>CM074723.1:9274433-9726933 GCA_037306005.1 Rhinophrynus dorsalis | reverse complement strand
GGGTTTATGGGAAGGAAGTCTATAATAGTTTAGTTCATCTAGATATAAAAAGCACAGCGCTTTAGTGCAGTAATCCTCCTCTACTTGGGTTTATGGGAAGGAAGTCTATAGTAGTTTAGTTTATCTAGATATAAAAAGCACAGCGCTTTAGTGCAGTAATCCTCCTCTTCTTGGGTTTATGGGAAGGAAGTCTATAATAGTTTAGTTCATCTAGATATAAAAAGCACAGCACTTTAGGGCAGTAATCCTTCTCTTCTTGGATTTGAGGTTAGTTGTGACTGGTAATGAGGAGGACTGGTGTCTGAGCTGTTATTGGTACTGTATGGACAGACACTGGAGACAGAACAGAGACATATAAACAGACAATAATGGAGAGTACTTTATGGACCTGTCTGTGCTCATTGCCTTGTGTCACCTTTTTTGGGTACAGGAGGAAGATGATGAGAATCTCTACACCTCCATACAGCAGCTGCGGGACAGAGCCAGTGAGCTCTCCAGCCAAGTCTCCAGCTATGAGTGGGCCAACAACAGTGACTCTCGCTACCAGCAGCGTCTGGATGAACTACGAGCAGCGCAGGAGAGACTACTGGAGCTCACCGAAGTGCGAAACAGGAAGTAAGTGGCACTGCTGACACTGACCAATCAAAATACCCCATTCAGTTCAAGCAACCATATATCAAACAATAAGTATTCTGATTGGCTGAAACCCTAAATCCTACCACTATACCACAAACATAGACAGTGACACTGGGTTTCAGGACCAGAGGTGTGTGCAATGCATTTCTTTGCAATGGTTTGTGTATCCCCCCCACCAGTACTAAAGGGGTTATGTCTGGAATTATACTATAGTAAATAAAGTAGCAAATCACTTTTTTCAATAGCAGTAGATATATATTGTGTTCTGTCTGAAAAAATAGGATCAGAACCAGTTTAGAGAATGAGTATCCAATGTTGAGCTTTTGAACTGACTGATCATTGTGATCTACTATATCAAAGCCTTATTTCAGTGGAGTGAAAATGCCGAACAGTTGGTAATACATAGTTGTGTGTGGATGTAAGGATATTGGTCTGTGATTTCATTCCAGTTTTATCAACACTTTTGTAGATAGGTACACCTCTAACCACTTTCCATGCTTTAGACATATACCGGATGGCAAGGAAGCATTAATTAAGGAGGCAATGGGATTGGCAGTGTCCGAAGCACTGAGCATTAGTAACACTGCTGGCCCAGATCAGGATTTCCTTCTTTGGGTTGAGAAGGTGGTCAGATATTTCACTATCAGATACTGGCATGATATTGAATTCAGCAGTGCCAAAGGCGTAACTAGAAGCCACTGGGCCCTGGTGCAAGAATTGCCATGGGCCCCCCCGACCACATTGGCCCCCCCTCAACCACATTGGCCATCTTCACTGGCCACCTCCACATTGACCCCCATCTTCACATTGTCCCCCAATCCCCACATTGCCCCCAATCTCCACATTGTCCCCCAATCCCCACATTGCCCCCAATCTCCAATCTCCACATTGCCCCCAATCTCCACAATGCACCCATCTCCACATTGCCCCCCAATCTCCACAACTCCCATCTTCTACCTCCCTGATGGTCCAGCGGTGTGGCAGGAGAGGTCTGTGCCTTCTTCTGCACCAACCTCTATACAGATTTAGCTCCTGCGCGGTCCTCTCTTCAGTAATGCAGAGCGCTGGGAGATGATGTCATCTCTCTGCATTACAAGAGTGCCGGAAGGTGATCAGCTGCTAGAGGTCTGTGCCGAAGAAGGCACAGACCTCAGCGATGAGCATATTGCGGGAGCCAGGCGGGGGGTCGCAGGGGGCGGCCGTGCCCCTGGAGTGACGGGCCCAGTCGCAGGTGCGACCCCTATTGTTACGCCACTGAGCAGTGCTGCTGGACCAGGGGGAAGGCGTCAGAGAATGTTCAATGCACGTAGTGTTTTAGAAATGAACCTTGGTTGCACAGACTGGCACTTTATGCTAATTAGTGAGTTTGCTGGGATAATATTACCACGCTGGGCTGTGAATGAATCTAGGCAGAGCCAACGCACTGGGGGATATTTTCTAATAGCACAGAAAGGGGAATGTTTGGCCCAGAACAGGACTAATTAGCATACTGTCTCATGCATTAGCATAAAGGGCCAGAGAGCCACCACAATATAATAAAGGTATTTTACAAACAAGGGCTACTACGGAAAAATAGGCACATTTTTATTCTCTGTAAAACAAACTTATATGAAGGTGACAGGTCGTGTCATTTTAATAAGAGATGTCTGGGGCCTGAAGGGTTTCCCCATGGCTTTCCTTGCCAACCAGAATTCCAGGTTGTCCGTTCTAGCCCAACAGTGACATGTTTTTGTACCCTGGATTCAATGGCAACGGTGTGCGCAATACACCCCCGATCAATATCCCATGATTACACCATTCTACTGACACACAGACAGAAGATTTCGCTTCCTTTTTAACCCTTTTAATGCCAGAGGGGTATCTGCAGTGCATTGGAAAGCAATGCGTTGGATACGTTGCATTAAAGAAACAGGGAACAGTAAACTTTTTAATGACAATGTCCTGCTGAATAAACAAGTACTCCTGCACTTTGGAGATTCACATTCAAAAGTTATGACACTTCTTTTTTTTTAACCCTGTGAGTGCTAGACTGGTATACATTGCAACGCAATTTGTTTGATGCTTCTCTGGCACGCAAAGGGTAAAGCAAACCATTAGCATCATCTCCAGCTGGAGTCCAGAAGGAATACATATATATATCATATATCCTATATAATAATTTGTTAGGATGTTTGTCAGAAGCCGTCATGCACAGTAGAGACTGCTCAGAATGCTGGGAGTTCTATGCTGGGAGCATTCTGTACTTTCGGGCACTCTCTACAGTGCATGACTGCGTTGGCGGCAGGACGCAGAGCAGGACTGGCCTCTTAAACCTTTGCGTGCCAGAGGGGTACGCAACGCATTGCAAAGCAATGCGTTGCATACCCCTCTGGCACTCAAAGGTTAACATCATCTACACGGGCTTTTACACTAGTAGATATATATAGTGCTCACCATAGGAGTGATTCACAGATAAAAGTGTCCTCTATAGGAAGTGATAAGGACAGCACCACCTGGGGACCACAACAGAAAATTTCAGTTTAATGAAATAAAAAAAAAATTAGAGTTGTAATATCTTTTGAACAAAGCAGTGGGCGTCCCCCTGTTTTACAGAGACTGACAAAAATGACTTTACTACACACAGGACTGTGCAAACATTTAGGTAGGTGTGAAAAATGCTGTAAAGTAAAAATGCTTTCAAAAATAATAGTTAACTGTTATCAACAATAGTCCTATTGTTATCAACTAACAAATGCATAGTGAGTGAAGAGAAGAAAAATCTAAATCAAATCAATATTTGGTGTGACCACCCTTTGCCTTCAAAACATCATCAGTTCTTCTAGATATACTCAGCAGGTAGGTTGTTCCAAACATCTTGGAGAACTAACCACAGTTATTCTGTGGATTTAGGCCTCAGTTGCCTCTCTCTTCATGTAATCCCAGGCAGACTGGGTGATGTTAAGATCAGGGCTCTGTGGGGGCCATACCATCACTTCCAGGACTCCTTGTTCTTCCTTACCCTGAAGATAGTTCTTAATGACCTTGGCTGTATGTTTGCAGTCATTGTCATGCTGCAGAATACATTTTGGGCCAATCAGATGCCTCCCTGATGGTACTGCATGATAGATAAGTATCGGCCTGTACTTCTCAGCATTGAGGAGCCCATTAATTCTGACCAAATCCCCAAATCCATTTGCTGAAATGCAGCCCCAAACTTGCAAAGAACCTCAACCATGCTTCACTGTTGCCTGCAGACACTCATTCTTGTATCACTCTCCAGCCCTTCACAAAGAAACTGCCTTCTTCTACAGATAAATATTTCAAATTTTGACTCCTCAGTCCAGAGCACCTGCTGTCATTTTTTTGCACCCCAGTTCCTGTGTTTTTGTGCATAGCTGAGTCGCTCGGCATTGTTTCCACGATGGAGGTATGGCTTTTTGGCTGCAAGTCTTCCATGAAGCCCACTTCTGACCGGACAGTAGATGGGTGTACCAGGGTCCCACTGTTTTCTGCCAATTCTGAGCTGATTACACTGCTGGACATCTTCTGCTTGCGAAGGGATGTAAGCATGATGTGTCTTTCATCTGCCTCACTAAGGTTCCTTGGCCGACCACTGCATCTATGGTCCTCAACATTGCCCATTTCTATGTGCTTCTCAAAAGAGCTTGGACAGCACATCTGGAAACCCCTGTCTGCCTTGAACTTTCTGCCTGGGAGAGAACTTAATGATGCAGTATAACTACCTATGTCTTGTTGCTGTGCTCAGTCTTGCCATGGTGTATGACTTTTGACATTAAACTGTCTTCAGCAACCTCACCTTGCTAGCTGACTTTCACTGTTCCTCACCCAGTTTTATTCCTCCTACACTACTGTCTCTGTTTCAGTTAATGATTGTGTTTCATTCCACAAATTAAATTGATGATCATTAGCACCTGTTTGGTGTAATTATTTAATCATACACCTGTTTATATGCCTACAAAATCCCTGACTGTGTGTAAGTCTACCTAGAAGAAATGATGCTGTTTTGAAGGCAAAGGGTGGTCACACCAAATATTGACTTGATTTCGATTTTTCTTCTGTTCACTCACTTTGCATTTTGTTAATTGATAAAAATAAACTATTAACATGTCTATTTCTGAAAGTATTCTTACTTCAAAGCATTTTTTTACACCTGCCTAAAACTTTTGCACAGTACCGTATATACTCTGGGGTATCCAAAGCTTGAGGAATACAGTGCACAGTATTGGCAAAAAACAAACAAATAAACCTTTATTGCATCTGATCGTCAAGCATTTTCTGTCCGAGAAGGACTTTCAACTTCAGTTTCACAGTGAGTGCCACTACCAGTATCTTGTGGGTGAGTGTGTATGTATGTATGTATGTATGTATATATATATATATCTATATATATAAAAGAAGACTTTGTGCCTGCCAAAACACACCCAGGGGAGGCATAAAGCAGGAGTTACTACTCCTATTGGGTGATTCAATCATGCAGGGAGTTGGCACGCCCCCACTATGCAGCCCGCCCACCACTATCAAAGTCAGAAAAAAACAATATGGCCGCCACTTCCTCCTACACCACAGACAAACACACATGCCCCACTCACACATGCCCCACTCACACACACAGACCACCACACACACATGCCCCACTCACACAGCACCACACAAACACACACACATGCCCCACTCACACAGCACCACACACACACACATGCCCCACTTACACAGCACCAAACAGACATGCCCCCACTCGCACACACAGCACCACATACACACACAAAGCTAGAAATACATATGGCTGACACACACACACAGTCACTCACCCTGACTCCCAGAGGCCTCAGCAGGACCTGTACTGCAGCACCAGAGGAACAAAATTGCACTCAAAGGGTTAAGGTAGGTCCTCATTGCTCAATTATTTCTTCACTGTCATTATTTGCCATGCAAGACACAGGACAGACAGCCATCAGATTCACACTTAACCCACTGACTGCCACAGGGTTGTGTATCAAGTTTTACCCCTCAGGGAGTGTGTTCAAACCCCTCACACTGTAAACTTGCATTTCTCTCCCACTTCTCCTCCTTCCCCAGCCTATTACTAACACTTTTTCATATTTATGTTAAGCCCCGCCCCCTACTCGCGATTAAGCCCCGCCCCCTTTAACCCAGATTGCCCCATTGCTCTCTCCACATCAGCACCACATGAGGGACTCCACAAGTAAAAGTTCACAGGTATTACACACTCATGCCCCACTCACACAACACCAAACACCCATATACACACACAAAGCCAGAAAGAAAGATGGCTGACACACAGTCACTCACCTTGACTCCCAGTGGCCTCAGCAGGACCTGTAGTAAAGCCACTGAACGGTGCTGCATCACCAGGGGAACAAAATGGCACTCAAAGGGTTAAAGTAGGCCCTCATTGCTGAATTACTTCTTCACTGTCACCATTTGCCATGCAAGACACAGGACAGACAGCCATCAGATTCACACTTAACCCACTGACTGCCACAGGGTTCTGTATCAAGTTTTACCCCTCATGGAGTGTGTTAAAACCCCTCACACTGTAAACTTGCATTCCCCTCCCACTTCTCCTCCTTCACCAGCCTATTACTAACACTTTTTCCCCATTTATGTTAAGCCCCGCCCCTACTCGCGATTAAGCCCCACCCACTTTTAACCCAGATTGCCCCATTTGTCTCTCTACATCAGCACCACATCAGTCCCCTCTAGGGACTTCACAAGTCAGTGTTCCCAGGTATGAACACACTTCCCACTGCTATTTAACTCTGACATGCCTCTCTATACCTTAACCCTTTAAGTGCCAGAGGGGTACACAACTCATGAGCACATGTGTTTCTGCTCATATATGTTCCGTGTCTGTGTGTGTACATCTCTGTTACATATGTGTGTCCATGTGTGCATCTCCAGTGTGTCTGTGTGTACATGTGTTTTGCATGTCTCTGCCGCTCACTGTGTGTATGTGCATACCTCCCAACATTTCACAGGGCCAAAGAGGGACACGTTAGTTTTAGGTGATATTATTGGGGGTGTGGCTGGTGGGCGGGGCATTAGTAAGAATTTTTAGGTTATTTCATGACATATTACTGGCTATTTATGTAACTGAATAAATGATTTAGTTCAAGACCAAAGTATTTAATTTGCACAGACTAATGTATAAACACATATACTTAATTTATTGCTTTATTGCTGTAGAGCAAAGTAATACACACCACACAGTCAGGGCTGGTGCAAGGATTTTTGCCACCCTAGGCAAAACCTAATTTTGCCACCCATTTTGCTCCGCCCCTTGTGTCCCACCCCTTTATACCCTGCCTACGTATACCCAACCTCTTTTCATGATTGTCCTCTCTCTGCCCCCTGAGCCACTCTGCCCCTGTTCTGGAGATGCCTGTAAGAGATGCCCCCCACCAGCTCCAACTTGCCCCTTATCAGCTTCACTTTGGCCCACCAGTTCCACTTTGCCCCTATCAACTCCAACTTGCCCCCATCAGCTCCAACGTTCCCCCACCAGCTCCACTTTGCCCCCTCAGCTCCAACTTACCCCCATCAGCTCCACTTTGCCCCCCATCCTCTCCAACTTACCCCCATCAGCTCCACTTTGCCCCCATCCGCTCCAACTTGCCCCCACCAGCTCCACTATGCCCCCAGCAGCTCCAACTTGCCCCCATCCGTTCCAACTTGCCCCCCCATCCGCTCCAACTTGCCCCACCAGCTCCACTTTGCCCCCCCTCAGCTCCACTTGCCCCCCCTCAGCTCCAACTTGCCCCCCCTCAGCTCCACTTTGACCCTCATCAGCTCCACTTTGACCCTCATCAGCTCCACTTTGACCCTCATCATCTCCAACTTGCCCCCATCAGCTCCACTATGCCCCCTCAGCTCCAGCTTTCCCCTAACAGCTCCAACTTGCCCCCATCATCTCCACTTTGCCCCACATCTGCTCCAACTTGCCCCCTCAGCTCCACTATGCCCCCTCAGCTCCAACTTGCCCCCCATCACATACCTGTATCTCCCGCGCACTCTTCTCTTCAGTAATGCAGAGCGTGGTGGGAGATCATGACTCCCAGCGCGCTCTGCATTACTAAAGATCCGACCAGATGAGGGAGCGCTGTAGCAACATAGACCTGACTGTGTTGTGGTTCCTGGCGTGGTGTGTGTGGGCGCACCTCTTCTCCGCTGCATGCCCCCGCCCCCAGTACGTGTGCGCCCTAGGCCGGCGCCTACCTCGCCTATAGGTGCAGCCGGCCCTGCACACAGTCTGACCTCCTAAAAAGAGGGACAACAGGGTGGGAAAGAGGGACAGAGGGATTTGGCCCTCAAAGAGGGACTGTCCCTCCTAAAGAGGGACACTTGGGATGTATGGTATGTGTCTGCCTGTATGCTGCATATGTCTGTGTTTATCAGTGTGTCTGCATTTCACACACATGCGCCCAACGGTCATAACATGACGGGCAACGCCGTCCCATGTTGCTAGTATATATATATATATATATACATACATATATATTCTATTTTTTAATAATACAAACGGTTTATTTGCACTGCTCCTTTAATAACCTCTTAGTAAACTCAGGCCCTGCTGGCCGGTTGTCTCTGGAACCATGTTAAAAGAGCAGTTAAAGCATCATGTAAAAGGGATTTGTAAGTTTAGGGTGTTACCTGACAGCTATGTGACTCAAGTTCCCATCAAGTTCCCTCTCTGTTCCCCAGCAGATCTACATGATCTGTAGGGCTGAGTGATGTCATCTCTTCACGTAATGGGAGGCCTGTGTCTTCTCATTGAAGCCCATTGTCAGCTAATTCACTGACACAAGGTTACAATGCAGAAGATAGTGAATGAACCGCTTACATCGCCCAGCTCTGAAGGTCACAGAAATCTGCAGGCCAAACAAAGTGAAAATGGAAGAGTTTTAAACTGAGAACTTGATTTCAGTCCAGTCCAAGTCTGGATTTCATTGGAGTTAAATATTTTAACAAGTGTTTTATTCAAACATTTCTTCATAGTCTTCAATGGGTATTTGCTAGATAAATTATTAATAATATTAATCAACTGCGATATAATGTAGGCTGTTGTTAGGTAAAATCCTACATTTACAAAAACGCTGCCCCATGACCCTTTAAGTCTCTTAAATATCTCAGTCTAATCCCTGATTTCCATGTTTACCCATTTTTCAGGCTGATGGAGAAGAAAAAGAGAGAGAGACAGCTGGTTAATAAGAGGAACTGACCGCCCCAGCACTGCCTTACCGTGATCACCCACAGCCACGGACTATTGGCCACGTGGGCCATTCTTCACAACGTACTGCACAGTCCTGTGGCGCTTAAATCGCCAACTTTTTGGTCCTATAAACACACAAAAACAAATCTATTCTGCAAAAACATTATAATTAACATGTGCATGTTACTTGTGTATGCATATATATTTGCATATGTATGTGTAAATATATATATGTATATAGTGTATATTTGCACATATATGTATGTGTTCGTGTGTGTGTGTATACACACATACACATTGCTGTACTCCAGAGGAGGGTGGACCTGAAATTGCATTATATCGTAGGCCTCATATTCATTCCGATATTATCTACAGACCCACCTTTATCTTGGACTGACACTAAGATACAGGCAAGACAAGAAATGGAATGCAGTATGAAAGCAGCCGCGCTATCCACGTGATCACGTGATCTACTCCCGCCAGCCTGGACTGTATGATTTCCTGTAGCTGAAATGTTCTCTTTTACAGTTAGATGTTCGGGTCTAATTTTGCACAGCTGTATAAAACCCTTGGTTGCTAGCCATGTGCCTGACTTGGAGACACGGCTAGCATCCCAGGTGTTTAAATATATAAATATATATATATAACATATCAGAAAAATTTATATTTAATTATTAAACAAAAATGGGCGCTTGTTACATGGGCTAGTGCTTTCACTGTATTAAAACTATATGTGTATTCTACACAGGGTCGTACTTTTATCCTTATTTTAATGCTCACTTTATTGTTGAGTATCACTCAGTTTGAAGTACTGTACAATTACTATGTGTAACAGAAGCACCTACCTAGAGAGGAGTCCATCATACAGCAGTCATGTACATCTATATAATTACTGTGTAACAGAAGGACTTACCTAGGTAGGAGTCCATCATACAGCAGTCATGTACATCTGTATAATTACTGTGTGTAACAGAAGGACTTACCTAGGTAGGAGTCCATCATACAGCAGTCAGGTGTATCTGTATAATTACTGTGTGTAACAGAAGGACTTACCTAGGTAGGAGTCCATCATACAGCAGTCAGGTGTATCTATATAATTACTGTGTGTAACAGAAGCACTTACCTAGGTAGGAGTCCATCACACAGCAGTCAGGTGTATCTATATAATTACTGTGTGTAACAGAAGCACCTACCTAGGTAGGAGTCCATCACACAGCAGTCAGGTGTATCTATATAATTACTGTGTGCAACAGAAGCACCTACCTAGGTAGGAGTCCATCACACAGCAGTCAGGTGTATCTATATAATTACTGTGTGCAACAGAAGCACCTACCTAGGTAGGAGTCCATCACACAGCAGTCAGGTGTATCTATATAATTACTGTGTGCAACAGAAGCACTTACCTAGGTAGGTGTCCATCATACAGCAGTCAAATATATCTATACTAGCAATGTGGGACGGCGTTGCCCGTCATATTATTTACACAGAGAGACATTGTGTGAAACAGAAAAATGCAGTGTTACAGACACGCACTTAAAGAGACAGAGCGTGTCACACACTGTGAAACGCATACATATGGAGACACACACACATAGGCATATGATGTCACATGTGTAGACAGTGTGTGACAGACGCAGTGGGGATGTAGATATGCTGATAAGATTTGTACAAAAATTTTAATTGCAACTCTTCAGCTTGATGAATAAGGCCCTGTATCCTTACAGTTGAAGTGAGTGTACTGTGTTACTTGATGAATAAGGCCCTGTATCCTTACAGTTGAAGTGAGTGTGCGGTGTTCCTTGATGAATAAGACCCTGTATCCTTACAGTTGAAGTGAGTGTGCTGTGTTACATGATGAATAAGGCCCTGTATCCTTACAGTTGTAGTGAGTGTGCCGCGTTACTTGGTGAATAAGGCCCTGTATCCTTACAGTTGAAGTGAGTGTGCTGTGTTACTTGGTGAATAAGGCCCTGTATCCTTACAGTTGAAGTGAGTGTGCTATGTTACTTCGTGAATAAGGCCCTGTATCTTAACAGTTGAAGTGAGTGTGCTGTGTTACTTGATGAATAAGGCCCTGCATCCTTACAGTTGAAGTGAGTGTGCTGTGTTACTTGATGAATAAGGCCCTGTATCATTACAGTTGAAGTCAGTGTGCTGTGTTACTTGATGAATAAGGCCCTGTATCCTTACAGTTGAAATCAGTGTGCTGTGTTACTTGATGAATAAGGCCCTGCATCCTTACAGTTGAAGTCAGTGTGCTGTGTTACTTGATGAATAAGGCCCTGCATCCTTACAGTTGAAGTCAGTGTGCTGTGTTACTTGATGAATAAGGCCCTGCATCCTTACAGTTGAAGTGAGTGTGCTGTGTTACTTGATGAATAAGGCCCTGCATCCTTACAGTTGAAGTGAGTGTGCTGTGTTACTTGATGAATAAGGCCCTGCATCCTTACAGTTGAAGTGAGTGTGCTGTGTTACTTGATGAATAAGGCCCTGCATCCTTACAGTTGAAGTGAGTGTGCTGTGTTACTTGATGAATAATGCCCTGCATCCTTACAGTTGAAGTGAGTGTGCTATGTTACTTGATGAATAAGACCCTGTATCCTTACAGTTGAAGTCAGTGTGCTGTGTTACTTGTAGAAGGTCACAGTGAGATGATGTTTCCTTACAGTTGTAGTGAGTGTGCCGCGTTACTTGGTGAATAAGGCCCTGTATCCTTACAGTTGAAGTGAGTGTGCTGTGTTACTTGGTGAATAAGGCCCTGTATCCTTACAGTTGAAGTGAGTGTGCTATGTTACTTCGTGAATAAGGCCCTGTATCTTAACAGTTGAAGTGAGTGTGCTGTGTTACTTGATGAATAAGGCCCTGCATCCTTACAGTTGAAGTGAGTGTGCTGTGTTACTTGATGAATAAGGCCCTGTATCATTACAGTTGAAGTCAGTGTGCTGTGTTACTTGATGAATAAGGCCCTGTATCCTTACAGTTGAAATCAGTGTGCTGTGTTACTTGATGAATAAGGCCCTGCATCCTTACAGTTGAAGTCAGTGTGCTGTGTTACTTGATGAATAAGGCCCTGCATCCTTACAGTTGAAGTCAGTGTGCTGTGTTACTTGATGAATAAGGCCCTGCATCCTTACAGTTGAAGTGAGTGTGCTGTGTTACTTGATGAATAAGGCCCTGCATCCTTACAGTTGAAGTGAGTGTGCTGTGTTACTTGATGAATAAGGCCCTGCATCCTTACAGTTGAAGTGAGTGTGCTGTGTTACTTGATGAATAAGGCCCTGCATCCTTACAGTTGAAGTGAGTGTGCTGTGTTACTTGATGAATAATGCCCTGCAT
Organism: Rhinophrynus dorsalis; assembly: GCA_037306005.1. Taxonomy (NCBI): domain Eukaryota; kingdom Metazoa; phylum Chordata; class Amphibia; order Anura; family Rhinophrynidae; genus Rhinophrynus; species Rhinophrynus dorsalis. The sequence goes on along the minus strand of CM074723.1, from coordinate 9,714,731 downwards.
CCTTACAGTTGAAGTGAGTGTGCTATGTTACTTGATGAATAAGACCCTGTATCCTTACAGTTGAAGTCAGTGTGCTGTGTTACTTGTAGAAGGTCACAGTGAGATGATGTTTGTGAGTAAAGGAATAATTTAGATTACAGCAGTGGATACTGCAGTACATTTTAAGAAATAGGTTGGCAGACAGAGGGTTAAGTGACAGATGCAGTGATAGATAATGTAATAGTGATGTGGGAGTAAAATGGCGAGATTGGGACTATGGATGTATGGCAAGGGGATAGGTGAGTGGGGGTGACAAGGGAGGAGGAGATGAGAGATTGAGGAGAGGAGGGACAGTGAAGTGTTACAGTAAAGTAATGGGTGAGGGAGAGAAATTACTATACATAGACAGTGAAGTAGACATGAAATACAGGGCTGTAGGGTTACTGCATTATACAGACCTAGTGCAGCAGTTGGTTGGAGTGAAGCACTTTAACTCTGAGTGTGAGAGAGGTACACAACACATTGATGTGTAATGAGTTGTATAGTCCTCTGGCAGTGAAAGGAATATGTGACACATGTTGGGCGCTCCTTGCATTAGTGGGCCGTGGTGGTCGGCTGGGACAGAACCGGATTATTTGTCCATGGGCCGTAGGCAAGGGATCAATAGAGGGACGCCTAACAGCTAATAGGCTTCAAAACAGGAAGGCTCATATACTAAGGAAAGTGGTGGAATTTTGTTGAAAAGTAACAGCAGCACAGGGAACAATACCCATTTATTTAAATGGACGTTTTAACGTCTTCAACGCTAGAGAGGTCAGCAAAGCATTGTATTTGTTCTGTATGGTACAGATGAATTGTTCCTCTTTGTGTTAGTACATCAGCCTCACAGATCACAGTGCACAGTCAGCTGCTGCAAGAGCCAAAAGTATACATGGGTTTAGATTAATGGGGTAAGAGTATAACTGTATGGGCCTTATGTATCAAGATAAAGGGTGCAACTCCAAACAAACTGACACCATAGGGTTGAATTGAAAAATCAGGAAAATCGTGTTGACATAAATGGGGCTTTAACCCCTTGAATGCTACAATGGTCCCCAATGCGTTGCTTTGGCAATGTGTTTGCATTGTCTGTAGCATTGATAGAATTAATAGTCTCATTGAAATCAATGGACATTTTCAAAGAAATCAGTTTAACCCTGTGGGCCACTTGTGAGGAAACAGTGGGCTGCACAATACCCAAATGTGGAAGCTTTCCAAACAGATAGTAACCCTTTGAGTGACAGAGGTACGCAGAGCAATGTGCTGCATATCATCTCTGGTACTCCAAGGGTTAATGGGCTTAACCCTCTGAGTGCCCGAGAGGTATCCAAGGCATTGCAACAGCACTCAAAGGGTTAAATTGAAACAAAGTGAGTCCATCAGCCCCAGTTCTTAGCATGGAAACTGAAGATCTGTGTGTTCTAACCTATTCCCCAGCTGACTCTGAGTGTCCCAGTGTGTCTTTGAAAGAAGTGATCAATCTGTGGCTCCCCAGCAAAATGGGAGCTGCTGGTTGGTGGGTTATAGTATTGTGCCATGAGTTGTTTACTGTAGGAGTTGTAAGTCGAGAGAAGTGATGTAGCAGTAGGTGAGTTGTGGAGGAGAGGGCTAACCCTCTGACTGCCAGAGAGGTACGCATTGCAATGTATGCGTAACCCTCTGACACTCAAAGGGTTAAGGTAGGCTGACCAATTCTCACCTTTAACCGGGGACACATAGGAAATAACCATTTTGCAGTACTTCACTGAAATGAAAGCAGTCCTGCAGTATGTATTTTTCCTGTGCGTCCCCAGTTAAAGGTGAGGTCTGGTCAGCCTAGGTTAAGACTGATGTTGGGGGGCAGGCTAACTGTTCCTTACAGCCGCCCCTGGGTGTGTGTGGCAGGGGACGCAGGTTTTCTCTCTTATATATATACACTACCAATGTGGGACGGTGTTGGGCGCACGTGTGTGAAATGTAGACACACTGATAAACACAGACATATGCAACACACAGGCAGACACACACACACACAGTGAGCGTCAGAGACATGCAAAAGACATGCACACACACACCGGAGATGCACACATGCACACACACATGTAACAGAGATGTACACACACACACGCACGCAACATATATGCGCAGAAACACATGCGTGCATGAGTTGTGCACCCCTCTGGCACTCAAATGGTTAATGTATAGAGAGGCATGTCAGAGTTAAATAGCAGTGGGAAGTGTATTCATACCTGGGAACTTTGACTTGTGTAGTCCCTGGAAGGGAGTCATGTGGTGCTGATGTGGAGAGAGCAATGGGGCAATCTGTGTTAAAAGTGGGCGGGGCTTAATCAGGAGTAGGGGCGGGGCTTAACATAAATGTGGAAAAGTGTTAGTAATAGGCTGGGGAAGGAGGAGAAGTGGGAGGGAAATGCAAGTTTGCAGTGTAAGGGGGTTGAACACACTCCCTGAGGGGTAAAACTTGATACACAACCCTGTGGCAGTCAGTGGGTTAAGTGTGAATCTGATGGCTGTCTGTCCTGTGTCTTACATGGCAAATGATGACAGTGAAGAAGTAATTCAGCAATGAGGGCCTACCTTAACTCTCTGAGTGCCATTTTGTTCCCCTGGTGATGCAGCACCGTTCAGTGGCTGTAGTACAGGTCCTGCTGAGGCCACTGGGAGTCAGGGTGAGTGACTGTGTGTCAGCCATATTTATTTCTGGCTTTGTGTGTGTTTGGTGCTGTGTGAGTGGGGCATGTGTGTGTAATACCTGGGAACTTTTACTTGTGGAGTCCCTCATGTGCTGCTGATGTGGAGAGAGCAATGGGGCAATTTGGGTTAAAAAGGGGCGGGGCTTAATCGTGAGTAGGGGTGGGGCTTAACATAAATGTGGAAAAGTGTTAGTAATAGACTGGGGAAGGAGGAGAAGTGGGAGGGAAATGCAAGTTTACAGTGTGAGGGGTTTGAACACACTCACTGAGGGCTAAAACTTGATACACAACCCTGTGGCAGTCAGTGGGTTAAGTGTGAATCTGATGGCTGTCTGTCCTGTGTTTTGCATGGCAAATGATGACAGTGAAGAAGTAATTCAGCAATGAGGGCCTACCTTAACCCTTTGAGTGCCATTTTGTTCCTCAGTGGCTGTAGTACAGGTCCTGCTGAGGCCACTGGGAGTCAGGGTGAGTGACTGTGTGTCAGCCATATTTCTTTCGGGCTTTTGTGTGTGTGGTGCTGTGTGTGTGAGTGGGGCATTTGTGTGTGTGAGTGGGGCATGTGTGTGTGTGAGTGGGGCATGTGTGTGTGGTGCTGTGTGAGTGGGGCATGTGTGTGAGTTTGGTGCTGTGTGAGTGGCGCATGTGTGTGTTTGTCTGTGGTGTAGGAGCAAGTGGAGGCCATATTGTTTTTTTCTGACTTTGATAGTGGTGGGCGGGCTGCATAGTGGGGGCGGGCCAAATCACGCCCCCATTGAATCACCCAATGGGAACAGTAACCCCTCCTTATTGCCACCCCTGGGTGTGTGTGTCTCCTGAGGAGACATAAATTATGCAATGAGCCTTTCTCTTTTATATATATAGATAATTACTGTGTGTAACAGAAGTACTTAAAACACAAAGGGTGGAACACACCCCAGCAGGCCTGTCAGTCAGAGGCCAAACAAACTAAGACATACAATTGTATACAAGTACAGCATAAATATATACATATAGGCAATAACTGACTGGAACACAAAGGGTGGAGCACATCCCAGCAGGTCTGTCAGTCAGAGGCAAAACAATCCAAGACATACAATTGTATACAAGTACAGTATAAATATATATATAGGCAATGACTGACTGGAGCACAAAGGGTGGAGCACACCCCAGCAGTCCAGTCAGTCAGAGGCCAAACAAACCAAGATACACAAGTAAACAAGAGTACTAGTAATGGTGCACTTATCTCTGAGGGGAGCAGCAAAGGAAAGAGGGAAAGTCAAGGCTGTATCCCAGTTTTACAGGATTAAGGACTGGTGATTGGTTGGGAGGGAGGAGTATCATACTTGCAAGTTTTTCTTCTGTTAAACTGTTATTTTAATAAAGTTTCCTTTGCTGCTGAGGGGGCAGTGAGGAAGGATAATGCATAATATGAAGCCTCCGTGCTGCCATAAAATGACTGTGTGTGTAACAGAAGCACTTACCTAGGTAGGAGTCCATCACACAGCAGTCAGGTGTATCTATATAATTACTGTGTGTAACAGAAGTACTTACCTAGGTAGGAGTCCATCATACAGCAGTCAGGTGTATCTATATAATTACTGTGTGTAACAGAAGTACTTACCTATAATTACTGTGTGTAACAGAAGCAGTTACCTAGATAGGTGTCCATCATACAGCAGTCAAGTATATCTATATAAATAGTGTGTAACAGAAACACTTACCTAGGTAAGAGTCCATCCTACAGCAGTCAGGTGTATCTATATAATTACTGTGTGTAACAGAAGCACTTACCTAGGTAAGAGTCCATCCTACAGCAGTCAGGTGTATCTATATAACAACTGTGTGTAACAGAAGGACCCTTCACAACTCTTTCCATCCCAGTTACAGGGGTCTTCCATTTATGGCAGACCCTCTCTTCAGTCAAATCTTCCCTGCCTAAACCACAGAGAGTACCTGAAGTATCAGATTCCTCTAAGGAGGAACTGTTGGTGGATTCAGATGTTGAGGAATGTTCTGCTGTGGGCTCCTCTCATTTTTTTGGGGACCCCTTTGAGGCTGATCTTGAGCCCTCGGCTGAGGGCCTGATCAGGGCTGTCTTGACTACCCTAAACATTCTCTTAATTCATGAGGTTTCTTCAGATCCCTCTGATGTGTTTCAGGAGTCTAAAAAGCCCCTTACTTGTTTTCCACCTAAGCCCACTCTTGACCGCCTTGTGTGAGATGAGTGGAAATCTCTGGGCAGGAAACCTTCTGTTTCCAAGAAATTTGCCAAGCTTTACCCCTTTTCTGAGGCGGCGCTTGCTCAGTGGGTTCATCCCCCCAAAGTGGATGCTCCTATTTCCAGGCTATCTAAGTCTACTGCCTTGCCAGTTTCTGATGCCTCAGCTCTGAAGGACTGGACTGACAAGAAACTTGAGGTTTCCCTCAAGTCCATTTTTGCCACTACTGGTACCACCATGCGTCCAGCGTTCGCTGCGGCATGGGTTAACCGGGGCATTGTGGTCTGGACTGAACAGCTCACCCTGGCTGTCCATCAGGGTGCTCCTACTTCTGATATGTTGCGCCTTCTTGCCAACATTTCTGAGGCTCAGCACTATGTTTCTGCTGCCTTATTTGATGCCATCCATTTGGTGGCTAGGGTTTCCACCATGTCTGTGGTTGCCAGAAGATCTCTTTGGCTCAAGATCTGGTCTGCTGATACCACTTCCAAGAAAGCCTTGCTCTCCTTGCCTTTTCAAGGCACATCATTATTTGGGCCAGATCTTAAGGATCTGATCAGTGAGGCCACAGGGGTAAAAGTACACTTCTGCCTTTGGTCCCCAGGTAGAAAATGCCTCTCAAATGTAATTGTTTTTTTTTTTTGTTCCTTTCAGTCTAAGACACGTCCAGCGAACCAGGCGGTTCCCTCAGCTCCACGTGCCTCCTCCAAGCCCAAACAGCAATGGAAGCCCAAGGTCTCCTCCAAGCCTAAGGATTCCAAGCCTTTTTCGGCATGACTCACGAACCCAGGTCCCCACCCCACTCTGCTGTGAGTGACCATCTGCGTCACTACCACAGCGTCTGGGAGGATTCAGTGGCGGACCCATGGGTCTTACAGGTGGTAGTGGAAGGACACAGTATCCCTTTCATCTCTCTTCCTACTTTTCGCTTTTTTCCTTCTCATACGCCCCAGGGAGCAGAGAAACTCTGTCTGTTCAATGGCGCTATCCAGGCCCTTCTGGACAAGGATGTTCTAGAGCCGGTTCCAGTTCAGGACAGAGGTATGGGTTTTTACTCAGACCTCTTTGTGGTCTCCAAGAAGGACGGTGGTTGTCGTCCCATTTTGGATTTGAAGGATCTCAATTCCTTTGTGATCAGGACCCATTATCACCAGGAGTCCCTAAGGATGGTGATTGCTGATATGTCCCCGGGGAATTCCTTGCCTCTCTGGACCTTCAGGACGTGTATCTACACCTTGCCATTCATCCAGAGAGCCGGCAGTATCTCAGATTTGCCTGCGACCAAGGGCACTTTCAGTTTTCAGCTCTTCCCTTTGGTCTCACTACAGCTCCTCAAGTCTTCAGTCATGTCCTGGGAGCTTTAGTATCCGTCCTCCATCGGGACAGCATCAGAGTTACTCCATACATGGATGACCTGCTTCTGAAGGCCCCCTCTGCTGAACGTCTTCATCAGCAGGTTCAGGACTGCATTTATGCTCTCACCCATCACAGGTGGATCATCAACATAGACAAGTCGGGTCTTGTCCCATCCCAGCGTCTGGTCTTCCTGGGCCTTCTCTTCGACACTCAGCAGAGCATGGTGTTTGTCACAGACTAGATAGCTCACCAGATCGCCCACAGGGTTTCTGCTGTTCTGGCTCAAGATCCAGTTCCAGCCAAGAAGCTGTCCTCTCTAGTGGGGAAATTCATCTCCACCACAGAAGCGGTCCAATTTGCCATGGCTCACACCTGAGAACTCCAGCAGTTTGTGATCCAGGTGTGCAGGGGTCAGCCGGACCTTCTAAAGATGTCAATATCCCTTCCTCTTCATGTCGAACTGAGTTTGTTGTGGTGGCTCGACCTCTCCAATCTGCTGAAGGGCAAGTCATTCCTGGAATCTTTCTGGACCACGGTGACGACGGATGCCAGCCTGTCCGGCTGGGGAGCGGTCCTGGGTCGCCTGAGCGCTCAGGGTTGGTGGTCTCTGAAGGAATCTCTCCTTCCAATCAATGTGTTGGAGCTTCGGGTGATATGTCATGACCTTCATCATTGAACACCCCAGCTGGAAGACTGCCCAGTCCGGGTACAGTCCAACAACGCCATGGCCGTGGCTTACATAAACAAGCAGGGCAGGACAAGAAGTCTCGCCACTTGGTTAGAGGTCAAGGCTATTTTGTCCTGGGCAGAAGAACACGTTCTTGCCATACCCGCAGTGCACATTCCTGGCGTTGAGAACGTCATGGCGGATTTCCTCAGTCTACACACAGTGGACAGCGGAGAGTGGGAGCTGCACCCAGAGGTGTTCAACCTCATTGTTCAGAAGTGGGGTCTTCCTTGCATGGACCTGATGGCAACAACACACAACCAGAAGGTTCCGAGGTTCTGCCCTTGCTGGAGGGATCCTCTAGCTATAGCGGTGGATACCATGTCCATTACTTGGATATTTCCTCTGGCCTACATCTTTCCTCCCCATGTTGCACAGGATGTTGCGGAAATTGAGACTGGAACACTGTCCAGTCATTCTGATTGCTCTGTACTGGCCTCGACTGGCTTGGTTTCTGGAGCTTCTGGATCTGTCAGTGGCGGAGCCATTCTGGCTCCCTTGTCGTCCGGATCTTCTTCTACAGGGTTACCTGTGGAAGGAGGATGTTCATCGTCTAGCTTTGATGGCTTGGAAATTGAATCCTCAATATTGAGGAATAACGGTTTTTCTTCTGGTGTGGTGGCTACTATGCTCAGTGCCCGCAAACCTGTTTCTTCCAAGATCTACCACCGTGTCTGGGCGACCTTTCTATCTTGGTGTGCTGACAAGGACCTGTCTCAGGAATTTGATCTGCCTACGGTCCTGGCCTTTATGCAGGACGGTTTGGATAAGGGCCTCAGTTTGAGTTCCCTTAAGGTTCAGATGTCTGCTCTCTCTGTTTTCTTTCAGAGACGTATTGCCATCCTTACTGATGTCAAGGTTTTCTTCCAGGGCATTGCTCATACTTGTCCTGCCTTCAAGATTCCTGCTGTACCTCATGGGATCTTAACTTGGTTTTGGGCGTTCTTCAGCGCCCTCCATTTCAGTCTTCGGCTACTATTCCTCTACGCCTGTTCACGTGGAAAATGGCTTTTCTCCTGGTGATTGTCTGTCCATCGTGTTGCGGAGTTACATGCTCTGCCCTGTAAACCACCCTATTTGGTGTTTCACAAGGACAAGATGGTGCTTCGCACCTCTCAGGAGTTTCTCCAGAATTATTACCTGATGTAATAGAAATATGCTTTATTCCCCAGCTGTCAGTAGCACGGAGCGCGGACATCTTGCCAGAATGATGTCCACGTGCCTGCGCGCTAGGCTGTTCGTGAATCAAGAGAAATGAATACTATGTATCCAAACACTCACCCTCGTTACTTTTGATTTGGTGTCCCGGAGCAGCGCCTGTCAATCTCAGCAAGATCCAGCAAACTAGAAGGCACAGTACGTTCAACGGGAACGCCTCAGCATCAGAGACCAGAATATCCACCAATTTAAAAACTGGTATTTTATTTCTTCGTTTAAAAACATCGGTACATCAGGGGACAAAACACATACACGATTCGCCTAACGCATTTCGTGAAACAAAGTATCACTTAGTCATAGGCTTCAAATATCAAATAGGACTGATATTAACGAAGACTTTGTTTTAAGAAAGAAAACAATGTATACATTTCAGAATGAGCACTAAGAGGCAGGGTACGTGTAAATGAAAGTGAACCCCTGCATCAGCCCAATTAAACCGTTCAGTGCCAAAGACATATCTAACGCATTGCAACGTAATGCATTGGATAGCTCCCTGGCACTGAATGGGTTAAGGAAATAATAAGAATCAGGTGTTTAAGTAATTGGGTAGATTTGCAGGGGTGAGTTTGGAAGGACTCATCTTATTAAAGGATCAGAACCTGCGTGAGCTCAGGCTTGATCATAGAGCTGTGTGGAAGCACTTCATGCCACAATGAGAAGACATCTCTGGTGACTTTAGAAAGCCGGTTATTTCTGATCATCCGTCTACAAAGGGCTAAAAACCATTGCTAACGAGCCCTATCCACTATCTGACAGACAGGCTGAAGACCACATTCACTCTCCCCATAAGCAGTCATTCTACCAAAGTCTCTCCAAGAGCACCCTGGCCCATAGTAACATAGTAATTTAGGTTGAAAAAAGACTTGCGTCCATCTAGTTCAACCCTTTTCCTATTCCCGTTTACCATCGTTGTTCCAAAAGAAGGCAAAAAAACCCCTCAATATAGCAATTTAAAATTCTGCCTTGAATGGGGGGGGGGGAATTCCTTCTTGATTCCAAATGGCAATCAGATTTATCCTTGGATCAATAAGCCCTAACTAAATATTAATCCCAATACTAACGTACATAGCCCTCTATGTTCTGCTCTTTTAAATAAGTATCCAGGCCCTTTTTAAAGGCATCTAATGTATTTGATAGCACCACCTCCTCAGGCAGTGAATTCCATACCTGTATTGTCCTTACCGTAAAGAAACCCTTCTGCTGTTGTAGATTAAATCTCCTTTCCTCAAGTCTAAGCGGGTGACCCCTTGTCCTATGTACTGTTCTGTTAATGAACAGGTCTTTGGAGAGCCCTTTGTATGGGCCCTGAACATATTTATATAGTGTTATCATAACCCCTGTAAGACGCAGTTTCTCTAGTGTATACAAGTTTAACTTTTCTAGCCTTTCTTCATAACTAAAACTTTCCATTCCCCTTACTAGTTTTGTAGCCCTCCTCTGCACTCTCTCTAGTTCCATAATGTCCTTTTTCAGAAAGGGAGGCCAGAATTGAACAGCATATTCTAGGTGGGGTCTTACCATGGACCTGTAAAGAGGCAGAATAATATCTTCCTCCCTTGAGTCAATACCCCTTTTAATACATGCCAATATTGTATTGGCCTTTGCAGCTGCCAGCTGGCACTGCTTGCTACTGCTAAGTCTATTGTCTACCATTACTCCCAAATCCTTTTCATTAGTAGATTTCCCCAGAGGAACACCATCTAAACTATATTTTACATTTTTATTATTATACCCAAAATGCATAACTTTACACTTGTCTATATTGAATCTCATTTGCCATTTGCCTGCCCAGTTACTCAATTTGTCCAAATCCTCTTGTAATAAAGACACATCCAGTTCAGACTTTATTACCTTACTTAATTTTGTGTCATCGGCAAACACTGATACATGGCTTCCTATGCCCTCTGGGAGGTCATTAATAAACAAATTAAAAAGAAGAGGACCCAGGACAGATCCCTGAGGTACTCCATTTATCACGTTTATCCAACTGGGGAACTTGTCATTTACTACCACTTTTTGCATTCTATCTTTCAGCCAATTTCCAATCCACACACAAACATTTTCCCCTAGGCCTATTTCATTATTACATCATCCATGAAATCACAAAAAACCCCAAGGCAACATTCAAGGATGTACAGGCTACACTTGCCTTAGCTAATGTGGGTGTCCATTACTCAATGATCAGAAAAAGATATTTGTTATTTGTTTGGTCTGGCTGGAGGTAACTACCTGCACACATAAGAAAAGACATCACATAATGAACTTGGCCCCAAGATGGATTGTTTCAATTGTGCCTTAATCCTTTAAGAACAAATGGAGTGTGCAATGCATTGCAGAGAACACCCTTTTTATCATTAAAAGGTTAACCCTTAGATTGACAGAAAGGCATCCAATGCATTGCCTTGCATAATGACCTGTGATTGGAGGAAAGCTGATGTAGTACCATTGCTCAAAAAGGGGCAAGATCCAAACCAGGAAATTATAGACCTGTGAGCTTGACTTCCATGGTGGGTAAGATATTAGGAGGGTTACTAACTGACAGTATTCAGAACTATGTGAAGATAAACAATATTATTAGTAGGAACCAGCATGGTTTTATAAAGAATAGATCATGTCAGACTAAATTATTTACATTTTACAAAAGTGTAATTAGTAATTTGGACAAGGGAATTGCTGCAGATGTAGTATACTTGGATTTTGCAAAAGCTTTTCATACTGTGCCTCACAACAAGTTACTGCATAAATTAAAAGGCTTTGGTTTGGGCGGTGTTATCTGTACATGGATTGAGAACTGGTTAAATGATAGATGGCAGAGAGTTGATGAAAAATGGAACCTTTTCAAGTTGGTCAAGGGTTATAAGTGGGGTGCCACAGGGTTCAGTCCTGGGCCCAATGCCTTTTAATTTATTTATTAATGATCTTGAAGTGGGAATTGAAAATAGCATCTCAATCTTTGCTGATGACACTAAGCTATGTAAGGAAATACATACAGAGCTGGATGTTTTTTCTCTACAGAAGGATTTAGATAAACTGAGTGAATAAGCAGAAAAGTGGCAGATGAAATTTAATGTAGATAAATGTAAGGTTGTGCATTTGGGCTGTAGAAACAAACTTGCTACATATACTCTAAATGGGAAACAACTTGGGGAATCCTCATTAGAGAAAGATTTAGGAGTACTGATAGACAATAGTCTTCACAGCAGTGTGCAGAGTCACTCAGCTGCTGCAAGAGCAAATAGAGTACTAGCCTGCATAAAAAGAGGTGTAGAAGCAAGGGATGATAATATTATCCTACCTCTGTATAAATCCTTGGTTAGGCCTCATCTAGAATATGGAGTACAATTTTAGGTGTCAGTTCTTAAAAAAGACATTACTGAACTGGAAAAGGTGCAGAGAAGTGCAACAAAACTGATAGAGGGATTAGTGGATCTGAGTTATACAGAGAGACTAGCCAAGCTGGGTTTGTTTACATTAGAGAAGATATGTCTAAGGGCTGATATGATTACCATTTACACATATATTCAAGGTCAAAGAAAAGAACTATCCAATTAATTATTTACTAAAAGCTCTGAGCTGAGAACGGGAGGTCATCCATTAAGACTACAGGAAAGGCACATCTGAATAAAAAAGGAAGGGATTTTTTTGCAGTAAGGGCAGTAAAGCTATGGAAGTCTTTGCCACAGGATGCTGTGCTTGCAGATACTGTAACAGCTTTCAAAAAAGCAATGGATACTGATCTAGCACAGAACAATATTGAGAGTTATGACAGCTTCCTCTGAATCAACAGGGGTGATTTGGCATGGACTGGACTTGATGGACTCAAGTCTATTTCAGCCTCATCAACTATGTTACTAGGTATTGGATACTTCTCCGACACTCAAACAGTTAAAGTACTGGTACAGTTGTATTATGATAATTATTGTAGGAAATTTCCTGCTGAATAAAACAATTACACTTCCACTAATGAACAATTACTTGTTCAAAAATTATTACAGTTCAAACTGTTCCCAAACTGGTAAAGCTGTTACTATCCATTCTATGAAGAACTGTAGCCAGTGACTCTCCTCAAACATGGAATGCAATAGAATAATTGCTCACTAGGTGGCACTGCTAATATATAAAAAGCACTTGTTACATGTTTGTAATGAATTTTTCTTCCAACAGTGGGAGTACTGTTGCTTTACTCCACAGAAACAGTCCCACAAAATGTTTTATTAATAAAGGTTTATAACTCATCAGTGAATGATGTCAACAATTTAAAATGAACATATTTTCCCACATGAAAAGACTAAGATCAAGTCTCACTGTATATATGCTAATGCACTGCTGTCTCGGACACTGACTCAAGTCTCACCTCGAATTCCTATTTACTCTTTTTTATTAAAACGCTTCAATGTAATTTTGTGTGAAAAGCTAAAGAAATATAGAAAACCAGGAAAACATTGAAATGCAAACCAAAAATCATGTAAATATTTCATTCTTTTATAATGTGATGCAGATTTATTTCCTTTACACTTTTGTACTATATTCTACGGGATTGTCTTTGTTGTATAGTTCTTGAAGAAGTCCAGTCGTTTTACCCATAGGGTCATAACCCTGATCAGAAGACAAAACAATTAAAAAGAGTGAGGTTTTGAACATTCTTTTCATGGGAAAATAATGCTGAACATTTCCCTAAATCACCTAGTATTCCCAGGTCGTCACCCATCCAGGTACTTTCCAAGCAACAGCCTGTTCCACTTTGTTTCATTAGAGGTCTGGAACTCCAGAAAAAGATAAAGAAATACCCACAAAGGTAGTGGCGGAAAAACTATAACTACAGTTTATTAAAGATACATTACAAACAGAGAACATAAAAGATACTTAGCTACTGCCGGAGTTTACATCAGTATGGGAGAGCCCTCCATACGACTCTGCAGCAACAATCTTTTACACACACAGGCTTGAGATGAGGTACATGCTCTATCTCTCAGACTTGAGACCAGGTACACTCTCCCTGGTCTCCAATGGCTCTTAACTAGAATCGTGTTGATGATGGGGTAAAATACAGACTACACCCTTAAAGGTATGCAGGGTATGTCTAACACTACGCATGCGTATTTACTCGGTTATATAACACTGAATATTGCCCAAATGGAGACGGCACTACCTGCCTCTCATAAACACTACGTAACTGAAGATGGCACTACTCTCTGTTGTTTAGCTTGCTACATGACTGCAGAGCATTAACCCCCAACTAACCGTGAGGAGATCACCAAAAAAACATCCCTTACACACTTCCAGGATCAAACGCGTTTGGGAGTATTTAGGCTCGATGTCCCTAAAATAAATTGTGTGTGGAGATAAGAAACATACATTTGACCAAGCTGAAAATCTGTTGCTGGACTGCAACTTCCATCATCCTCAGTCAGCTGAGGATGAAAGAAATTCCAATGGAATAAGAGAGAGATGCTGATTGGTCAGCCTTCAATTGCTTGTAACCAACACTTCCCGTCGATAAAACATTTATTAATGAGATATACTACATTGTGCAAGTTTCAGTGATCGACAGGTTGGGACGTGCTCAGCCTATGAATGCAACTAAAATCATCCACTAAGCTAAGGTGTGATTGGCTGAATTTAAATACCCAGCCAATCACAATTGAATTAGGTCATTTGAATGTGCAGAGGAGGCCTCTACTGTATGGTGCTCATGTCTTGATGACAAACACTGGAGTGCCATACCGATTTATGAGCTGCGCTAATGGTAGACACAAATAATTCTAAATGTAAACACTGGAGTGCCTTATTGCCTTGTCGTATTCAGGGCAGATGAGGAACACATGAGGAATTATATAGGATGAAAGGAGTGTCAGTTGTGATCTACTTTTTATTGTGTGAAAAGCAACGTATTAAGAAAATAGCCCAATCTTATCAAACAGGGAAACAAATGGATTTAAAATTGGAATATTATTAGAAAAAGTGGTGTTAATAAATTAAATCTCTCCCATATAATAACATAGGAACTGGAGAGTTTATCTCACTGGAGAAGTTATCTCCTCTTTATCACACCTTAGTACATCTCCCCTGTAGTCTATAACTAAAGCTCTCCCATAGAATAACATAGGAACTGCAGATTTTATCTCACTGGAGAAGTTATCTCCTCTTTATTACACCTTAAAACATCTCCCCTGTAGTCTATAACGATATATCTCCCATATAATAACATAGGAACTGGAGAGATTATCTCACTGGAGAAGTTATCTCCTCTTTATCACACATTAGTACATCTCCCCCTGTAGTCTATAACTAAATCTCTCCCATAGAATAACATAGGAACTGGAGAGATTATCTCACTGGAGAAGTTATCTCCTCTTTATCACGCCTTTGTACATCTCCCCCTGTAATCTATATATATAAAAGAAGACTTCTGTGTGCCTGGCAAACACACCCAGGGGAGGCATAAAGCAGGAGTTACTACTCCTATTGGGTGATTCAATCATGCAGGGAGTTGGCCCGCCCCCACTATGCAGCCTGCCCACCACTATCAAAGTCAGAAAAAAACAATATGGCCGCCACTTGCTCCTACACCACAGACAAACACACATGCCTCACTCATACAGCACCACACAAACACACACAGACCACCACACACACACGTGCCCCACTCAGACAGCACCAAACACACATGCCCCCACTCATACACACAGCACCACATACACACACAAAGCCAGAAATAAATATGGCTGACACACACACACACAGTCACTCACCCTGACTCCCAGTGGCCTCAGCAGGACCTGTAGTGCAGCACCAGGGGAACAAAATGGCACTCAAAGGGTTAAGGTAGGCCCTCATTGCTCAATTATTTCTTCACTGTCATCATTTGCCATGCAAGACACAGGACAGACAGCCATCAGATTCACACTTAACCCACTGACTGCCACAGGGTTGTGTATCAAGTTTTACCCCTCAGGGAGTGTGTTCAAACCCCTCACACTGTAAACTTGCATTTCCCTCCCACTTCTCCTCCTTCCCCAGCCTATTACTAACACTTTTCCATATTTATGTTAAGCCCCGCCCCCACTCGCAATTAAGCCCCGCCCACTTTTAACCCAGATTGCCCCATTTGTCTCTCCACATCAGCACCACATCAGTCCCCTCTAGGGACTACACAAATCAAAGTTCCCAGGTATGAATACACTTCCCACTGCTATTTATCTCTGACATGCCTCTCTATACATTAACCATTTGAAGTGCCAGAAGGGTACCCAACTCATGCACGCATGTGTTTCTGCTCATATATGTTGTGTGTGTACATCTCTGTTACATATGTGTGTCCATCTCCAGTGTGTCTGTGTGTGTGCGTGTCTTTTGCATGTTTCTGCCGCTCACTGTGTGTATGTGCATACCTCCCAACATTTCACATGGCCAAAGAGGGACACTTTAGTTTTAGGCATGGGCGGATTGTCCTATCGGGGGATCGGGCATCCCCTGGTGGGCCGCTATATCGGCTCACTTTTAAAAAGTCGCGATCCACTTTGTGCAGACTCTCTCCTCCTCCGGTGCGCGCTGAAAGAACTGCAATTAAAATACAAGTGCTGTACAGCGCTGGCCATCTCTCTACCCCTCTGCTCCACTTTGTCTTGAGTGCTGAATGAGGGCACTAAAGGAAGTTAGTGGAGGAGAGAGATGTCCGGCGCTGTACAGCACTTGTAATTTATTTGCAATTCTTTCAGTGCGCACCGGGGGTGCGTGTGTGTGGGGGGGACCCCGGGCCGGTATTCCCTTACAATCCGCCCCTGGTTTTAGGTGATATTGTTGGGGGCGTGGCTGGTGGGCAGGGCATTAGTAAGAATTTTTAGGTTATTTCATGACCTATTACTGGCTATTTATGTAACTGAATAAATGATTTAGTGCAAGACTAAAGTATTTTATTTGCACAGACTAATGTATAAACACATATACTGAAGTTTATTGCTTTATTGCTGTAGAGCAAAGTAATACACACCACACAGTCAGGGCTGGTGCAAGGATTTTTGCCACCCTAAGCAAAACCTAATTTTGCTGCCCATTTCGCTCCGCCCCTTGTGCCCCACCCCTTTATACCCCACCTACTTATACCCCACCTCTTTTCATGATTGTCCTCTCTCTGCCCCCTGGCCCAGTCTGCCCCTGGTCTGGAGATGCCTGTAAGAGATACCCCCCACCAGCTCCAACTTGCCCCTTATCAGCTTCACTTTGGCTCACCAGCTCCACTTTGCCCCTATCAGCTCCACTTTGTCCCCCATCAGCTCCACTTTGTCCCCCATCAACTCCAACTTGCCGCCTCAGCTCCACTTTGCCCCCATCAGCTCCACTTTGCCCCCCACCAGCTCCAACTTGCCCCCACCAGCTCCACTTTGCCCCCCATCCACTCCAACTTGCTCCCACCGGCTCCACTTTGCCCCCAGCAGCTCCAACTTGCCACCATCAGCTCCAACTTGCCCCCCATCCGCTCAAACTTGCCCCCATCAGCTCCACTTTGCCCCCATCTGCTCTAACCTGCCCCCCCTCAGCTCCACTTTGCCCCCCCTCAGCTCCACTTTGCCCCCTCAGCTCCACTTTGCCCCCTCAGCTCCAACTTGCCCCCATCAGCTCCATTTTGACCCCCATCCGCTCCAACTTGCCCCCCATCCGCTCCAACTTGCCCCCCATCCGCTCTAACTTGCCCCCACCAGCTCCACTTTGCCCCCCCCTTCAAGCTCCACTTTGCCCCCCCTCAGCTTCATTTTGCCCCCCTCAGCTCCACTTTGCCCCCCCTCAGCTCCACTTTACCCCCTCAGCTCCACTTTGACCCTCATCCGCTCCAACTTACCCCCATCAGCTCCACTTTGCCACCACCAGCTCCACTATGCCCCCTCAGCTCCAGCTTTCCCCTATCAGCTCCAACTTGCCCCCATCAGCTCCAACTTGCCCCCATCAGCTCCACTTTGTCCCCCATCCGCTCCAACTTGCCCCCAGCAGCTCCACTATGCCCCTTCAGTTCCAACTTGCCCCCCATCACATACCTGTAGCTCCCGCACAGTCTTCTCTTCAGTAATGCAGAGCGAGGCGGGAGATCATGACTCCCAGTGCGCTCTGCATTACTAAAGATCCGACCCAATGAGGGAGCGCTGTAGCAACACAGACCTGACTGTGTTGTGGTTCCCGGCGTGGTGTGTGCGGGTGCAGCTCTTCTCCGCTGCATGCCCGCGCCCCCAGTACGTGTGCGCCCTAGGCCGGCGCCTACCTCGCATATAGGTGGAGCCGGCCCTGCACACAGTCTGACCTCCTAAAAAGAGGGACAGAGGGATCCGGCCCTCATAGAGGGACTGTCCCTCCTAAAGAGGGACACTTGGGATGTATGGTATGTGTCTGCCTGTGTGTTGCATATGTCTGTGTTTATCAGTGTGTCTGCATTTCACACACGTGCGCCCAACGGTCATAACATGACGGGCAACGCCGTCCCACATTGCTAGTCTATAACTAAAACTCTCCTATAGAATAACATAGGAACTGGAGAGATTATCACACTGGAGAAGTTATCTCCTCTTTATCACACCTTAGTACATCTCCCCCTGTAATCTATAACTAAAACTCTCCCATATAATAACATAGGAACTGGAGAGATTATCACACTGGAGAAGTTATCTCCTCTTTATCACACCTTAGTACATCTCCCCTGTAGTCTATAACTAAATCTCTCCCATAGAATAACATAGGGACTGGAGCGTTTATCTCACTGGAGAAGTTATCTCCTCTTTATCACACCTTAGTACATCTCCCCTGTAGTCTATAACTAAATCTCTCCCATAGAATAACATAGAAACTGGAGAGTTAATCTCACTGGAGAAGATATCTCCTCTTTATCACACCTTAGTACATCTCCCCCTGTAGTCTATAACTAAATATCTCCCATAGAATAACAAAGGAACTGGAGAGTTTATATCACTGGAGAAGTTATCTCCTCTTTATCACACCTTAGTACATCTCTCCTGTAGTCTATAACTAAAGCTCTCCCATAGAATAACATAGGAACTGGAGAGTTTATCTCATTGGAGAAGTTATCTCCTCTTTATCACACCTTAGTACATCTCCCCCTGTCATCTATAACTAAATCTCTCCCATAGAATAACACAGGAACTGTAGAGTTTATCTCACTGGAGAAGTTATCTCCTCTTTATCACACCTTAGTACATTGCCCCTGTAAACTATAACTAAATCTCCCATAGAATAACATAGGAACTGGAGAGTTTATCACACTGGAGAAGTTATCTCCTCTTTATCACACCTTAGTACATCTTCCCTGTAGTCTATAACTAAATCTCTCCCATAGAATAACATAGGAACTGGAGAGTTTATCTCACCGACTGGAGAAGTTATCTCTTCTTTATCACACCTTAGTACATCTCCCCTGTAATCTATAACTAAATCTCTCCCATAGAATAACATAGGAACTGGAGAGTTTATCTCATTGGAGAAGTTATCTCCTCTTTATCACACCTTAGTACATCTCCCCCTGTCATCTATAACTAAATCTCTCCCATAGAATAACACAGGAACTGTAGAGTTTATCTCACTGGAGAAGTTATCTCCTCTTTATCACACCTTAGTACATCTCCCCTGTAATCTATATCTAAATCTCTCCCATAGAATAACATAGGAACTGGAGAGTTTATCTCACTGGAGAAGTTATCTCCTCTTTATCACACCTTAGTACATCTCCCCTGTTGTCTATAACTAAATATCTCCCATAGAATAACATAGGAACTGGAGAGTTTATCACATTGAAGAAGATATCTCCTCTTTATCACACCTTAGTACATCTCCCCCTGTAGTCTATAACTAAATCTCTCCCATATAATAACATAGGAACTGGAGAGTTTATCTCACTGGAGAAGTTATCTCCTCTTTATCACACCTTAGTACATCTCCCCTGTAGTCTATAACTAAATATCTCCCATATAATAACATAGGAACTGGAGCGTTTATCTCACTGGAGAAGTTATCTCCTCTTTATCACACCTTAGTACATCTCCCCTGTAGTCTATAACTAAATCTCTCCCATATAATAACATAGGAACTGGAGAGTTTATCACACTGGAGAAGTTATCTCCTCTTTATTACACCTTAGTACATCTCCCCTGTAGTCTATAACTAAATCTCTCCCATAGAATAACATAGGAACTGGAGAGTTTATCTCACTGGAGAAGTTATCTCCTCTTTATCACATTTTAGTACATCTCCCTCCTGGAGGTCAGGTTCATGGAGGTGGACATAACGGTTGGCAGCAGGACCACAGGACAGAAGCTCTGCCCACTGTACATGGCAATCTTAACTATTTATGGACAAGGGGGATGAGCAATACATCTTTATGACCCTCGCTCAATATCTATATATGTAAAAGAGAAAGCATCATGTGACCGAAAAAAATTGTCTGAAGACTAACACACCCAGGGGTGGCAGTAAGGAGGAGATATTCATGTCTACTCTCTGCTGCCAGTCCTGGAGATACGGGGGGTGACTTTGATGGGAGTGGGCAGGGCTCTGCAATGAGTTAGCCCACCCTGAAAAAAAAAAAACATGGCTGACAGACACACACACACTGTGAAACACATACATACACAAACATACATGTAGCCCTGTGGATATTTTCTCTTGTGGGTCTCCTAGGGAATGAGTAGAACTTACTAGGCTGTTTAGAACTGTGTGGTCGTGCTCAAGATGTGAAAGGAGGCTTGTATTTCAATGAACGAATGAGCATGCTCACAACATGAATAAGAGGCTTGGAATACAAGGAACTGAATGGGCATTCTCAGAACATGAAAAAGACACTTGGAATACAAGAAACTTACTGACCAGATGCAGAACAGACACAGAGATACTCACAGTGCCCTCACCTGTGCCTCTCCTATGCCCAAATGTCCTCCTGCTCCACACACACACACAAAGCCCTCACCTGAATTTCTCCCGTTAACCCTTTCAGTGCCAAAGGAGTACACAATGTATTCTTTGCAATGTGTTGCAAATCAATCTGGAACTCAAAGGGTAAAACCTTTATAGACTCTTAACTTGCATGGAGGGATGTCGGACGCCTATGCTACAGAAAAGATTAAACCCTGGAGTGCAAGAGGGGTATGCAAAATATTTCTTAATGCGTTGAGAAACCCTCTGCCACTCAAAGGGTTAAAGGGATAGTAATACGTCTATTAAAGGTTAGCTCCAAGTCTTCTTTATTTTTTTTTACCTGTAGCGCTATATTTAATTACTTACAGTGTTGTACTTGAAACGCTATTCAAGCTGAAAGGATCCCCCTCCCTCCCCTTTCCCTGTGTCACTCCACCTCTCAGTCTGGTCTGGATGGAGCACGGCGAGGGACAATCTTCAGTAAACAAAAGGAAAATCCTGCCCTCCTTCCTCAATGGGTTCATTATAGTTACTGAGTGAAGATTGTCCCTCAGTGCATCTGTCTAGTTCCACGACCGGATTCCAAAACTAATGGGCAGTGTCCAGAAGGGGTGGGAGGGGGATCCTTACAGCTTCAGTAGTTTTTGAACTACATCTTTGTATGTAATTAAATATACTGTAATATAAAAAAAATTAGACTTAGAGATAAACTATAATAGAAGTATTACTATCTCTTTAGATGTTTGGGTTTTTTGGACCCTTTTTTTTTATGGACACTATATGGGCAGGAAGATCCCTGTTCTTTCCCCAACTCACAGGTGCCCAGCATGCCCTCTCCACGGCCGATACCCCTGCCAGCCCCTAGGCTCAGGCCTGTTTCCTCACAATCAACAGCGGCTTCTTCCTCCCGCACTGGATCCGGACACTGCGAGGCACATTGTGGGGAGAAGAGTGTCTCCTCTGTACCAGGGACAGTAATGTGGGGCACTGAATCTACATTATTTATGTACTTGGGACAAATTAACAGCACTCTATTTAACTCTTTGAGTGCCAGAGAGGTAACTAATGTATTGCACCACAAT
Source organism: Rhinophrynus dorsalis (assembly GCA_037306005.1). Classification (NCBI taxonomy): domain Eukaryota; kingdom Metazoa; phylum Chordata; class Amphibia; order Anura; family Rhinophrynidae; genus Rhinophrynus; species Rhinophrynus dorsalis. The sequence continues at coordinate 9,693,532 of CM074723.1, read as the reverse complement.
GCATTGGATGCCTTTCCAGCACTCAAAGGGTAAACTCTGACATGACACATCACTGTATACTGCATGGCACTCTATGGGTTAACATGTTGGTATAAGTCTCTCTCACATAATCTTTTATTTTCTACTTTCCACTTCTACACATCAAACACACAGAGGCAGAATAGTGCAAGTAAATAACAAATACCATTGATTTCAATTTCAGGATCACAGTAGGGATGGCAACACGTTGTGAAGCGATGTCCTCTGGTCCTTAGAGGGCTACATTTGGCTTCTAACTCCGGGGGACCAGCAAGAGCCGGAACCTCCACACATGGGGGACGGCTATCACTGTGTCAATGTCCCCTCTGTATGTGTGTGTATGTCTGTTGCATGTAAGTGTATGTCTGTTGCCTGTGTGTGTGAGCATGTGTGTTGTATGTGTGTACATCTGTTACATGTGTGCCTCTCCATTGTGTGCATGTCTTTTGCATGTTTCTGCCGCTCACTGCGTGTATGTGTCTGCCTGTGTGTTGTATATGTCTGTGTTTATCAGTGTGTCTGCATTTCACACACGTGCGCCCAACGGTCATAACATGAGAGGCAACGCCGTCCCACATTGCTAGTAAATAAATAAATAAGCAACAGACAGTTGTAACAGTATTTAGTTTTATTTCTTTTCCAGTGCAAATACTTAACCCCTTGGATGCCAGAGATATCTCCAATGTATTGCTTTACCATGCCTTGGAGACGTCTCAGCATCCATGGGGTTAAAATTAAAAAGCCCTGAGATTTCAGCTCTCCAAAAAAAAAAAAAAAAAAAAAATGGAACTCTCCCTGTTACGATCCCGTAAATAGAAACATCAAAACAGGACATTAAAAACCATATCTATGTGTGTTTTATATATCTATACAATATCCATCTCCTATCTATCTATCTATCTATCTATCTCATATCTATCCATCTCATGTCTATCTATCCATCTCATGTCTATCTATCCATCTCATGTCTATCTATCCATCTCATGTCTATCCATCTCATGTCTATCCATCTCATGTCTATCCATCTCATGTCTATCCATCTCATGTCTATCCATCTCATGTCTATCCATCTCATGTCTATCTATCCATCTCATATCTATCCATCTCATGTCTATCTATCCATCTCATGTCTATCTATCCATCTCATATCTATCCATCTCATGTCTATCTATCCATCTCATATCTATCCATCTCATGTCTATCCATCTCATGTCTATCTATCGATCTATCTATCTCATATCTATCTATCTATCTATCCATCTCATATCTATCCATCTCATATCTATCCATCTCATATCTATCCATCTCATATCTATCTATCTATCTATCTATCTATCTATCTATCTCATATCTATCTATCTATCTATCTATCTATCTATCTATCTATCTATCTATCTCATATCTATCATATCTATCTATCTATCTATCTATCTATCTATCTATCTATCTCATATCTATCTATCTATCTATCTATCTATCCATCTCATATCTATCCATCTCATATCTATCCATCTCATGTCTATCCATCTCATATCTATCTATCTATCTATCTATCTATCTATCTATCTATCTATCTATCTATCTATCTATCTAATATCTATCTATCTCATATCTCTCTATATCTCATATCTATCTATCTCATATATCTCTATATCTCATATCTATCTATCTATCTATCTATCTATCTATCTATCTATCTATCTATCTCTATATGCCTCATATCTATCTATGGAGAGTAATGCAGAGTACAAAAGGGGCTTGGAATTTAAAGCAGAACTTTCACCCCCTATAAAGTCTCCCTGCAATAATTAAGCAGGTAGCGACTAATTTTATAATATATATGTTACCTCTGAAATGCATCCGATTATAAAGAATTCCTTTATTGTAGGAGACTGGAAGCCAGGCATCAGTGCAGACATCTTGTCTGCGCGCCTGCGCCGTCAGGCCCGGACTCCACTGATAAGCACTGCAGTTACCACAAGGTAACCGGAAGGGACTGACTTGCGCAGACCGCACTAACCTGCCCATCAGTCTCCTACAATAAAGGATTTCTTTATAATCGGATACATTTGAGAGGTTACATATCTATTATAAAGCTAGTCGCTACCTGTTTAATTATTGCAGGACGACTTTAGATCAGATGAAAGTTCCGCTTTGAAGGAACAGTAAACTTTGTTATGAATATGTTACTTTCCTGTTCAGTAAAACAAGGGAACGTCCACTGTTGAGAGATCCTTCATTCAAAAATAACTGCAGCTCAAACTTACTTTTTTTAAACAAACTTATACCAGCAGAGCCAACTACTGTAGTGTGCAAAAGGCAATTTTATTTGTCTAATACACACTGTGAGAGAGCTTGAGTCATAAACTGTGGCTCGCCTTACAAAGTGATAGAAAAAGGCGTCATCAGGTGACAGCAATAGAAAATTGCAGTTTGATGGAAAAACAATTGTGATGTATAATAACTTCTCAATGAAAGGTTCTCTTGTTTTACTCAGCAGGAAAAGCCCAACAGGACAGACCTTTTCATAAAAAAGCTTCACTGCTCCTTTAACCCTGTGAATGCCAGAGGTGTGTCTGGTGCATTGCGGACACACCCTCTTGAACTGAAAGGGTTAACCGCTTGGAAGCCAAAAATATCTGTAAGCACATTGCAACAGAATGCAGTGTTGATGTGCCTGGTGTTGAACAGGTTAAGGATGATCTACCTCAGCAAATGGATGTGTGCAGTGTTAAAGGGCAATTATCACATTTTACTAAGTCAGCTCCTGGGCCGGGGTGTGATGTGCAGAAAACTGCGCCCCCTTGGCTGGACCACCACGCAGCAAAATGTGGTTCTCTACCTCTACCTCTCTCACAGCCCCTTATAGATCTCTACTGTCAGGCCTGGAAGCCTTCACTAGAGCCTATGGGGGCTGCGCAGACAACCCAACGAGACTGCACTGAGGCACTGCAGACTATCACAGGACAGTCCCTTCTTGCAGGACTAATGAAGGATCCCCAGGGGGACTGCCCACCCCCCTTGGTCCTTGGGGGCTCTCGGTGCAACTAAAGCCTCATTAGCAGGGGAATAGACCTGTCCATACGGCTCAGTTTACATGACACTTGCCCTTTAACCCTCTGAATCCCAGATGGATGTGCAACGGTTGCATTGTAATCCGCTGCACACCCCTTTGGCACACAAAGGGTTAAGGGGATATGATCCACTCCATATCCAAGGAAACTCTCTTTCACTAAGAGATCCCTCTGTCCTCAGTCTGGCTTCTCCAAATCAGAACTTGTACCACCGGCTCAGCACATCAGGGGTTAAACAGCCCAAAGATAACAGAAGATGGCCGTGCCAGTGCCAAGGCTCTGAACCTAGTTCCAGCGTCATGTGATGCCCACATGACTTTACTTGTAGAGAGCCATCCTCTTGCTCTGGTACATAAACATGTAGGCATCGCAGAAGAGTCGTTTAGCCACGCCTCTCATATCGCGAGGGTTCTGACTGGCTAGATCCTTCAGTGGAGATGCCAGGTAAGTGGCTACTTCGGGGCACAGACTGACCACTGGTATATTATACCCATCCTCGTCACCTGCAAGGAAAAAGAGGGTACAACGTAAAGACAGGAACAGCGGCCATTGGCATTAGCCTGGAGAGTTCGCTTGTGTCTGGTACCTGGTGAAATGGAACCAACTATACTAAAATATTTCTAGGTAAGATCTAAGGGTGAATTATTCTTGTGTGTGTGTGTGTGTCTGGGGCTGTGTCTATGTCTAGTGTACACTTGTGTGTTCATGTCTGTCTTAGTTACTGTGTGTGTTTGTGTGTGTGTGTGAGGTGGGGTTCTGTTTGTATGTGTGTGTGTGTGTGGGGGGGGGTCTGTGTGTTTGTATGTGTGTGTGGGGTGTGTGTCTGTGTTTGTGTCGGGGGAGATGTCTGTGTGTGTGTGTTTGTATATGTGTGTGTGTGTGGGGGGGGATGTCTGAGTTTGTATGTGTATGTGTGTGTTTGTATGTGTGTGTGTGCGTGTGGGGGGATGTCTGAGTTTGTGTGTGTGTGTTTGTATGTGTGTGTGTGTGTGCGTGTGGGGATGTCTGTGTGTGTTTGTATGTGTGTGCGTGTGGGGGGATGTCTGAGTTTGTATGTGTGTGTGTGCGTGTGGGGGGGATGTCTGCAGTTGTATGTGTGTGGGGATGTCTGTGTGTGTGTCTGTATGTGTGTGTGCATATGGGGGGATGTCTGTGTTTGTGTGGAAGCGTCTATGCTTGTATGTGTGTGTGCTTGTGGGGGGTCTGTGTGTTTGTACGTGTGTGGGGGGACTGTATATGTTTGTATCTGTGTGTGCGGTGTCTGAGTATGTGTGGGGGGTGTCTGTGTGTGTTGGGGTGTCTGAGTATGTGTGGGGGTGTCTGTATGTGTTGGGGTGTCTGAGTATGTGTGGGGGGTGTCTGTGTGTGTTGGGGTGTCTGAGTATGTGTGGGGGGTGTCTGTGTGTGTTGGGGTGTCTGAGTATGTGTGGGGGGTGTCTGAGTATGTGTGGGGGGTGTCTGTGTGTGTTGGGGTGTCTGAGTATGTGTGGGGGGTGTCTGTGTGTGTTGGGGTGTCTGTGTGTGTGTGTGTGTGTGGGGGCTGTCTGTATGTGTGTGTGTGTGTGTGTGTGTGTGTGTATGTGGGCTGTCTGAATATGTGTGTGTGGGTGGGGGCTGTCTGTGTATGTGTGTGTGGGTGTCTGTGTGTGGGGGCTGTCTGTACATGTGTGTGTGTGGGTGTCTGTGTATTTGTGTGTGGGTGCGTTGTCTGTATATGTGTATGTGTGGGGGCTCTCTGTGTATGTATGTATGTGTGTGTTTGGGGGCTGTCTGTGTATATGTGTGTGTGGGAGGCTGGCTGTATATGTGTGTTTCTGTGTTCTCCTACAGATGTGTGTGTTTATATGTATGCACTTGTATGTGTGTTTATATGCATGTGTGAGTGTGTGTGTTTGTGTGCCTGCTCAAGCGTCTCTCTCTGTAAATAAAGTTTTAACCCCTTGATTTTTAGAGGGGGCGCTATCACATTACTTCACAATCCGTTGAAAACCTCTCTTGCATCCAAGGGGTAGAAAGAAAATTATAATTCCATTGTTTGTCGTCCCCAGTACATTTAACCACAACCTTCTACTGTGTCATTTTCTGCTTCACAACAGCGCTAGTTTATGTTTATTTGTTTCATACAGATCCACGTGTGCAGTCATGCATGTGGCTTTAAGGGCCATAATAAGATAAAGAGGGACAAATACAATTTCTTATTGATTTTAAAAGGGCTTTAACCATTTAAGGGATTGAAATCCCCATTTAAATCAATGGGAATGATGCAGCAAAATTTTCTTAAGGACAAATAATTGGTGACACAAATTCTTTGCGGATGGAAAAATCTAAAAAAGCCAGCCCAGATTTCACTAAATAATGATCAGTTACTATACGTCCTTGTGAGGAGTGACTGGTATTTATAAAAGCAAATGGGAGTTATTCTGGAATAAACCAACTGCACCATAGGGAACAAATAAAAATTAATGTTCAATTGAAATCGGGGTAGGGGTCTAAAACGCATTGCGCAGCTCCATTCAAGTGCACGGGGATTTAGGATTATCTTTTTTCCCTGGAATGGTGAAGATGGTTTACTTCAGAATAACTCCAGTTATTAATAAATATGGGTCATTGGTTCACATGGACATGTCACATTCACTAAGGAACAAATGAACCCTTTGCTGCGCAATGCGTTGTGTACCCCTCTAGCACACAAAGGGATAAAGAATGTTTAAAGGGATAGTAATGGTTAATTTTAAGCTGATTTAATATTGTAGACATTAAAAATGGTTTACATCTATGTAAGTCTTATCTCTCATATCTTTATGGTTTGAGAGATATAACTTGCTAAAGTTACCTTTTCCTGGCTGTTTTACTCAAGTCTGCCATCTAGCTGACAGCTGCAGATTCCAGTCATTTGACCAGACAGAGGCTCTTCAGCAGAGCTGAAATCACGCTATTTAGAAATAAATACTTCATTGGAACGGTCTACAAAGTGTGCTTGCAAACCAGGCACAATCTGTAGACCATTCTAAATGAAGTATTTGTCTTTAAATATCGTTATATCGGCGCTGCAGAAGAGCGGCATCTGGTCAAGCGACCGGAATCTGCTTCTGACAGCTTTACAGCTCGTCAAGCAGAAAGGGGAGGGACCAGAAAACTTTATTTAGCTATATCTCTCAAACCATAACGGTTTGAGTGATACAAATGAGTGCAAGTACTCTCTTTTAATTGTATCTACCATATAGTTAATACTTTTTATCTGACATTACTATCCCTTTAATGATATGTTCATACATATGCCCTTGTACCTTTATTTGCAATGAAAACTAAAGTGTCAGAACAAGCAAAAAAAAAAAACAAAAAAAAAAACACACACCCCTGAATTTAATGTTCCCCCCAACTGCCCCGGGATCCTCACCATATCTGTCAGCCATGCTGTCAAAAAACATCCAGCTTCCTTTCTCCTGCCCGTATTTAACAAAGGAGACGTAGTGACTGGTCTCTATGCACAGAACGGCAAACAGCTCCAGAGTTTCCCTGGGAATCTGCCCCGGGCGTTGGCCCCACTCACGCTGGAAGATCTCGGGGATCCTCAGGGGCGTTAACTTGTGAGTCCTGCGTTTGTGGTGGGAGTGCACCTGGGGACACAGACGGGATGCTCAGGAGAATGACTGCAAGTCAGAGAGGGCCGCAGGGTTTTACTCACTGGTGATTACACACAGAGTCAGATCAATCACAATGACTGGGCCACCGACTACTCACTAGTGATTACACAGAGTCAGCTCAATCACAATGACTGGGTCACTCACTACTCACTAGTGATTACACACAGAGTCAGCTCAATCACAATGACTGGGTCACTGACTACTCACTAGTGATCACACACACACACACACAGCTCAATCACAATGACTGGGCCACTGACTACTCACTATTGATCACACACACAGCTCAATCACAATGACTGGGTCACTGACTACTCACTAGTGATTACACACACTGTCAGCTCAATTACAATGACTGGGCCACTGACTACTCACTAGTGATTACACACACAGCTCAATCATAATGACTGGGTCACTGACTACTCACTAGTGATCACACACACACACAGCTCAATCACAATGACTGGGTCACTGACTACTCACTAGTGATTACACACACAGCTCAATCACAATGACTGGGTCACTGACTACTCACTAGTGATTACACACACAGTCAGCTCAATCACAATGACTGGGTCACTGACTACTCACTAGTGATTACACACACACTCAGCTCAATCACAATGACTGGGTCACTGACTACTCACTAGTGATTACACACACAGCTCAATCACAATGACTGGGCCACTGACTACTCACTGGTGATTACACACACAGTCAGCTCAATCACAATGACTGGGTCACTGACTACTCACTAGTGATTACACACACACAGCTCAATCACAATGACTGGGTCACTGACAACTCACTAGTGATTACACACACAGCTCAATCACAATGACTGGGTCACTGACTACTCACTAGTGATTACACACACACACAGCTAAATCACAATGACTGGGTCACTGACTACTCACTAGTGATTACACACACAGTCAGCTCAATCACAATGACTGGGTCACTGACTACTCACTAGTGATTACACACACAGCTCAATCACAATGACTGGGTCACTGACTACTCACTAGTGATCACACACACACAGCTCAATCACAATGACTGGGTCACTGACTACTCACTAGTGATTACACACACAGCTCAATCACAATGACTGGGTCACTGACTACTCACTAGTGATTACACACACAGTCAGCTCAATCACAATGACTGGGTCACTGACTACTCACTAGTGATTACACACACAGTCAGCTCAATCACAATGACTGGGTCACTGACTACTCACTAGTGATTACACACACACTCAGCTCAATCACAATGACTGGGTCACTGACTACTCACTAGTGATTACACACACAGCTCAATCACAATGACTGGGCCACTGACTGCTCACTGGTGATTACACACACACAGCTCAATTACAATGACTGGGCCACTGACTACTCACTAGTGATTACACACACACAGCTCAATTACAATGACTGGGTCACTGACTACTCACTTGTGATTACACACAAAGTTACTCCAGTGTAACGCATTATTCATCATCTCTCCAGCACTCAAAAGGTTAATCATTAATCTATATATATAAAAGAAGACTTTGTGCCTGCCAAAACACACCCAGGGGTGGTATTAAGGAGGAGTTACTGTTCCCATTGGGTGATTCAATCATGCAGGGAGTTGGCCCGCCCCCACTATGCAGCCCACCCACCACTATCAAAGTCAGAAAAAAACAATATGGCCGCCACTTGCTCCTACACCACAGACAAACACACATGCCCCACTCACACAGCACCACACAAACACACACACACATGCCCCACTCACACACACAGACCACCACACACACATGCCCCACTCACACAGCACCACACAAACACACACACATGCCCCACTCACACACACACACACACACATGCCCCACTCACACAGCACCACACACACACACACATGCCCCACTCACACAGCACCAAGCAGACATGCCCCCACTCACACACACAGCACCACATACACTACATACACACACAAAGCCAGAAATACATATGGCTGACACACACACACAGTCACTCACCCTGACTCCCAGAGGCCTCAGCAGGACCTGTAGTGCAGCACTAGAGGAACAAAATTGCACTCAAAGGGTTAAGGTAGGTCCTCATTGCTCAATTATTTCTTCACTGTCATAATTTGCCATGCAAGACACAGGACAGACAGCCATCAGATTCACACTTAACCCACTGACTGCCACAGGGTTGTGTATCAAGTTTTACCCCTCAGGGAGTGTGTTCAAACCCCTCACACTGTAAACTTGCATTTCTCTCCCACTTCTCCTTCTTCCCCAGCCTATTACTAACACTTTTCCATATTTATGTTAAGCCCCGCCCCTACTCTCGATTAAGCCCCGCCCCCTTTTAACCCAGATTGCCCCATTGCTCTCTCCACATCAGCACCACATGAGGGACTCCACAAGTACAAAATCCCAGGTATAACACATACATGCCTCACTCACACAGCACCAAACACCCATACACACACACAAAGCCAGAAAGAAAGATGGCTGACACACAGTCACTCACCTTGACTCCCAGTGGCCTCAGCAGGACCTGTAGTAAAGCCACTGAATGGTGCTGCATCAGCAGGGGAACAAAATGGCACTCAAAGGGTTAAGGTAGGCCCTCATTGCTGAATTACTTCTTCACTGTCACCATTTGCCATACAACACAGAGTACAGACAGCCATCAGATTCACACTTAACCCACTGACTGCCACAGGGTTCTGTATCAAGTTTTACCCCTCAGGGAGTGTGTTCAAACCCCTCACACTGTAAACTTGCATTCCCCTCCCACTTCTCCTCCTTCCCCAGCCTATTACTAACACTTTTTCACATTTATGTTAAGCCCTGCCCCCTACTCGTGATTAAGCCCCGCCCACTTTTAACCCAGATTGCCCCATTTGTCTCTCCACATCAGCACCACATCAGTCCCCTCTAGGGACTTCACAAGTCAGTGTTCCCAGGTATGAACACACTTCCCACTGCTATTTAACTCTCACATGCCTCTCTATACCTTAACCCTTTGAGTGCCAGAGGGGTACACAACTCATGAGCACATGTGTTTCTGCTCATATATGTTGCGTGTCTGTGTGTGTACATCTCTGTTACATATATGTGTCCATGTGTGCATCTCCAGTGTGTCTGTGTGTGTACATCTGTTACATATGTGTGCATCTCCAGTGTGTCTGTGTGTGCGTGTCTTTTGCATGTTTCTGCCGCTCACTGTGTGTATGTGCATACCTCCCAACATTTCACATGGCCAAAGAGGGACACGTTAGTTTTAGGTGATATTATTGGGGGTGTGGCTGGTGGGCGGGGCATTAGTAAGAATTTTTAGGTTATTTCATGACCTATTACTGGCTATTTATGTAACTGAATAAATGATTTAGTTCAAGACCAAAGTATTTTATTTGCACAGACTAATGTATAAACACATATACTGAAGTTTATTGCTTTATTGCTGTAGAGCAAAGTAATACACACCACACAGTCAGGGCTGGTGCAAGGATTTTTGCCACCCTAGGCAAAACCTAATTTTGCTGCCCATTTTGCTCCGCCCCTTGTGTCCCACCCCTTTATACCCTGCCTACTTATACCCAACCTCTTTTCATGATTGTCCTCTCTCTGCCCCCTGAGCCACTCTGCCCCTGTTCTGGAGATGCCTGTAAGAGATGCCCCCCACCAGCTCCAACTTGCCCCTTATCAGCTTCACTTTGACCCACCAGCTCCACTTTGCCCCTATCAACTCCAACTTGCCCCCATCAGCTCCAACGTGCCCCCACCAGCTCCATTTTGCCCCCTCAGCTTCACTTTACCCCCTCAGCTCCAACTTACCCCCATCAGCTCCACTTTGCCCCCCATCCTCTCCAACTTACCCCCATCAGCTCCACTTTGCCCCCCATCCGCTCCAACTTGCCCCCATCCGCTCCAACTTGCCCCCACCAGCTCCACTATGCCCTCTCAGCTCCAACTTTCCACTATCAGCTCCACTATGCCCCCAGCAGCTCCAACTTGCCCCCATCCGCTCCAACTTGCCCCCCCATCCGCTCCAACTTGCCCCACCAGCTCCACTTTGCCCCCCTCAGCTCCACTTGCCCCCCCTCAGCTCCAACTTGCCCCCCCTCAGCTCCACTTTGACCCTCATCAGCTCCAACTTGCCCCCATCATCTCCAACTTGCCCCCACCAGCTCCACTATGCCCCCTCAGCTCCAGCTTTCCCCTAACAGCTCCAACTTGCCCCCATCATCTCCACTTTGCCCCACATCTGCTCCAACTTGCCCCCTCAGCTCCAACTTGCCCCCCATCACATACCTGTATCTCCCGCGCAGTCTTCTCTTCAGTAATGCAGAGCGAGGCGGGAGATCATGACTCCCAGTGCGCTCTGTATTACTAAAGATCCGACCCAATAAGGGAGCGCTGTAGCAACGCAGACCTGATTGTGTTGTGGTTCCCGGCGTGGTGTGTGGGCGCAGCTCTTCTCCGCTGCATGCCCGCGCCCCCAGTACGTGTGCGCCCTAGGCCGGCACTTACCTCGCCTATAGGTGGAGCCGGCCCTGCACACAGTCTGACCTCCTAAAAAGAGGGACAGAGGGATCCGGCCCTCAAAGAGGGACTGTCCCTCCTAAAGAGGGACACTTGGGATGTATGGTATGTGTCTGCCTGTGTGTTGTATATGTCTGTGTTTATCAGTGTGTCTGCATTTCACACACGTGCGCCCAATGGTCATAACATGACGGGCAACGCCGTCCCATGTTGCTAGTCATATTATAAATTTAATGTCTACGTATAAAATTTGACAACAAGGACAATTTAAAGGCGAAGAACCACCACTTAATGATAACCCCCACTTACTTTACTATGAAAAGAAAATCCTAATGGCCCCTATGAATGTTTTCCTTCTGCCTTAGTTCAATAGATAACATTGTCAATTAGTTCTGGATGTAGGGTCCAAGGAGACGGACATGATAGTTACTGGCAGGGCACAGGACAGAAACTCCACCACCTACTGCACATGGAAATGTCTGAGTCAGTCTGAAAAACACTGCCAGCAATTTGTCATGTCCGCCCCCATAGACCTGACCACCAGGATTGACTGGAGATGGCAGAAGGGAAAAATTCATAGGGGTCATTAGGATTTTCTCAATATAGATAACAAGTAGGGGGTAATTATTAAGAGTGATAGCTTGCCTGTAATGCAGAAAAGCACATATACTGATAGTAACGTATAATATATATATATATGCATATATTCGCTTTAATATTTTTAACTAATATTGTAAAGAACACAAAGTGAAATATGTCATCACATGCCTAAAATATATTGTATTTCACATTTAAATAATCAGTAAACTTATTTATGAAAATGCATATTTTATGCAGTTTTTTTTCCACCAAATAAAAGAACGATACTCTCACTGCTGAGAGGATTTTCATTTAAATGTTATTATAGCTAATTTTTTTCTTTTTTTGCTCAATTAAACTGCAATTTTATTTTAAGGTCTATAAGTGGTGCTGCTCCTATAATGTACTATAGAGGGCAGTAGTTGATGCTGGGCAAATGATTCAGATGTGCTCAGTAACAGCAGACAGGAGAAATGCAAAGCTTTTTTTTTTCTCAAGTTCCTAATGATTTAAAGAGGAACTATCACCCTAAAGACCCCTCCAATAATTAGGCATATAGCGATAAGCTTAGAAATAGTGCTATTATCGAGCATAAGTACCGTGTTATTAAGAAATCCTACTTCTTCTGAGACTATGCGGACAGGCATCAGCACAGACATCTTGGCTTACAGACATATGCGCTCCTGCGGTGTACTTTCCGGTCTCCTCTAGGAGGCGCTGCATTGTACCTTAAAGGAGCAGTAAACTTTTTTTATGAAAAAATTATATATTGTAGGGATTTTCCTAATGAGTCAAATAAGGGTACTCCCACTGCGGAGAGATTTAAATTTCCAGAGTTATTACGGTTTAAACCCATATTTTTTTACATTAGCAGTGCCCTCTAGTGGTCAAATTCTAATTAGATTTCCTGTTAGATTCTAATGGAATGGAAAGTCAGAAAAGTCAGAGACATACAGTTCTCCATAGAATGTGATAGAAACTGCTGAGTCATTTCCTGTCAGTTAGAACTATCAGGAAGTAAACACAGTAAATTCACTTCCTGTCAGTTAGATCTATCAGGAAGTAAACACAGTAAATTCACTTCCTGTCAGTTAGAACTATCAGGAAGTAAACACAGTAAATTCACTTCCTGTCAGTTAGAACTATCAGGAAGTAAACACTGTAAATTCACTTCCTGATTATTTAAACTGCTATAATTTTTGAATAAAACATCTGACAGCGATGGGAATGACCTTGTTTTATTCAGCAGGAAAAGCTCTATACAATTTGTGTTTTCATAAGAAAAAGTTTATAGCTCCTTTAATGTAACAGGAAGAAACTGATGGCGCAGGTTCGCTGACGCCTCTAAAGCAAGAAGTCTGCTCGTCGGTCTCAGAAAGAGGTAGGCTTTCTTCATAACACGGTACTTATGCGTAATTATAGCACTGTTTCTAAGCTTATCACTATATGCCTAATTATTGAGGGGGCCTTTATTTAGGGTGATAGTTCCGCTTTAAAGAGCTTAACCCCTTGCATGCTTTATCAAGCACTCGAGACCTTTAAGGCTTACTATCCTGTGGTTCCATTTAAATTAATACTGATTTTAAGATCTCCCCTGAGGAACAGATGGTTTGCTGCAGAACTGCCCATCTTTAGCTTAGTGAATACAGACCTAGGAGAGGCGTGCGCCTGCGTAGTACACACCTGTTTACTGCATGTGTCACAATACTGTTTGAAGCCGGAATCCGATAGGATATTGTCTTTGAAGCATTCGGCACATTCCTGGGTGGCCAGCTGACCACACACCACGCACTCTCTAGGACCTGGAAGAAGAAAATACCCCAATGGGAAGAAGGCTTAAAGGGACAGAATCATGTAACATGGAGAAAAGACATATTGTATGCTTTAGCCTGATGATTAACCCCCCTTAAAAACTGGTGACGTGCCAGGACCGTTTTTTTCCCCTTACGGACCGGTGACGGTCCTGGCACATCACGTACTTACAACTTACAGCTCTCCTGCGGGAAGCATGTAATTAAAAACGGGGTCTGAAATTGACCTCTCTCTCAGACCCCCCACTCGGCGCAGCGATACACATAACAAGTCATGTGTGACAGCACGTCTGCACAGATCAAATCGAACATTAAGAGAAGGTATCTTCCCTGGACCTCTGGTCATTAAGGGGTTAAAACAAGGCACTACTAATGCTGAGAGATTATTTATTCAAAACGCGTTTCAGCTCAAACTTGCATTTTCTAGGTGCAGTACCTACACAGCCTGAAATTTTATGGTGGTGCTATTGCTACAGTAATCTATGGACAAGTATTGTCAATGATAATAACCATCTACAGGCTGGTGTTTCTCCGGCACCACGGTAACATTTCAATCCATGTGCATACTGCACGCAGAACATTCCAGTTTGAGATGCATCTGAGTTAGAATAAAACATCATTAATGTAAGTATCCTTGTTTCATTCAGGATGTTAAACCCATTAATACATATTTTCCTATATTACACAATACAATCCCTTTATGTTCAAGGATCAGTACTGTATAATTATGAGAATTATACATATTGTAGTGTTTTCTTCCTGAGCAGAAAAGGGTTCTTCCACACATTGAAGATGCTTCATTCAGAATTCACTGCAATTCAAAGCATCAGGAAGAGGGGGCGCTGTTACTATTATCCTACAGGAGGAATGGTCTAAAGCTCGGAGAGAGCATTAAAATTAAAAATGTAGTTGGTGCTCATACTATTTTTTTAAATAAATAAACCAGTTTGCGTTGTAATAACATTTGAAAGAAGCATTTACCCATACTGTACTCAGGCGAAAAAGCCATATAGTCTATATTTCATAATAAAATGTTATTTTTCCTTTAACGGGTTCTGCCACCAAGAAGGAATAATTTTCTTCAAGAAACACTAACGCCAAAATACAACTTGATATTATATAAAATAGTATGCAGTAACATTTTCATATCGTAAAACAGCTATAGTTAAAGTTCAACCTGCCTGTCAATGTAAAAGAACAATTTTGTAATGCTTAACCCTTTGAGTGCCAGAGGGGTACGCAACTCTGGCACTCAAAGGGTTAACTTTTGAACGCGTTAACAAGTAAACTTGGAATTTGGAAACCAAGTCCCATATCTCCGGAAAATTTGGTCTAAATCTGTTTTGTTCAATTAAAAAAGAGGATTTGGAAAAATATAGGATCTTGTCTATTATAATTTTTTTGCGGTCTCAAAAATTAGACAGGGCTACAGCAATATTTACTGAACTGATTTTTTCTTATTTGACAGCTAGGCAGAGCTTGGGGAGGACACAGACGTTTTACTTACTGCTTGCTGATCAGTTCGCCTGTTTCTGAGATACTGAGCTCCAAAAACATAACACAGGTTTGTGCACGTACTGTACATTTTGTACATTTGTGTATACACAGTGCACACTTGTTAGTTAGACTCAGTATCGTTCAATGTGTTTCTTTCATCGATCAAGCACATGAAGCACACTTGATCGATGCAAGTAGAAAGTGGTGCTCACAGATAAATACTTTTCTCTTCTTTAGGGCACACAGAAACCGTGGGTCATAGGGAGGGCAATACAAAACTCCTTAAAGGTATATTAATGTTTCATAATAAAAGCAGCTCTAATTAATCTTCATAGTATTTGGACTTTGGAGAGTGTTATTTCAATTCTGTCAGATTAGTAGTTCAAGAGTAATTCAATGACAAAGTATCCACCTCCCGCCCCTTTTAATGATGTAACACTGTTCAGCCAGATCAGAAGGGAGGTGCCCAGGTAGACTGCAGAGAGGGACAATCTTCAATTAAGATAAGGGAAAAACCTGAAAACCTTGTCAAGGGGGGCAGGGTTTTCATTGTTCTCATAGGAAGAAGATTGTCCCCTGCTGTTATCTGTCTGGTCTATGGACTGCATTCCACATCTGAGAAGAGATGGCTTACACTAGGTAAAAGGGGCGGGAGGGGAAACTTTGCTTGTGAATATCTCTCAAACCATAAAGGTTTGAGAGATAAGACTTATATCGTTCTTCATTTTTTTTAATGCCTACAAAATAAAATAAAGATAAAACGAAGTATTACTATCCCTTTAATTGCTTGGCTCCTTACCCTAGCTCAGTGATTCTCAACCAGGGAGCAGTGGCACTTCGGAATGCCAGGGACACCACCTTAGGGTGCCGCACTTTTTCTAAAAAATGTTTGACAACAATGTTAACTCCATCCCGACAATGGACTTACCAGGTACGTCCCGCAAAAACTGTCACTTAGTGACAGAGGACGTACCTGGTAAGTCCCGGAAGTCCGGGTCTCCGTGTGGCTGCGCGCCGTTCGGGGACTCCGGAATCATTTAGGAAAAAAAAAAAAAAATGTTAGCCGTGCGTTAAGGTGACAGCCGCGTACGCATGGGGCTGTCACTAAGGGGTTAAAGTTCAGTTTCTAATGTACATTCATGAAAATCTTTATCTAAAATATGTTTTTTAACCCTTTTAGTGCTGGAGGAGTAGGGGCAACGCACTGCTCTCTCTGGCACTCAAAGGGATAATATCATTCTGACTGTGACACTCAGGAATAACTATGTATTTATGAGTTGTTCACATCATTAAGTCGTTTAGAAAGTACCCATAAAATGGACAGGGTGACCTAGAAATTCCAGGTTGAATGTTTGAGGTGCCTTTAGCAAAAAATATCTGGAACCACTGCCCTAGCTATAAACCCTGCTCCCATAGCCAGTGGTCTAGATGTGCGCACCAGTGAGATGACTTCTAACCAGTGGTCTAGATGTGCGCACCAGTGAGATGACTTCTAACCAGTGGTCTAGATGTGCGCATCAGTGAGATGACTTCTAACCAGTGGTCTAGATGTGCGCACCAGTGAGATGACTTCTAACCAGTGGTCTAGATGTGTGCACCAGTGAGATGACTTCTAACCAGTGGTCTAGATGTGCGCACCAGTGAGATGACTTCTAACCAGTGGTCTAGATGTGCGCACCAGTGAGATGACTTCTAACCAGTGGTCTAGATGTGCGCACCAGTGAGATGACTTCTAACCAGTGGTCTAGATGTGCGCACCAGTGAGATGACTTCTAACCAGTGGTCTAGATGTGCGCACCAGTGAGATGACTTCTAACCAGTGGTCTAGATGTGAGCACCAGTGAGATGACTTCTAACCAGTGGTCTAGATGTGAGCACCAGTGAGATGACTTCTAACCAGTGGCCTAGATGTGAGCACCAGTGAGATG
This sequence comes from Rhinophrynus dorsalis, assembly GCA_037306005.1. NCBI lineage: Eukaryota > Metazoa > Chordata > Amphibia > Anura > Rhinophrynidae > Rhinophrynus > Rhinophrynus dorsalis. The sequence continues at coordinate 9,676,432 of CM074723.1, read as the reverse complement.
ACTTCTAACCAGTGGCCTAGATGTGAGCACCAGTGAGATGACTTCTAACCAGTGGCCTAGATGTGCGCACCAGTGAGATGACTTCTAACCAGTGGTCTAGGTGTGCGCACCAGTGAGATGACTTCTAACCAGTGGTCTAGATGTGCGCACCAGTGAGATGACTTCTAACCAGTGGTCTAGATGTGCGCACCAGTGAGATGACTTCTAACCAGTGGCCTAGGTGTGCGCACCAGTGAGATGACTTCTAACCAGTGGCCTAGATGTGCGCACCAGTGAGATGACTTCTAACCAGTGGTCTAGATGTGCGCACCAGTGAGATGACTTCTAACCAGTGGTCTAGATGTGCGCACCAGTGAGATGACTTCTAACCAGTGGCCTAGATGTGCGCACCAGTGAGATGACTTCTAACCAGTGGTCTAGATGTGCGCACCAGTGAGATGACTTCTAACCAGTGGTCTAGATGTGCGCACCAGTGAGATGACTTCTAACCAGTGGCCTAGATGTGCGCACCAGTGAGATGACTTCTAACCAGTGGTCTAGATGTGCGCACCAGTGAGATGACTTCTAACCAGTGGTCTAGATGTGCGCACCAGTGAGATGACTTCTAACCAGTGGTCTAGATGTGCGCACCAGTGAGATGACTTCTAACCAGTGGTCTAGATGTGCGCACCAGTGAGATGACTTCTAACCAGTGGTCTAGATGTGAGCACCAGTGAGATGACTTCTAACCAGTGGTCTAGATGTGCGCACCAGTGAGATGACTTCTAACCAGTGGCCTAGATGTGCGCACCAGTGAGATGACTTCTAACCAGCGGTCTAGATGTGCGCACCAGTGAGATGACTTCTAACCAGCGGTCTAGATGTGCGCACCAGTGAGATGACTTCTAACCAGCGGTCTAGGTGTGCGCACCAGTGAGATGACTTCTAACAAGCGGCCTAGGTGTGCGCACCAGTGAGATGACTTCTAACCAGCGGTCTAGATGTGAGCACCAGTGAGATGACTTCTAACCAGCGGTCTAGGTGTGCGCACCAGTGAGATGACTTCTAACCAGCGGCCTAGATGTGCGCACCAGTGAGATGACTTCTAACCAGTGGTCTAGGTGTGCGCACCAGTGAGATGACTTCTAACCAGCGGCCTAGATGTGCGCACCAGTGAGATGACTTCTAACCAGTGGTCTAGGTGTGCGCACCAGTGAGATGACTTCTAACCAGTGGCCTAGATGTGCGCACCAGTGAGATGACTTCTAACCAGTGGTCTAGGTGTGCGCACCAGTGAGATGACTTCTAACCAGTGGCCTAGATGTGCGCACCAGTGAGATGACTTCTAACCAGTGGTCTAGGTGTGCGCACCAGTGAGATGACTTCTAACCAGTGGCCTAGATGTGCGCACCAGTGAGATGACTTCTAACCAGTGGTCTAGGTGTGCGCACCAGTGAGATGACTTCTAACCAGTGGTCTAGGTGTGCGCACCAGTGAGATGACTTCTAACCAGTGGTCTAGGTGTGCGCACCAGTGAGATGACTTCTAACCAGAGGTCTAGATGTGCGCACCAGTGAGATGACTTCTAACCAGAGGTCTAGATGTGCGCACCAGTGAGATGACTTCTAACCAGTGGTCTACATGTGCGCACCAGTGAGATGACTTCTAACAAGTGGCCTAGATGTGCGCACCAGTGAGATGACTTCTAACCAGTGGTCTAGATGTGCGCACCAGTGAGATGACTTCTAACCAGTGGTCTAGATGTGCGCACCAGTGAGATGACTTCTAACCAGAGGTCTAGATGTGCGCACCAGTGAGATGACTTCTAACCAGAGGTCTAGATGTGCGCACCAGTGAGATGACTTCTAACCAGTGGTCTAGATGTGCGCACCAGTGAGATGACTTCTAACCAGTGGTCTAGATGTGCGCACTAGTGAGATGACTTCTAACCAGTAGTCTAGATGTGCGCACCAGTGAGATGACTTCTAACCAGTGGTCTAGATGTGCGCACCAGTGAGATTACTTCTAACCAGTGGTCTAGATGTGCGCACCAGTGAGATGACTTCTAACCAGTGGTCTAGGTGTGCGCACCAGTGAGATGACTTCTAACCAGTGGTCTAGATGTGCGCACCAGTGAGATGACTTCTAACCAGAGGTCTAGATGTGCGCACCAGTGAGATGACTTCTAACCAGTGGTCTAGATGTGCGCACCAGTGAGATGACTTCTAACCAGAGGTCTAGATGTGCGCACCAGTGAGATGACTTCTAACCAGAGGTCTAGATGTGCGCACCAGTGAGATGACTTCTAACCAGTGGTCTACATGTGCGCACCAGTGAGATGACTTCTAACAAGTGGCCTAGATGTGCGCACCAGTGAGATGACTTCTAACCAGTGGTCTAGATGTGCGCACCAGTGAGATGACTTCTAACCAGTGGTCTAGATGTGCGCACCAGTGAGATGACTTCTAACCAGAGGTCTAGATGTGCGCACCAGTGAGATGACTTCTAACCAGAGGTCTAGATGTGCGCACCAGTGAGATGACTTCTAACCAGTGGTCTAGATGTGCGCACCAGTGAGATGACTTCTAACCAGTGGTCTAGATGTGCGCACTAGTGAGATGACTTCTAACCAGTAGTCTAGATGTGCGCACCAGTGAGATGACTTCTAACCAGAGGTCTAGATGTGCGCACCAGTGAGATTACTTCTAACCAGTGGTCTAGATGTGCGCACCAGTGAGATTACTTCTAACCAGTGGTCTAGATGTGCGCACCAGTGAGATGACTTCTAACCAGTGGTCTAGGTGTGCGCACCAGTGAGATGACTTCTCACCAGTGGTCTAGGTGTGCGCACCAGTGAGATGACTTCTAACCAGAGGTCTAGATGTGCGCACCAGTGAGATGACTTCTCACCAGTGGTCTAGGTGTGCGCACCAGTGAGATGACTTCTAACCAGAGGTCTAGATGTGCGCACCAGTGAGATTACTTCTAACCAGTAGTCTAGATGTGCGCACCAGTGAGATGACTTCTAACCAGTGGTCTAGATGTGCGCACCAGTGAGATGACTTCTAACCAGTGGTCTAGATGTGCGCACTAGTGAGATGACTTCTAACCAGTGGTCTACATGTGCGCACCAGTGAGATGACTTCTAACCAGTGGTCTAGATGTGAGCACCAGTGAGATGACTTCTAACCAGTGGTCTAGATGTGCGCACCAGTGAGATGACTTCTAACCAGTGGTCTAGGTGTGCGCACCAGTGAGATGACTTCTAACCAGTGGCCTACATGTGCGCACCAGTGAGATGACTTCTAACCAGTGGCCTAGGTGTGCGCACCAGTGAGATGACTTCTAACCAGTGGTCTAGTTGAGAGAACAAAGACAGAGGTGACCTACCCAGTGGTCTAGATGTGAGCAATAGGGTGAAGTGACTTCTACCCGGTGATCTAGATGTGAGAATTAGGGGTGAAGTCAATGGCAAGAATACCCGCAGTACACTCACTATTATACAACAGATCTGTTATATCCAGCTCCAGGGAGGGAACGATTTTACTGAACATCTTGTATTCCTTCCCGAAGCGAGGCGTCTGGATAATGAAACAGGAGGGGATCTGCCAGGAGACAGAGAAACAAGACATCATTTATTTGTACATTTCCACCGCATAAATCTTAAGGGACACAACGTAATAGTTTTATCACAAGACCGGAGGCTTCATATTGTGCTTTACAACTGTCTTTACTCTCCCTTAGCAGCAAAGTTAAAGCAATTTTGTTTAACAAAGAAAAAACAGATGAACACATACAAACATGCTAGTACCCCCAACCCCATCCACCAATCAGGTGACAGTATCCCCTATAGGCTGTGTCTCTCCTCAGTATTCTTTGCTGCTCCCTCAGGGATAAAATTCCCTTTAATCATTGGAAATATTTTATTTCTCATGGTTTTTTCCTCTTATTCTTGAATATTGAGTTACCTTTTGAGGAATATAATATTGTCATTTCAAATGATCTTACTGGAATTCGGAGGCCTGTACCCGTTTATGCTGTTTCCTTCCTGCTGTTGCTGCCGCGTGCTTGCACGGTAGCCATTTCTGGCAGTTTTCCCTGAACTTGTGTTATGTGCAAAAGTGAGCCATCTTTTATTACCAGAAAAATGTGTGTACTGTAGCGTCTATACTCAGTTCTGGCGTTTCTCAGCACTAAATACATACACACACACGCAGAGAGATATAGGTTTGGATAGAAAGATAGATAGAAAGAATAGCACCCCCCAAGTACTCAAGGGATGTCCTATAACATAAAGTGGTAGAATGCGTCGCTCACTGTGAGCCTGTAACCGCACATGCGCAGTAGAGAGTCTCTACTGTGCATGTGTGGTTTCACACACAGGGAGCTTCGCTGTGAGGCGTCTGGAACTCCCCGCTAAGGATCAGCACATTCGGCGAGTCTCTACTGAGCATGACTGCAGTCATGCACAGTACAGACTCACCGAACGCGCTGATCCAGAGCGGGGAGCTTTGGACGGCTCACCGCCTGTCTCTGCTCCCGGCTCCGGGGCAGCTGGGTGCACTTTAGCCCGTGTATACGGGCTTTTATACTAGTATATATATATATATATATATATATATAAACAGGGAGCTTCACTGTGAGCCGTCTGAAACTCCCCGCTAAGGATCAGCGCGTTTGGCGAGTCCCTACTGCACATGACTGCAGTCATGCACAGTACAGACTCACCAAACGTGCTGATTCGGAGTGGGGAGCTCTGGACGGCTAACCGCCTGTCTCTGCTCCGGGGCAGCAGCCGGGGCAGCTGGGTGCACTTTAGCCCGTGTATACGGGCTTTCATACTAGTATATATATATATATATATATAAACAGTTCTAATTTAAACAATATCTATGATTAAATTCAGACTGGAAATGGCAGTGGTGAAATGACAGTGGAAAATGCAATGATAAGTATAAACCCAGACTTGTGCAGTCATCAGAGAGAGCAGCTGAACAGAAGAACAGATCTGTACTGTCAGTCGGTTACCCCGGTCCTGCTTACCTCGGCCAGCTTCAGGTTGGAGTGGTGGAACGAGTGATCGAGCAGCTGCTGGACGTTAGGTAAAGTCATCTCCTGAAGCTTCTCTATGAAGATCTGGTAGCAGTAACACTCCTGCACCTTCTGGGCCTGAGACCTACCGGACAGAACCAACAGGACAACCTTGATTCTGGAAATGCAGGGTCATCTGGGGAGAAGATCAACTCCCCATCTGTTATAGCTGCTGTCCTTAAAGGGCCATGAGCACAAAAAAAAAAAAAAACAAAACAATTTGGAAAAAAACTACCCTCAACAGAACGGCACAAATAATTCCCAAAACTCCTGCTGATCTAAATGTAATATGAATGAATAGGTTTACTGATGTGGCTCTACATGTGTGCTCAGCGCTTTACAATTTAAACCTCTGAGTGTCAGAGGGGTGTGCAATGCATTGCTTTGAGATGTGTAGCATGACCCTCTGGCACTCAAAGGGTTAAAGGGATAGTAATATTTCATTTTGGCAGTAAATAATATTGTATGTATTAAAGTAACAAACGAAAGCATCCATGTATTTTTTCTGTAACTTGCAGTGTTTAGGAGTAATTGCGTTTTAAAGTTTACCTCCCGCCCCTTTTATCTGCATCACTGCTCAAGCTGTGAGACTTGGATTCTGGTCTGCGGACAGGATGGATTGTCTGGAGAGATGAAATAGGAGCGGATACCAAGGAAATCTTCATGACGAAGGTCTACTGCCTGAAACCGTGTCCACTGTATAGATTATTGTCATGACGAAGGTCTACTGCCTCAAACCATGCCCACTGTATAGATTATTGTCATGACGAAGGTCTACTGCCTCAAACCATATCCACTGTATAGATCATTGTCATGACGAAGGTCTACTGCCTCAAACCATGCCCACTGTATAGATCATTGTCATGACGAAGGTCTACTGCCTCAAACCATGCCCACTGTATAGATCATTGTCATGACGAAGGTCTACTGCCTCAAACCATGCCCACTGTATAGATCATTGTCATGAAGATTTCCTTGGCATCCACTCCTATCTCGGCTCTCCAGACGCTCCGTCCGGTCCACAGACCAGAATCCAAGTCTGACAGATGGAGTGTTGACACAGATAAAAGGGGCAGGAGGGGTAAACCTGCTGATGGTGTGTGTCCCAGTCAGACCTGCGGTTGTGCTTCAGGTGGGAACTCATTGAGGAGGTGTCTAGGAGTGAGCCTGCTTTCCCCCTGCTCACATGCTTCTTATACAGACAACAGATAGCAACATGCTTTGCTTTTGGATTATATGTAAAGTATATCCATACTGTGGACGCCACAGACTGAGGGTTCCTGAGAGGCTGCTACTACTACTGGGGTCACGGGTGCTGCACTTTCAAGAGCAGAAGAGGAACTCATCAAAAATAAGGCTGCGGATGATGGTAACCTGTGTTGTTGCTGGTTATTCAACACTATTAGTGTGTGTGGCTGAGTGGGACTTGGATTTGGAAGTGTAGATGATGCTGATGATGACTGACAGGATGACTGTGTATTTTTGGGTATCTTTGCTTGTCCAGGGTCAGACAATTGTTTTCTCAAAAAGATAGAGTGCTCCTTTTCAGTGGTGGAAGACTAATCCTTTGCCTTTCAGCTAACCTTCTGGACATGGTATCATATCACTCATTCTCCACTTCATCTGTATCTGAAGAAGAGGATGATGCTGAAGGTCATCCTCTGCATTGCCCGCTGTTTTCTCCCCACTACTTTTATATTCCTCTAGGCTTTTAGAGGTCTCAAACTATTTATTTTTTACTTTTCCCCTTTGTGGGATTTTCGGAATGATAGCTACTACTTTTAGGATAGGTGTATTTGTGCTGGTTTATCTCACTCTCAGACGCAGCAGTTGGTTGAGCTGCTACACATTCCTGCACTATGCCATCAACACTGGATTGCAACTTGTTGTCGTCTTCAGTGCTTTTAGATGGTTTATTAATAGTACTGTGCTAGTGGAACTTTTGATGGGAATCTGACATATTGTATCTTCCTGGAGAGGAGAGGGATCACCATCATTTATTGCACACACTGCAGAGACCATGGCTGCAGTCAGTTTTTGGACTACTACATCACTCATACATCCCAGCACTGATCCTAATCCTTTCACCCTCCCCCTACCTCTTATGCATTTGCGGTACTGTAAAGTACACAATAGAACAGATTGTGTGTGAAGTCTTGCCTTGCATCTCTATAAAATACTCTCTCATCTAGTATCAGTCAGTCACAGTTCACATCAGGGCCCCTGTCTCTGTCACCTATCAATAAATATATTTTTTATTTTATTTATTTAAAGGGATAGTAATGTTTCATAATAAAATCAGCTCTAATTAATCTTCATAGTATTTGGACTTTGGAGAGTGTTATTTCAGTTCTGTCAGAGTTGTAGTACAAGAGTAATTCAATGACAAAGTATCCCCCTCCCACCCCTTTTACTGATGTAACACTGCTCAGCCAGATCAGAAGGGAGGTGCCCGGGTAGACTGCAGAGAGGGACAGCCTTCAATTAAGATAAGTGAAAAACCTGAAAAACTTGTCAAGGGGGGCAGGGCTTTCATTGTTCTCATAGGAAGAAGATTGTCCCCTGCTGTTATCTGTCTGGTCTATGGACTGGATTCCACATCTGAGAAGAGATGGCTTCCACTAGGTAAAAGGGGCGGGAGGGGAGACTTTGCTTGTGAATATCTCTCAAACCATAAAGGTTTGAGAGATAAGACTTATATCGTTCTTCATGTTTTTTTAATGCCTACAAAATAAAATAAAGTTAAAATGAAGTATTACTATCCCTTTAAATTAACTGTCCCCCCCCCATCCTTATCATTGTGAACAAAATAAACTACAATCCATCTCCAACTGCTTCTTATCCCAGACTCCCCTACGACAGAGATAAGAGACGGATCAGGAAGAAACTTGTATCACTGGTGACTGTCTTCCCAGTCTGTCACACAGAATTTTGGGGTATTTGGGGTAATTCTCCTTTGCTCCTTTCTCACCCACCTAGACTCCCCTAGAAAAGAGCTAAGAGCCAGATCAGGAAGGAAGTTGGATCACAGATGCCTGTGTGTACTTGGTCACACAAAATTTTGGGGTAAATCTCCTTTGCTCCCTTTTCACACTCCCAGAATCCCCTAGGACAGAGATAACAGCTAGTTAACTAGGAAACTTGGATCACCATTGCATGTGTCTTCCCAGACAGTCACGCCAAATTTTGAGGTATTTGGGGGTCAAACTCCTTTCTCCCTTCTTGTCCCTCAGAATCTTCTAATATAGAGAACAGATTTCCTTCCTACAAGACCTAATCTAAGCTTTAACTCCACTGTATTAGCCTCTCTTCTCTATGTCAAAAATGTGCTGCTTTCGCTTCCTCTCACAAACACAGAATACTATGTGGTGGGGAGAAATTCTGTCTTTCCAGCGATTTCAATGCAATGAGCTAGACAAAAAATGCACATTTCACGAAATATTTCCAGCTTAGCGAAAAGTGCCATTTTCTACTGTTTCTCTTTTGAGGCAAAATATTTCGCCCATCCCTACTTAGTTCCTATGTTACTCTGGGGAGCAATGCAAAAGCAATGCATTGTTCACCCTCCTTGGTCCTTAAAGGGTGCAGTAACAGCATTTGTGTCCTGTGGACATGACCATCCTGGACTGATTGATAAAAGTAACTGATGATAAAAGGAGCACGTGAAAAAATATGAGGTTTTCTGTCCATATTAATATGGAGGTTATTATTAGAAAGTTACTTCCTCTTTAAGAAGCAATAACTAAAAAGAAAAGTGTGTTGGTGTAAGAGAGATTTAACAACATTGATTTCAATCTGATAATATGGAAGGTGGCACATAGCTTATTTCTTTACTAGCAGTGACGTTGTAGCTCTTTATATAGTTTTTTTTTATAGATATGCTTAGTTTGAATCACTAGAACATATCAGGTAAAAAATCTGTGTTTGTAAAACCTATCAACTGATTCTAATCTGTACATATGATGTTATTTAAAGGGATAGTAATGTTTCATATAAAAGCAGCTCCAATTAATCTTCACAGTATTTGGGCCATGGAAAGTGTAGTAGTACAAGAGTAACTGAATGATAAAGTATCCCCCTCCCGCCCCTTTTACTGATGTAACACTGCTCACCTCAGAGCAGCAAGACTGTCCGGATGGATCACAGAGAGGGACAATCTTCAGTGAGCATAAGGGAATAACCTGTCAAGGGGGGAAGGGTTTCCCTTATGATCACAGTAAGAAGATTGTTCCTTGCTGTGAGCTGTCCGGTCAAGAGACCAGATTCCACATCTGAGGTGAGCAGTGTTACACTAGGTAAAAAGGGGGATACTTTATCATTCAATTACTCTTGAATTACAAATCTGACAGTACTGAAATAACACTCTCCATGGCCCAAGTACTATGAAGAGTAATCGGAGCTACTGTTTTTGTGAAACTATCCCCTTAAGTTTATTCTATTACCTAGTCCTGAAGACCCTGTTCCATGTTGGTGGCTCTTCTTTGAACTGCCTACAGTTTGTTAAAGGGACAGTAAAGTCCCCTAAAAAATATTTAAGAGTTACATAGAGGTTGAAAAATGAAATGAATTGCCACAAACCCTATCTCTCAAACCGCTATGGTGTGAGAGATATAGGGATTCAAAGTTCCCCCCTCACTCCCCTTCTCCTGATGTCACTTGTAAAGCTGACAGCAGGAGATTTGAGACGTACGACTCAAGGAGGCTCCAGAGCCCGAATCACGTTACTTAAAATTAATTAATTAATTGGAAAGGTTTGCAAGCACACTTTGTAGACATATCCAATGAATGAATTCTTTATAGATAACGATATCTAGGATCGGCTGCAGAGCATACTCGAGTCGCTTTACAACTGACATCAGGAGAAGGGGAGAACTTTGAATCCCTATATCTCTCACACCATAGTGGTTTGAGAGATAGGGTTTGTGACAATTAGTCTCTTTTTTTCAACCTCGACCTAATGCTAAATATTTTTTAGGGGACATTACTGACCCTTTAATGTCCTTCTGGAGATGCGGTCTTCAGAACTGTACACAGTACTCCAAGTGAGGCCTTACCAGTGATCTACACACTGGTACTAGCTACTTTTCACATCCTGCTGGGAATGCCATTACAACACAGTATCCTGTTTACTTTTCCCACTGCTTTACTGCACTTCTTGCCTACTTTCAAGTCAAATGAAATAATAAGTCCTAACTCCCTTTTCTCTGATATTTTTTTCAGCAAAGTTCCAGTAAGCCTGTATTACACCTCTGGGTTTCTGTGTCCTAAATGTATTGTCTTGCTCTGCAGAATTAAACGTTAGATCCCATATTCTTACCCAGTCCATTTATCCAGCCCATAGCAAACAAACAGTAAACTCACTGCAGCTTCAGGAGGGGCTCCATTCCCAGGATACGGTGCATGATCAGATTCAGGAACTCCTCTGGGTCTGCAAGGGATAAAAGCACTCAGCACTGCAAAATCTCATTCACACATATCCCCCCAAGAATGGTCACTGGGCAGAGATGCACTAAGAGTGTAACTGCCTGGATGCAACAGGTGGGAATGACAAACTGATGGGACATTCAGGGTGCAAACAAGAAAATGCAATTCTGGACCAAAACAACTGCCACAAAAGGCACAAAATAAGTCAATAAGTGGGGGAGGTAATGTAGGGATAAGACAGGAAGTCAGTGCTAGGAGAGGTGGGTAATACATTGCTGAGCAGTGTCAGTGAGTGGGGAGGTAATGTAGGGATAAGACAGGAAGTCTATGCTAGGGGAGGTGGGTAATACATTGCTGAGCAGTGTCAGTGAGTGAGTGAGGTAATGTAGGGATAAGACAGGATGTCACTGCTAGGGGAGGTGAGTAATGCATTGCTGAGCAGTGTCAGTGAGTGGGGAGGTAATGTAGGGATAAGAAAGGAAGTCAGTGCTAAGGATGGTGGGAAATGCATTGCTAAGCAGTGTCAGTGAGTGAGGAAGTAAGGTAGGGATAAGACAGGAAGTCAGTGCTAAGGGAGGTGGGTAATGCATTGCTGAGCAGTGTCAGTGAGTGGGGAGGTAATGTAGGGATAGGACAGGAAGTCAGTGCTAGGGGAGGTGGGTAATGCATTGCTGAGCAGTGTCAGTGAGTGGGGAGGTAATGTAGGGATTAGACAGGAAGTCAGTGCTAGGGGAGGTGGGTAATGCATTGCTGAGCAGTGTCAGTGAGTGGGGAGGTAATGTAGGGATTAGACAGGAAGTCAGTGCTAGGGGAGGTGGGTAATGCATTGCTGAGCAGTGTCAGTGAGTGGGGGAGGTAATGTAGGGATAAGACAGGAAGTCAGTGATAGGGAAGGTGGGCAATGCATTGCTAAGCAGTGTCAGTGAGTGAGGAAGTAATGTAGGGATAAGACAGGAAGTCAGTGTTAGGGGAGGTGGAAGTCAGTGCTAGGGGAGGTGGGTAATGCATTGCTGAGCAGTGTCAGTGAGTGGGGAGGTAATGTAGGGATAAGACAGGAAGTCAGTGCTAGGGGAGGTGGAAGTCAGTGCTAGGGGAGGTGGGTAATGCATTGCTGAGCAGTGTCAGTGAGTGGGGAGGTAATGTAGGGATAAGACAGGAAGTCAGTGCTAGGGGAGGTGGGTAATGCATTGCTGAGTAGTGTCAGTGATTGGGGGAGGTAATATAGGGATAAAACAGGAAGTCAGTGATAGGGGAGGTGGGTAATGCATTACTGAGCAGTGTCAGTGAGTGGGGAGGTAATGTAGGGATAAGACAGGAAGACAGTGCTAGGGGAGGTAGGTAATGCATTGCTGAGCAGTGTCAGTGAGTGGGGAGGTAATGTAGGATAACAAGAAATCAGTGCTAGGGGAGTTGGTTAATGCATTGCTGAGCAGTGTCAGTGAGTGGAGGAGGCAATGTAGGGATAAGACAGGAAGTCAGTACTAGGAGAGGTGGGTAATGCATTGCTGAGCAGTGTCAGTGAGTGGGGGAGGTAATGTAGGGATAAGACAGGAAGTCAGTACTAGGGGAGGTGGGTAATGCATTGCTGAGCAGTGTCAGTGAATGGGGGGGTAATGTAGGGATAAGACAGGAAGTCTCTGTTAGGGGAGGTGGGCAATGCATTGCTGAGCAGTGCCAGTGAGTGGGGAGGTGATGTAGGGATAAGACAGGAAGTCAGTGATAGGGGAGGTGGGTAATGCATTACTGAGTCGTGTCAGTGAGTGGGGAGGTAATGTAGGGATAAGACAAGAAGTCAGTGCTAGGGGAGGTGGGCAATGCATTACTGAGTAGTGTCAGGGAGTGGGGAGGTAATGTAGGGATAAAACAAGAAGTCAGTGCTAGGGGAGTTGGTTAATGCATTGCTGAGCAGTGTTAGTGGAGGAGGCAATGTAGGGATAAGACAGGAAGTCAGTGCTAGGGGAGGTGGGTAATGTATTGCTGAGCAGTGTCAGTGAGTGGGGGAGGTAATGTAGGGATAAGATAGGAAGTCAGTGCTAGGGGAGGTGGGTAATGCATTGCTGAGCAGTGTCAGTGAGTGAGGGAGGTAATGTGGGGCTACAGGGGCAGTCAACGTGAGGGGAGGTGGGCAATGCACTGCTATGTAATATCAGTGAGTGTGGAAGTGATGTAGGAATAAGACAGGCAGTGTCTGCACAGCATACCTTAATTACCATCATCTATATGTCCAAAATAATTCAAAAACTTATTTCCAAAATAAAAAGTCTAATAAAACATAAAGGTGATTTTGAAACTCCTTCAAAATAGCCATTATTTTTTCGGGGATAGGTCCCTCTAGCGACACGATGTGTGTGTAAAGGATTGCAATACAATGAGTTTCACATTCCTATTCTCTTTAAAGGGTTAATATCTTTTTGTGCGTTTATGTTGCAAGGTAAGGGTATTTTCTATGGCAAACAACAGTGGATGGGGCAGGGTTTGAGTCAAATGAGGAGTGGGGTGTGGCTATGGGTGGAGCTAAGGTTGACTTGTGTATCATGTCTAGGGGCTCCTGTGATGTAAATTGGGGTCTCAGTTATTTAATTAACTCACCTGCGCACAAGCAGGGAAATCCTAAACACACCGGTTTCCTAACAATTTGATTGGGAAAACTGTGAATTAGACAATTCCTTTCCGTTGTGGATGTGGATTTACCTTTCTCAGAAGTGGTGAAGCTGGGACACTGGCTCTCTTCCATCAATTGGTGTCGGAGCATCATCACGCTATTAGCGCAGACATAACCGTTCCTGCAAGAAAGGAAACATGGTCAGCGGCATTTCCACATGGTCATGGGACTGCGTGGACAAGAGTCTGAAATGCACAAGTCTTATTCACAAAGAACGTGGAGAACATAAGAATCAGTAAAAAAATCTCTATTTTCTGAGGCCTATAATCTAGCCTTACACATGTTCTGATTCCATGGTGATGGCCTGACAAGTGCTAGTGTTTTATTGCCTGTAAATGCATTGAGATATGATAACATTGCCTTCATGAATCGAAGAACTGTGTGTTCTAATCTCAACGCAAGTTAATGCTTATCTCTCATTACAAACAGCACAAACACAATTAAAGGGATAGTAATACTTCGTTTTATTTTTATTTTATTTTGAAGGCATTAAAAAAACATGAAGAACGATATAAGTCTTATCTCTCAAACCTTTATGGTTTGAGAGATATTCACAAGTAAAGTTTCCCCTCCCGCCCCTTTTACCTAGTGTAAGCAATCTCTTCTCAGATGTGGAATCCAGTCCATAGACCAGACAGATAACAGCAGGGGACAATCTTCTTCCTATGAGAACAATGAAAGACCTGCCCCCCTTGACAAGTTTTTCAGGTTTTTCCCTTATCTTAACTGAAGATTGTCCCTCTCTGCAATCTAACTGGGCACCTCCCTTCTGATCTGGCTGAGCAGTGTTACATCAGTAAAAGGGGCGGGAGGAGGATACTTGGTCATTGAATTACTCTTGAACTACAACTCTGACAGAATTGAAATAACACTCTCCATGGTACAAATACTACGATGATTAATTAGAGCCGCTTTTATTATGAAACATTACTACCCTTTAATCAGATGGTAACTATATATAATAATCTAGACAAGCATAACAATAAGTTTGGATTAGATTTTATGCATATAACATAACACCGCTAAATTTTACAAATGATAATTAGAAGTACGTGATATTTAAAGTCATATAACCCAATTTAATTTTCAGCTGTCAGCTTTAAAGGAATACAAACGCAAAAAATAAAATATGAGACAGGTTTAAATATCCCATATTTACAGCTAGAATATGTAAAATTATTTATTTGTTATAACCCTAAAATACAATCCTTAACTTAATTTATAACCCTTTGAGTGCAAGAGGGTGTGCAACGGATTGCAAAGCAATGCGATGCGCATCCCTCTGGCAGTCAAAGGGTTAACACATTTAAAATAGCCCTGGATAGAACACGCTTATTTAATGATGTTTGCATTGAGGGATAGGAGTGAAATGACTGTGATTAATGCCCACTGCTCCTGCAGTCATAAGCATTGTTCCCTTTATCTCAGCCCATTCCCAGAGTGTTCTACACAATCAATGGGATCCCTGAAAAAGGCAGGAATAGCTGCTCCCTCAGAGTACAAGCAAGACTGATTTCAGGACAGATAAATAATGTTTATAGATGCTGACTGAAGTACAGGGAGTTTAAAAGTAATAACCTCAGTTAATTTTGTTTGTTTTCCTTTAAAGGGATAATAATGTTTCACAAAAAAGCAGCTCCAATTAATCATCATAGTATTTGGACTTTGGAGAGTGTTATTTCAATACTGTCAGAGTTGTAGTACAAGAGTAATTGAATGATAAAGTATCCCCCTCCCGCCCCTTTTACTGATGTAACACTGCTCACTTCAGAGCAGCAAGACTGTCCGGATGGATCGAAGAGAGGGACATTATAAGGAAAAACCTAAAAAAAAACCTGTCAAGGGGGGCAGGGTTTTCCTTATGATCACAGTAAGAAGATTGTCCCTTGCTGTGACCTGTCTGGTCAAGAGACCAGATTCCACATCTGAGGGGAGGTGACTTACACTAGGTAAAGGGGCGGGAGGGGGATACTTTATCATTCAATTACTCTTGTACTACAACTCTGACAGTAGTGAAATAACACTCTCCATGGCCCAAATACTATGAAGATTAATTGGAGCTGTTTCTTTTGTGTAACATTACTATCCCTTTAATGATATGATTTCATTATGTGTCCCAATAATGTTCCTAATGAACAAGGCAGTTTTAACTGAGAATGGAGGCTCCCAAATAGAGGTTAACTTAAAACAAGAAGGCTCCCGGTGAATGCCGAGTACACCCACAAAGTAAAATGCCCCAAATGAACAATGAGGCCGATTTCTTGCTAAAAGCAGATATCCCAGTTCTCACTTGCGCAGAGGGTTCACAATCTCCTCCCGTAGGATCCTCTGTATGTGTCCCGTGGGGAGAGCAGACGGCTTAAAGAGCAAGGAATCTAGAACTGAGCTGCAGGAGAAGAGACTGTGTGGGAGAGAAGAGAGAGAGAGGGAGGAGATGGTTATTACCGAGATCAGGGCTGCCATCAGAAATCTTGAAATCCAGTACAAAACATACAGCCAAGCCCCCACCCCATCCAATGCAATTCACCCACCCACTGCTCCACCCCTGCCCTCCAATACCACACACTGTGACAGCTCAGCCTTGTTCCACTGTCCACTGGTTATCACAGACCACACATACACTGTCTGACACTCCAGCCTTGTTCCACTGTCCACTGGTATCACAGACCCACACATACACTGTCTGACACCCCAGCCTTGTTCTACTGTCCACTGGTATCACAGACCCACACATACACTGTCTGACACCTCAGCCTTGTTCTACTGTCCACTGGTAGTCACAGACCCACACATACACTGTCTGACACCCCAGCCTTGTTCTACTGTCCACTGGTATCACAGAACCACACATACACTGTCTGACACCTCAGCCTTGTTCTACTGTCCACTGGTATCACAGACCCACACATACACTGTCTGACACCTCAGCCTTGTTCTACTGTCCACTGGTAGTCACAGACCCACACATACACTGTCTGACACCTCAGTCTTGTTCTACTGTACACTGGTATCACAGACCCACACATACACTGTCTGACACCCCAGTCTTGTTCTACTGTCTACTGGTATCACAGACCCACACATACACTGTCTGACACCCCAGCCTTGTTCTACTGTCCACTGGTATCACAGACCCACACATACACTGTCTGATACCCCAGTCTTGTTCTACTGTCCACTGGTAGTCACAGACCCACACATACACTGTCTGACACCCCAGCCTTGTTCCACTGTCCAGGGTAGTCACAGACCCACACATACACTGTCTGACACCCCAGCCTTGTTCCACTGTCCACTGGTTATCACAGACCACACATACACTGTCTGACACCCCAGCCTTGTTCCACTGTCCACTGGTAGTCACAGACCCACACATACACTGTCTGACACCCCAGCCTTGTTCTACTGTCCACTGGTGTCACAGACCCACACATACACTGTCTGACACCCCAGCCTTGTTCTACTGCCCACTGGTATCACAGACCCACACATACACTGTCTGACACCCCAGTCTTGTTCTGCTGTCCACTGGTAGTCACAGACCCACACATACACTGTTTGACACCCCAGCCTTGTTCTACTGTCCACTGGAAGTCACAGACCCACACATAACACTGTCTGACACCCCAGCCTTGTTCTACTGTCCACTGGTAGTCACAGACCCACACACACACTGTCTGACAC
The DNA here is from genome assembly GCA_037306005.1 of Rhinophrynus dorsalis. Lineage (NCBI taxonomy): Eukaryota > Metazoa > Chordata > Amphibia > Anura > Rhinophrynidae > Rhinophrynus > Rhinophrynus dorsalis. The sequence continues at coordinate 9,659,592 of CM074723.1, read as the reverse complement.
CTCAGTCTTGTTCTACTGTCCACTGGTAGTCACAGACCCACACATACACTGTCTGATACCCTAGCCTTGTTCTACTGTCCACTGGCAGTCACAGACCCACACATACACTGTCTGACACCCCAGCCTTGTTCCACTGTCCACTGGTAGTCACAGACCCACACACACACACTGTCTGATACCCCAGCCTTGTTCCACTGTCCACTGGTAGTCACAGACGCACACATACACTGTCTGACACCCCAGTCTTGTTCTACTGTCCACTGGTAGTCACAGACGCACACATACACTGTCTGACACCCCAGTCTTGTTCTACTGTCCACTGGTAGTCAGAGACCCACACATACACTGTCTGATACCCTAGCCTTGTTCTACTGTCCACTGGTAGTCACAGACCCACACATACACTGTGTGAGACCCCAGCCTTGTTCCACTGTCCACTGGTAGTGACAGACCCACACATACACTGTCTGACACTCCAGTCTTGTTCCACTGTCCACTGGTAGTTACAGACCCACACATACACTGTCTGACACCCCTGCCTTGTTCTACTGTCCACTGGTGTCACAGACCCACACATACACTGTCTGACACCCCAGCCTTGTTCTACTGCCCACTGGTATCACAGACCCACACATACACTGTCTGACACCCAGCCTTGTTCCACTGTCCACTGGTAGTCACAGACCCACACATACACTGTCTGACACCCCAGTCTTGTTCTGCTGTCCACTGGTAGTCACAGACCCACACATACACTGTCTGACACCCCAGCCTTGTTCTACTGTCCATTGGTAGTCACAGACCCACACATAACACTGTCTGACACCCCAGACTTGTTCTACTGTCCACTGGTAGTCACAGACCCACACATAACACTGTCTGACACCCCAGCCTTGTTCTACTGTCCACTGGTAGTCACAGACCCACACACACACTGTCTGATACCCCAGCCTTGTTCCACTGTCCACTGGTAGTCACAGACCCACACATACACTGTCTGACACCCCAGTCTTGTTCCACTGTCCACTGGTAGTCACAGACCCACACATACACTGTCTGACACCCCAGCCTTGTTCCACTGTCCACTGGTAGTCACAGACCCACACATACACTGTCTGACATCCCAGCCTTGTTCTACTGTCCACTGGTAGTCACAGACCCACATATACACTGTCTGATACCCCAGCCTTGTTCTACTGGTAGTCACAGACTCACACATACACTGTCTGATACCCCAGCCTTGTTCTACTGTCCACTGGTATCACAGACCCACACATACACTGTCTGATACCCCAACCTTGTTCCACTGTCCACTGGTAGTCACAGACCCACACATACACTGTCTGATACCTCAGCCTTGTTCCACTGTCCACTGGTAGTCACAGACCCACACATACACTGTCTGATACATCAGCCTTGTTCCACCGTCCACTGGTAGTCACAGACCCACACATACACTGTCTGACACCCCAGCCTTGATCCACTGTCCACTGGTAGTCACAGACCCACACATACACTGTCTGACACCCCAGCCTTGATCCACTGTCCACTGGTAGTCACAGACCCACACATACACTGTGTGACACCCCAGCCTTGTTCTACTGTCTACTGGTAGTCACAGACCCACACATACACTGTCTGACACCCCAGCCTTGTTCCACTGTTCACTGGTAGTCACAGACCCACACATACACTGTCTGACACCCCAGCCTTGATCCACTGTCCACTGGTAGTCACAGACCCACACATACACTGTCTGATACCTCAGCCTTGTTCCTCCGTCCACTGGTAGTCACAGACCCACACATACACTGTGTGACACCCCAGCCTTGTTCTACTGTCCACTGGTGTCACAGACCCACACATACACTGTCTGACACCCCAGCCTTGTTCTACTGTCCACTGGTAGTCACAGACCCACACATACACTGTCTGATACCCCAGCCTTGTTCTACTGTCCACTGGTAGTCACAGACCCGCACATACACTGTCTGACACCCCAGCCTTGTTCTACTGCCCACTGGTATCACAGACCCACACATACACTGTCTGACACCCCAGCCTTGTTCCACTGTCCACTGGTAGTGACAGACCCACACATACACTGTCTTGACACCCCAGCCTTGTCCTACTGTCCACTGGTAGTCACAGACTCAAACATACAAAGTCTGACACACCAACCTTGTTCTACTGTCCACTGGTAGTCACAGACCCACACATACACCGTCTGACAACCCAGCCTTGTTCCACTGTCCACTGGTATCACAGACCCACACATACACTGTCTGACACCTCAGACTTGTACTACTGTCCCACTGGTAGTCACAGACCCACACATACACTGTCTGATACCCCAGCCTTGTTCTACTGTCCCACTGGTAGTCACAGACCCACACATACACAGTCTGACACCCCAGCCTTGTTCCTCTGTTCACTGGTAGTCACAGACCCACACATCCACTGTCTGATACCACAGCCTTGTTCCACTGTCCACTGGTAGTCACAGACCCACACATGCACTGTCTGATACCTCAGCCTTGTTCCACCGTCCACTGGTAGTCACAGACCCACACATACACTGTGTGACACCCCTGCCTTGTTCTACTGTCTACTGGTAGTCACAGACCCACACATACGCTGTCTGACACCCCAGCCTTGTTCTACTGTCCACTGGTAGTCACAGACCCACACATACACTGTCTGACACCCCAGCCTTGTTCTACTGTCCCACTGCTAGTCACAGACCCACACATGCACTGTCTGATACCTCAGCCTTGTTCCACCGTTCACTGGCAGTCACAGACCCACACATACACAGTCTGACACCCCAGCCTTGTTTCACTGTTCACTGGTAGTCACAGACCCACACACACACTGTCTGACACCCCAGCCTTGATCCACTGTCCACTGGTAGTCACAGACCCACACATTCACTGTCTTATACCTCAGCCTTGTTCCACCGTCCACTGGTAGTCACAGACCCACACATACACTGTGTGAGACCCCAGCCTTGTTCCACTGTCCACTGGTAGTGACAGACCCACACATACACTGTCTTGACACCCCAGCCTTGTCCTACTGTCCACTGGTAGTCACAGACTCAAACATACACTGTCTGATACCTCAGCCTTGTTCTACTGTCCACTGGTATCACAGACCCACACATACACTGTCTGACACCCCAGCCTTGTACTACTGTCCCACTGGTAGTCACAGACCCACACATACACTGTCTGACACCCCAGCCTTGTTCTACTGTCCCACTGGTGTCACAGACCCACACATACACTGTCTGACACCCCAGCCTTGTACTACTGTCCACTGGTATCACAGACCCACACATACACTGTCTGACACCCCAGCTGTGTTCTACTGTCCACTGGTGGCCACAGACCCACACATACACTGTCTGACACCCCAGCCTTGTTCTACTGTCCACTGGTATCACAGACCCACACATACACTGTCTGACACCTCAGCCTTGTTCCACTGTCCACTGGTAGTCACAGACCCACACATACACTGTCTGACACCCCAGCCTTGTTCCACTGTCCACTGGTAGTCACAGACCCACACATACACTGTCTGACACCCCAGCCTTGTTCCACTGTCCACTGGTATCACAGACCCACACATACACTGTCTGACACCCCAGCCTTGTTCTACTTTCCCACTGGTAGTCACAGACCCACACATACACTGTCTGATACTGCAGACAGCTCCCTTTCACAGATCTTCACATACACTGTGTCACCCCCTAGCTTGGTTTCATTGGTAGCCACGATCCCCACAAAAATTGGTTGCCCCTCAGCCTGGTTTCAATGGTAGTCTCTAAATACATCTTCTGAAATTCAGCTTCATTCCACTGGAAGTCGTAGTGCCCACTTACACTGCCTGATGCCCCCAGAATGCCTCTACTAGTAGTCCAAATTCCCTACACACACTGTGTGACCCCACCCCCAAGCAGCTTGGTTCCATTGGTAGTCACAGTCAACACATGTATTGTTTGACCCCTCCACCTGGTTCCACTGGTAGTCAAAGTCTCCACATACATTGCCTGACCCATCCGCCTGGTTCCACTGGTAGTCACAGTCTCCACATACATTGCCTGAACCCCCTGTACCTTTTTCTGTGGAGAGCGCAGAACTTGAGCTCACTGAAGTCAAGCTGTCCTCCATTCTGTTACCATGTTGGAGCAGTTCCACAATGACCTCTCTCTTACCTGTACTTACGAGTCGTACGGTTGTATGCTCAAGTTCTCCACTCCCCCCCAGCAAAAAAAAAAAAAGATACTGAGTGTCTGCTTGGGTGCACTTATGAGTCAGGGCCTCCCTAAGCATCAAGGGGGTCTCTGTTATGTCCATACACTGCAGGAGGAGAAGGCCCACCCGGGTGGTCGGACCCCATACTCGCTGTACTACCTCATGGCATCTTAGCCAAGATTCCTTCTAGATCCAGATCTGCAGTGACCTAGAGAAAAAAGCTAATTGCAGCTCTGTAACAGCCGTGGCGCGGGCAGTCTCTACTGCGAATGACTGCCCCGTGACCGGCTGGCAGTGGCACTGTGGCCTGTGTAACGGCCTCTTCAACTAGTATTTTTATGCTTGGCAAGATCAGCATCCACGGGTTGCTTGAGCAGGGACAAGTGATTCAAAATCCCCTGCGTTGTATTTAAAAACGCCTGGGGGAACCTTAACACCGGGGCAACTAGCTCTGTGAGTATTGACATCTATCGTCCCTATAATATAGTACTTTCAGCGCTTCAAATCTTTGAGTATTTGTACTGGCACCTGTTCTCTTTTGCCTTTTGGTGAGATACATCGTGGAATACTGGTTGGACATCGATGAGCAGCTGAACTACTTGTGTTTATAAAGAACAGACCCAAGTGTGAGTGGGGAATTTGAAATATCTCCTGTGACGGTACCAGTGGACCCCCCTTCTGTATGTCCCCGTTAGTCGCTGCTTCCTTCAATCCTGAGCAAGGCTGCTCTGCTAGAATATCACAGTTTTCCCCATGGTCACCAAGCAAGACCAGTGTACTGTTTTAGAATCAGCTCTCTTTATTGAATAGAACACACAGCTTATATACACTTACAGAGACTCGTATCAAGATCAGCATGCAAACTAGGACTTGGGACAGTGTTTCTACGCTTGACCAATCAGCCACCAACACCCTTATCAAGATAAGCATGCAAATTAGGACTTGAAAAATAGACATTCTTAACTGGCTCATAAATAACCTCCTCTGATTGGTCAAGGAAGCACAGCAGGAATCAATTAACATTCCTTAGCACAGACCTGGAGTATATTGGAAGCAACGCCCAACCCCCACTATCTCTGCACTCTAGCTCCCAAATACCTCTACAGACTTTATAGTATAAACACCACACACTATTACATTATACCACACAATATACAATACAATGACAATATATCAAATGTTATAGTCCTGGAGGTGAAGGTCACCACATGTCCCTGTGCTGATTCCCCCAATCAGTCCAAGGGCAGTCCTTTTCTGTGACACCCTGTGCTCATCAAGCAGCACAGGGTGACTTAGTAGGAGGCAGGGACGCTGGGAAAGCCACTTCCCCATGCATAGAGTCCATAGTCTGTAGGAAGGGGGCTGGCCCCCAGGCCCCTCCAGGAGCCAAGGGCCCGGTGGTTCCCGTGACATTTCCCATCTGCACCTTATGTCTAGCCTGCACATATGTGCTTGATAGACCACCGAATATGTAAGTATCCCCTTGGAAGGGCTGTTAAATGGGCACATTTGTCACTTTATTGGTATAAACATACTACACTATGTGCGCAGCCTAGAGGTACCTGAAGAGGGCAGCGTCCATGTAGCAGGAGTTGCAGTGACCCTGGATACCCTTCATCCTTCCCTGCAGAATATCCACCGCTCTGTTGCCCAGTAGAGGGGGTATTTTCTCCATGACTTTGGGGCTGTCATCTCTGCCTGACAGACAGAAATAAAGAGAGAGAAGACACCTGTAAAGAGGGGGTTCATGTTTACTGTGTGGGGGCAGTAACGTTGGGGTTTGTTATCCTGGAAAATGCATTCTTGCTAGGGAAGGAAATAAGGGGAAATACAGGTTAAAGGACATGTACAGAAAGGTAAAAGTGTAGCAATTCTGGGGCAAAGAAAAAATGTCCACTTATTTAAATGGGGCTTTTTAACTCACTGAACGCTAAAGAGGTTGGCGAGCCAGAGGAGTGCGCAATGCATTGCTTTTACAGTGCATACCCCTCTGGCATTCAAATCATCATCAACCCACACATACTGACCCCCAGCCTTGTCCAACGGCACTGGTAGTAATAGAAACATATATACTGACCCCCAGCCTTGTATCACTGCACTGGTAGTAATAGAAACACACATACTGACCCCCAGCCTTCTATCACTGCACTGGTAGTCATAGAAACACATATACTGACCCCCAGCCTTGTATCACTGCACTGGTAGTAATAGAAACACACATACTGACCCCCAGCCTTGTATCACTGCACTGGTAGTAATAGAAACACACATACTGACCCCCAGCCTTGTATCACTGCACTGGTAGTCATAGAAACACATATACTGACCCTCAGTCTTGTATCACTGCACTGGTAGTCATAGAAACACATATACTGACCCCCAGCCTTGTATCACTACACTGGTAGTCATAGAAACACACATACTGACCCCAAGCCTTGTATCACTGCATTGGTAGTCACAGAAACACATATACTGACCCCCAGCCTTGTATCACTGCACTGGTAGTCACAGAAACACATATACTGACCCCCAGCCTTGTATCACTGCACTGGTAGTCATAGAAACACATATACTGACCCTCAGTCTTGTATCACTGCACTGGTAGTCATAGAAACACATATACTGACCCCCAGCCTTGTATCACTGCACTGGTAGTCATAGAAACACATATACTGACCCTCAGTCTTGTATCACTGCACTGGTAGTCATAGAAACACATATACTGACCCTCAGTCTTGTATCACTGCACTGGTAGTCATAGAAACACACATACTGACCCCCAGCCTTGTATCACTGCACTGGTAGTTATAGAAACACATATACTGACCCCCCAGCCTTGTATCACTGCACTGGTAGTCATAGAAACACATATACTGACCCTCAGTCTTGTATCACTGCACTGGTAGTCATAGAAACACATATACTGACCCTCAGTCTTGTATCACTGCACTGGTAGTCATAGAAACACATATACTGACCCTCAGTCTTGTATCACTGCACTGGTAGTCATAGAAACACATATACTGACCCTCAGTCTTGTATCACTGCACTGGTAGTCATAGAAACACATATACTGACCCCCAGCCTTGTATCACTACACTGGTAGTCATAGAAACACACATACTGACCCCAAGCCTTGTATCACTGCATTGGTAGTCACAGAAACACATATACTGACCCCCAGCCTTGTATCACTGCACTGGTAGTCACAGAAACACATATACTGACCCCCAGCCTTGTATCACTGCACTGGTAGTCATAGAAACACATATACTGACCCTCAGTCTTGTATCACTGCACTGGTAGTCATAGAAACACATATACTGACCCCCAGCCTTGTATCACTGCACTGGTAGTCATAGAAACACATATACTGACCCTCAGTCTTGTATCACTGCACTGGTAGTCATAGAAACACATATACTGACCCTCAGTCTTGTATCACTGCACTGGTAGTCATAGAAACACACATACTGACCCCCAGCCTTGTATCACTGCACTGGTAGTTATAGAAACACATATACTGACCCCCCAGCCTTGTATCACTGCACTGGTAGTCATAGAAACACATATACTGACCCTCAGTCTTGTATCACTGCACTGGTAGTCATAGAAACACATATACTGACCCTCAGTCTTGTATCACTGCACTGGTAGTCATAGAAACACATATACTGACCCTCAGTCTTGTATCACTGCACTGGTAGTCATAGAAACACACATACTGACCCCCAGCCTTGTATCACTGCACTGGTAGTTATAGAAACACATATACTGACCCCCAGCCTTGTATCACTACACTGGTAGTCATAGAAACACATATACTGACCCTCAGCCTTGTATCACTACACTGGTAGTCATAGAAACACATATACTGACCCTCAGCCTTGTATCACTACACTGGTAGTCATAGAGACACATATACTGACCCTCAGCCTTGTATCACTACACTGGTAGTCATAGAAACACATATACTGACCCTCAGCCTTGTATCACTACACTGGTAGTCATAGAAACACATATACTGACCCCCAGCCTTGTATCACTGCACTGGTAGTCATAGAAACACATATACTGACATGCTTTACTCTCCTCTTCATTAAGCCCGCCTTGAGATTATGAAAGGGTTAACTGTTACAGACACGTGCGCAGCATAAACGGAGCTTCAGCTCGCACTGATGACTACACTTCGCTCTTCAACAGAAATTCCAACACGAGTCATCAATGCGGGCTGAAGCTACGTTTATGCTGCGCACATGTCTGTAACAATTAACCCTTTCATAACCTCAATGCGGGCTTAATGAAGAAGAGAGAAAAGATGTTATTTATTACAACTGAGGGAAAGAATCCTGGATCTGCAGTCTGGCGTACCTAATAAGTTTCTAAATTAAACATGTACTCATGCTGCAGTCACAAACGTCAATGTGCCGTTTCAGGAAGCGACATGACAGTGCACACATGACACATTAACCATGTCGCCGTGGTTACAATGGCAACATGACAATCTCGCAGTGCATGAAAACGTGAGATGCGCTTTCATGCACTGTGAGATTGTCATGTCGCCATTGTAACCACGGCGACATGGTTAATGCGTCGTGTGTGCACACTACGTTCTTTATGTGACCTTTAAATGGATACCCTTCACAGAAACAATGACAGATTTAGGCAACCGCCTCTCAGTGGAAGTGGTAGGGGTCAATATGGTAAAAGTTAAAAAAATACCTACGAAAGACATATCTTTTCTGAAAACGGTGTAATTTTGTGTATTTATGTGGATAGGAAAATGCGCCAATTGGTTGGGTTAACTGGTTCTTATCTGCCGTCAGATAAGGGGGTTAACATGGACTTAATGTAGAAGAGAACTCACCAAGTGGGATGAGTTCTAGGCTCTTTGGCGGAGAGTCTTTGCTGGTCAGGAAGCGGATGTCCGGCTGGCAGACCTTGAGTTTCACAAAGATGCCACGTTTAGGAGGGCAGGTGAAGTAGCGACGACTCTTCCAGGTGCCATCTGTGCACCCTTTATCTTCTTCCTATGTCACCCCAAACAAGATGAATCAGACAGAGATACCATCCTCTGATCACCAACGTCAATACAGTCTGGAGGTCCTGCACTCCACTAATACAGAATACATTGAGGCTGATGCACTAAGACCAGGGGGGGAATTCTGGAATAGTAAAAGATTCCCACTTGTAACTTTGATACCCAGTTGATCTTTGTACATACTGTACAAGTATATGAGAGGTCAATACAAGGATCTCTGCAGTTTATTCCAAGGCCTGATCAGGTGACCAGGGGACACCCCTTGAGATTAGAGGAAAGGAGGTTTCAACTTCAGCAGAGGAAGGGTTTTTTTACGGTAAGGTCTGTTAAATTGTGGAACTCACTGCCCAGGGAGGTGGTTATGGCAGATACAATGGATACATTTAAGAGGAGATTAGATACATTTCTTTCAAAAGGGAACATACAGAGTTATACTGTTTATTAGTAGGCAGATCAGGAAGGTCTGATGGGGACTGATTTGATTGGTAGCAGGAAAGTTATAAAATTACTGGGGTATGAGGAGAAGGTTGGACTTGATGGACTTGTGTCTTTATTCAAACTAATTTACTATGTTACTATGCTGGTTAAGTTACATTTTTGAGTTGAAAATTCGATATTGTAATACCCTCTCCCTTGTTCTGAAGGACACTTTTTACTGGAGTTACCCGATCATGGACAGCAATAGCCCTGTTGCCTTAACCGGTACGTACCGAGGTACTACAGGGGGAAAGAGCAATGAGAGTAACAAACTTACATATTATCGTTTCAACAAAAGTCCCCAAGAGCCGCATCCTGGAAGACCCTTGGAATGCCAGAGAGGCATTACTTTGGAATGCTTTGGAGACCTCTCTAACACTCAAGGAGTTAAAAAACCCATTAAAATCAATGTGGTTATGCCTGGGAACTTCACCCTCTTGAGCCCCCAGAAAAAGCTCATGTGCTGAGACCAGGGGGATGTAAATGACGTGGCTCTGCCATAAAGGGGGGGGGGGTTAAATGGGCAGGCGTGGCTTATGATCCTTATGTTATAAAGTGGGTGGGAAGTGGGAGGAACAGGGTGGGAAGGAGGAGAAGTGGGAGGAATAGGGTGGGAAGGAGGGGAAGTCAGAGGATCAAGGTGAGAAGATGGAGAAATGCTTTCAAAAAAGTAATATATACCTTCCAAGCACAGAACAATATTGAGAATTGACAGTTGGTTTCAAAGCAGATAGGATGTTGATCCAGGGAAATATCTGACTGCCATTTGGTGTCAGGAAGGAGTTTTTTTACTCACTTGGGGCTAAATTGGAAAGACTTCAGTGCGTTATTTTTGCCTTCCTCTGGATCAACAGGAGTGATATGGCATGGGCTGAACTTGATAGATGCATGTATTTTTTCATCAACTATGGTACTTCTGCTTTGTGCATGCATGTGCTTTACCAATATAAAAAGTTATAATGGAATCAAAATCCCTTTAAATGTGTCACCATGCACCTAACTAGGAAACATGTTTATTTTCCAGCATTAACCCCTTGAGGACCAGAGGATACAATGCATCGAGTCGCTATGAGTTACATTCCCCTCTGGTTCTAAGAGGATAAGAGTATAATTGATGGACATTAAAGGACAGTAACATTTTTTTATGAAAATATACAGTACTAGCAATGTGGGACGGCGTTGCCCGTCATGTTATGACCATTGGGCGCATGTGTGTGAAATGCAGACACACTGATAAACACAGACATATGCAACATACAGGCAGGCACATACCATACATCCCAAGTGTCCCTCTTTAGGAGGGACAGACCCTCTTTGAGGGCCAAATCCCTATGTCCCTCTTTCCCACCCTGTTGTCCCTCTTTTTAGGAGGTCAGACTGTGTGCAGGGCCGGCTCCACCTATAGGCGAGGTAGGCGCCGGCCTAGGGCGCACACGTACTGGGGGCGCGGGCATGCAGCGGAGAAGAGCTGCGCCCGCACACACCACGCCGGGAACCACAACACAATCAGGTCTGTGTTGCTACAGCGCTCCGTCATTGGGTCGGATCTTTAGTAATGCAGAGCGCGCTGGGAGTCATGATCTCCCGCCGCGCTCTGCATTACTGAAGAGAAGACTGTGCGGGAGCTACAGGTATGTGATGGGGGGCAAGTTGGAGCTAGTGGAGCTGCTGGGGGCAAGTTGGAGCGGATGGGGGGCAAAGTGGAGCTGATGGGGGCAAGTTGGAGCTGATAGGGGAAAGCTGGAGCTGAGGGGGCATAGTGAAGCTGGTGGGGGCAAGTTGGAGCTGGTGGGGGCAAAGTGGAGCTGATGGGGGTAAGTTGGAGCGGATGAAGGTCAAAGTGGAGCTGATGGGGGCAAGTTGGAGCTGAGGGGGTAAAGTGGAGCTGAGGAGGGGCAAAGTGAAGGTGAGGGGGGGCAAAGTGGAGCTGAGGGGGGCAAAGTGGAGCTGAGGGGGGGCAAAGTGAAGCTGAGGGGGGGCAAAGTGGAGCTTGAAGGGGGGAAAAGTGGAGCTGGTGGAGGCAAGTTAGAGCGGATGGGGGGCAAGTTGGAGCGGATGGGGGGCAAAGTGGAGCTGATGGTGGCAAGTTGGAGCTGATAGGGGCAAGTTGGAGCTGCTGGGGGCATAGTGGAGCTGCTGGGGGGCAAAGAGGAGCCGATGGGGGTAAGTTGGAACTGATAGGGGAAAGTTGCAGCTCAGGGGGCATAGTGGAGCTGGTGGGGGCATAGTGGAGCTGGTGGGGGCAAGTTGGAGCTGGTGGGGGCAAAGTGGAGCTGATGGGGGGCAAAGTGGAGCTGATGGGGGCAAAGTGGAGCGGATGGGGGGCAAAGTGGAGCTGATGGGGGTAAGTTGGAGCGGATGGAGGTCAAAGTGGAGCTGATGGGGCAAAGTGGAGCTGAGGGGGGGCACGTTAGAGAAGATGGGGGGCAAAGTGGAGCTGATGGGGCAATTTGGAGCTGATGGGGGGCAAAGTGGAGCTGATGGTGGCAAGTTGGAGCTGATGGTGGCAAGTTGGAGCTGCTGGGGGCATAGTGGATCTGCTGGGGGCAAAGTCGAGCCGGAGGGGGAACGTTAGAGCAGATGGGGGGCAAAGTGGAGCTGATGGGGGCAATTTGGAGCGGATGGGGGGCAAAGTGGAGCTGCTGGGGGGCAAAGTGGAGCCGGTGGGGGCAAGTTGGAGTGGATGGGGGGCAAAGTGGAGCTGGTGGGGGCAATTGGAGCTGATGGGGGCAAGTTGGAGCTGAGGCGGCAAGTTGGAGTTGATGGGGGACAAAGTGGAGCTGATAGGGGCAAAGTGGAGCTGGTGGGCCAAAGTGAAGCTGATAAGGGGCAAGTTGGAGCTGGTAGGGGGCATCTCTTACAGGCATCTCCAGACCAGGGGCAGACTGGCCCAGGGGGCAGAGAGAGGACAATCATGAAAAGAGGTGGGGTATAAGTAGGCAGGGTATAAAGGGGTGGGACACAAGGGGCGGAGCGAAATGGGCGGCAAAATTAGGTTTTGCCTAGGGTGGCAAAAATCCTTGCACCAGCCCTGACTGTGTGGTGTGTTTTACTTTGCTCTCCAGCAATAAAGCAATAAACTTCAGTATATGTGTTTATACATTAGTCTGTGCAAATAAAATACTTAGGTCTTGCACTAAATCATTTATTCAGTTACATAAATAGCCAGTAATAGGTAATGAAATAACCTAAAAATTCTTACTAATGCCCTGCCCACCAGCCACGCCCCCAACAATATCACCTAAAACTACAGTGTCCCTCTTTGGCCATGTGAAATGTTGGGAGGTATGCACATACACACAGTGAGCGGCAGAAACATGCAAAAGACACGCACACACACAGACTCACTGGAGATGCACACATGGACACATATATGTAACAGAGGTGGACACAAACACACATGCAACATATATGAGCAGAAACACATGCACTCATGAGTTGTGCACCCCTCTGGCAGTCAAAGGGTTAAGATATACAGAGGCATGTCAGAGTTAAATAGCAGTGGGAAGTGTGTTCATACCTGGGAACTTTGACTTGTGGAGTCCCTAGAGGGGACTGATGTGGTGCTGACGTGGAGAGACAAATGGGGCAATTTGGGTTAAAAGGGGGCAGGGCTTAATCGCGAGTAGGGGCGGGGCTTAACATAAATGTTGAAAAGTGTTAGTAATAGGCTGTGGAAGGAGGAGATGTGGGAGGGGAATGCAAGTTTACAATGTGAGGGGTTTGAACACACTCCCTGAGGGCTAAAACTTGATACACAACCCTGTGGCAGTCAGTGAGTTAAGTGTGAATCTGATGGCTGTCTGTCCTGTGTCTTGCATGCCAAATGATGACAGTGAAGAAATAATTGAGCAATGAGGGCCTACCTTAAACCTTTGAGTGCCATTTTGTTCTTCTGGTGCTGCACTACAGGTCCTGCTGAGGCCACTGGGAGTCAGGGTGAGTGAGTGTGTGTGTCTGTCAGCCATATTTATTTCTGGCTTTGTGTGTGTATGTGGTGCTGTGTGTGTGAGTGGGGGCATGTGTGTTTGGTGCTGTGTGAGTGGGGCATTGTGTGTGGTGGTCTGTGTGTGTGAGTGGGGCATGTGTGTGTGTTTGTGTGGTGCTGTGTGAGTGGGGCATGTGTGTGAGTTTGGTGCTGTATGAGTGAGGCATGTGTGTTTGTCTGTGGTGTAGGAGCAAGTGGCGGCCATATTGTTTTTTTCTGACTTTGATAGTGGTGGGCGGGCTGCATAGTGGGGGAGGGCCAACTCCCTGCATGATTGAATCACCCAATAGGAATAGTAACTCCTGCTTTATGCCTCCCCTGGGTGTGTTTTGGCAGGCACAAAGTCTTCTTTTATATATATAGATAAGGCTTTTCCTGCTTAATAAAACAGAGACATCCCACTGTTGGAAGATGTGTTATTCACTCTGAGGGAGATCTTGAGTCAAAGACTACAGTTCTCCATAAGTAATGGAACAGTACCACCACTACGGTTCTCCATAATAAGTAATGGAACAGTACCTCCACTACGGTTCTCCATAATAAGTAATGGAACAGTACCACCACTACGGTTCTCCATAATAAGTAATGGAACAGTACCACCACTACGGTTCTCCATAATAAGTAATGGAACAGTACCTCCACTACGGTTCTCCATAATAAGTAATGGAACAGTACCTCCACTACGGTTCTCCATAATAAGTAATGGAACAGTACCTCCACTACGGTTCTCCATAATAAGTAATGGAACAGTACCTCCACTACGGTTCTCCATAATAAGTAATGGAACAGTACCACCACTACGGTTCTCCATAAGTAGTAATGGAACAGTACCTCCACTACGGTTCTCCATAATAAGTAATGGAACAGTACCTCCACTAAGGTTCTCCATAATGAGTAATGGAACAGTACCTCCACTACGGTTCTCCATAATAAGTAATGGAACAGTACCACCACTACGGTTCTCCATAATAAGTAATGGAACAGTACCACCACTACGGTTCTCCATAATAAGTAATGGAACAGTACCTCCACTAAGGTTCTCCATAATAAGTAATGGAACAGTACCTCCACTAAGGTTCTCCATAATAAGTAATGGAACAGTACCACCACTACGGTTCTCCATAAGTAGTAATGGAACAGTACCTCCACTACGGTTCTCCATAATAAGTAATGGAACAGTACCTCCACTAAGGTTCTCCATAATGAGTAATGGAACAGTACCTCCACTACGGTTCTCCATAATAAGTAATGGAACAGTACCACCACTACGGTTCTCCATAATAAGTAATGGAACAGTACCTCCACTAAGGTTCTCCATAATAAGTAATGGAACAGTACCACCACTACGGTTCTCCATAATAAGTAATGGAACAGTACCACCACTACGGTTCTCCATAAGTAGTAATGGAACAGTACCACCACTACGGTTCTCCATAATAAGTAATGGAACAGTACCTCCACTACGGTTCTCCATAATAAGTAATGGAACAGTACCTCCACTACGGTTCTCCATAATAAGTAATGGAACAGTACCTCCACTACGGTTCTCCATAAGTAGTAATGGAACAGTACCTCCACTACGGTTCTCCATAAGTAGTAATGGAACAGTACCTCCACTAAGGTTCTCCATAATAAGTAATGGAACAGTACCTCCACTACGGTTCTCCATAATAAGTAATGGAACAGTACCTCCACTACGGTTCTCCATAAGTAGTAATGGAACAGTACCTCCACTACGGTTCTCCATAATAAGTAATGGAACAGTACCTCCACTACGGTTCTCCATAATAAGTAATGGAACAGTACCACCACTACGGTTCTCCATAAGTAGTAATGGAACAGTACCACCACTACGGTTCTCCATAATAAGTAATGGAACAGTACCTCCACTACGGTTCTCCATAATAAGTAATGGAACAGTACCACCACTACGGTTCTCCATAAGTAGTAATGGAACAGTACCTCCACTAAGGTTCTCCATAATAAGTAATGGAACAGTACCTCCACTACGGTTCTCCATAATAAGTAATGGAACAGTACCACCACTACGGTTCTCCATAAGTAGTAATGGAACAGTACCTCCACTACGGTTCTCCATAATAAGTAATGGAACAGTACCTCCACTACGGTTCTCCATAATAAGTAATGGAACAGTACCACCACTACGGTTCTCCATAATAAGTAATGGAACAGTACCTCCACTACGGTTCTCCATAAGTAGTAATGGAACAGTACCTCAACTACGGTTCTCCATAATAAGTAATGGAACAGTACCTCCACTACGGTTCTCCATAATAAGTAATGGAACAGTACCACCACTACGGTTCTCCATAATAAGTAATGGAACAGTACCACCACTACGGTTCTCCATAAGTAGTAATGGAACAGTACCACCACTACGGTTCTCCATAATAAGTAATGGAACAGTACCTCCACTACGGTTCTCCATAATAAGTAATGGAACAGTACCACCACTACGGTTCTCCATAATAAGTAATGGAACAGTACCACCACTACGGTTCTCCATAAGTAGTAATGGAACAGTACCTCCACTACGGTTCTCCATAATAAGTAATGGAACAGTACCACCACTACGGTTCTCCATAATAAGTAATGGAACAGTACCTCCACTACGGTTCTCCATAATAAGTAATGGAACAGTACCACCACTACGGTTCTCCATAATAAGTAATGGAACAGTACCTCCACTACGGTTCTCCATAATAAGTAATGGAACAGTACCTCCACTACGGTTCTCCATAATAAGTAATGGAACAGTACCACCACTACGGTTCTCCATAATAAGTAATGGAACAGTACCTCCACTACGGTTCTCCATAATAAGTAATGGAACAGTACCACCACTACGGTTCTCCATAATAAGTAATGGAACAGTACCACCACTACGATTCTCCATAATAAGTAATGGAACAGTACCACCACTACGGTTCTCCATAATAAGTAATGGAACAGTACCACCACTACGGTTCTCCATAATAAGTAATGGAACATTACCTCCACTACGGTTCTCCATAATAAGTAATGGAACAGTACCACCACTACGGTTCTCCATAATAAGTAATGGAACAGTACCACCACTACGGTTCTCCATAATAAGTAATGGAACAGTACCTCCACTACGGTTCTCCATAAGTAGTAATGGAACAGTACCTCCACTACGGTTCTCCATAAGTAGTAATGGAACAGTACCTCCACTACGGTTCTCCATAATAAGTAATGGAACAGTACCTCCACTACGGTTCTCCATAATAAGTAATGGAACAGTACCACCACTACGGTTCTCCATAATAAGTAATGGAACAGTACCTCCACTACGGTTCTCCATAATAAGTAATGGAACAGTACCACCACTACGGTTCTCCATAATAAGTAATGGAACAGTACCTCCACTACGGTTCTCCATAAGTAGTAATGGAACAGTACCTCCACTACGGTTCTCCATAATAAGTAATGGAACAGTACCTCCACTACGGTTCTCCATAATAAGTAATGGAACAGTACCACCACTACGGTTCTCCATAATAAGTAATGGAACAGTACCTCCACTACGGTTTTCCATAAGTAGTAATGGAACAGTACCTCCACTACGGTTCTCCATAATAAGTAATGGAACAGTACCTCCACTACGGTTCTCCATAATAAGTAATGGAACAGTACCTCCACTACGGTTCTCCATAATAAGTAATGGAACAGTACCACCACTACGGTTCTCCATAATAAGTAATGGAACAGTACCTTCACTACGGTTCTCCATAATAAGTAATGGAACAGTACCTCCACTACGGTTCTCCATAATAAGTAATGGAACAGTACCACCACTACGGTTCTCCATAATAAGTAATGGAACAGTACCTCCACTACGGTTCTCCATAATAAGTAATGGAACAGTACCACCACTACGGTTCTCCATAATAAGTAATGGAACAGTACCTCCACTACGGTTCTCCATAAGTAGTAATGGAACAGTACCTCCACTACGGTTCTCCATAATAAGTAATGGAACAGTACCTCCACTACGGTTCTCCATAATAAGTAATGGAACAGTACCACCACTACGGTTCTCCATAATAAGTAATGGAACAGTACCTCCACTACGGTTCTCCATAAGTAGTAATGGAACAGTACCTCCACTACGGTTCTCCATAATAAGTAATGGAACAGTACCTCCACTACGGTTCTCCATAATAAGTAATGGAACAGTACCTCCACTACGGTTCTCCATAATAAGTAATGGAACAGTACCTCCACTACGGTTCTCCATAATAAGTAATGGAACAGTACCTCCACTACGGTTCTCCATAATAAGTAATGGAACAGTACCACCACTACGGTTCTCCATAATAAGTAATGGAACAGTACCACCACTACGCTTCTCCATAAGTAATAATGGAACAGTACCACCACTACGGTTCTCCATAATAAGTAATGGAACAGTACCTCCACTACGGTTCTCCATAATAAGTAATGGAACAGTACCACCACTACGGTTCTCCATAATAAGTAATGGAACAGTACCACCACTACGGTTCTCCATAATAAGTAATGGAACAGTACCTCCACTACGGTTCTCCATAAGTAGTAATGGAACAGTACCTCCACTACGGTTCTCCATAATAAGTAATGGAACAGTACCACCACTACGGTTCTCCATAATAAGTAATGGAACAGTACCTCCACTACGGTTCTCCATAATAAGTAATGGAACAGTACCTCCACTACGGTTCTCCATAAGTAGTAATGGAACAGTACCTCCACTACGGTTCTCCATAATAAGTAATGGAACAGTACCTCCACTACGGTTCTCCATAATAAGTAATGGAACAGTACCACCACTACGGTTCTCCATAATAAGTAATGGAACAGTACCACCACTACGGTTCTCCATAAGTAGTAATGGAACAGTACCACCACTACGGTTCTCCATAATAAGTAATGGAACAGTACCTCCACTACGGTTCTCCATAATAAGTAATGGAACAGTACCTCCACTACGGTTCTCCATAATAAGTAATGGAACAGTACCTCCACTACGGTTCTCCATAATAAGTAATGGAACAGTACCTCCACTACGGTTCTCCATAATAAGTAATGGAACAGTACCACCACTACGGTTCTCCATAATAAGTAATGGAACAGTACCACCACTACGGTTCTCCATAATAAGTAATGGAACAGTACCTCCACTACGGTTCTCCATAATAAGTAATGGAACAGTACCTCCACTACGGTTCTCCATAATAAGTAATGGAACAGTACCTCCACTACGGTTCTCCATAATAAGTAATGGAACAGTACCACCACTACGGTTCTCCATAATAAGTAATGGAACAGTACCACCACTACGGTTCTCCATAATAAGTAATGGAACAGTACCTCCACTACGGTTCTCCATAATAAGTAATGGAACAGTACCACCACTACGGTTCTCCATAATAAGTAATGGAACAGTACCACCACTACGGTTCTCCATAATAAGTAATGGAACAGTACCTCCACTACGGTTCTCCATAATAAGTAATGGAACAGTACCTCCACTACGGTTCTCCATAATAAGTAATGGAACAGTACCACCACTACGGTTCTCCATAATAAGTAATGGAACAGTACCACCACTACGGTTCTCCATAATAAGTAATGGAACAGTACCACCACTACGGTTCTCCATAAGTAGTAATGGAACAGTACCTCCACTACGGTTCTCCATAATAAGTAATGGAACAGTACCTCCACTACGGTTCTCCATAATAAGTAATGGAACAGTATCACCACTACGGTTCTCCATAATAAGTAATGGAACAGTACCTCCACTACGGTTCTCCATAATAAGTAATGGAACAGTACCTCCACTACGGTTCTCCATAATAAGTAATGGAACAGTACCACCACTACGGTTCTCCATAATAAGTAATGGAACAGTACCTCCACTACGGTTCTCCATAATAAGTAATGGAACAGTACCACCACTACGGTTCTCCATAATAAGTAATGGAACAGTACCTCCACTACGGTTCTCCATAATAAGTAATGGAACAGTACCACCACTACGGTTCTCCATAATAAGTAATGGAACAGTACCTCCACTACGGTTCTCCATAATAAGTAATGGAACAGTACCACCACTACGGTTCTCCATAATAAGTAATGGAACAGTACCTCCACTACGGTTCTCCATAATAAGTAATGGAACAGTACCTCCACTACGGTTCTCCATAATAAGTAATGGAACAGTACCACCACTACGGTTCTCCATAATAAGTAATGGAACAGTACCTCCACTACGGTTCTCCATAATAAGTAATGGAACAGTACCTCCACTACGGTTCTCCATAATAAGTAATGGAACAGTACCACCACTACGGTTCTCCATAATAAGTAATGGAACAGTACCTCCACTACGGTTCTCCATAATAAGTAATGGAACAGTACCACCACTACGGTTCTCCATAAGTAGTAATGGAACAGTACCACCACTACGGTTCTCCATAATAAGTAATGGAACAGTACCTCCACTACGGTTCTCCATAATAAGTAATGGAACAGTACCTCCACTACGGTTCTCCATAATAAGTAATGGAACAGTACCACCACTACGGTTCTCCATAATAAGTAATGGAACAGTACCTCCACTACGGTTCTCCATAATAAGTAATGGAACAGTACCACCACTACGGTTCTCCATAATAAGTAATGGAACAGTACCTCCACTACGGTTCTCCATAATAAGTAATGGAACAGTACCTCCACTACGGTTCTCCATAATAAGTAATGGAACAGTACCTCCACTACGGTTCTCCATAATAAGTAATGGAACAGTACCTCCACTACGGTTCTCCATAATAAGTAATGGAACAGTACCACCACTACGGTTCTCCATAAGTAGTAATGGAACAGTACCACCACTACGGTTCTCCATAATAAGTAATGGAACAGTACCACCACTACGGTTCTCCATAATAAGTAATGGAACAGTACCACCACTACGGTTCTCCATAATAAGTAATGGAACAGTACCTCCACTACGGTTCTCCATAATAAGTAATGGAACAGTACCACCACTACGGTTCTCCATAAGTAGTAATGGAACAGTACCACCACTACGGTTCTCCATAATAAGTAATGGAACAGTACCTCCACTACGGTTCTCCATAATAAGTAATGGAACAGTACCTCCACTACGGTTCTCCATAATAAGTAATGGAACAGTACCACCACTACGGTTCTCCATAATAAGTAATGGAACAGTACCTCCACTACGGTTCTCCATAATAAGTAATGGAACAGTACCTCCACTACGGTTCTCCATAATAAGTAATGGAACAGTACCACCACTACGGTTCTCCATAATAAGTAATGGAACAGTACCTCCACTACGGTTCTCCATAATAAGTAATGGAACAGTACCTCCACTACGGTTCTCCATAATAAGTAATGGAACAGTACCTCCACTACGGTTCTCCATAATAAGTAATGGAACAGTACCTCCACTACGGTTCTCCATAATAAGTAATGGAACAGTACCACCACTACGGTTCTCCATAAGTAGTAATGGAACAGTACCACCACTACGGTTCTCCATAATAAGTAATGGAACAGTACCTCCACTACGGTTCTCCATAATAAGTAATGGAACAGTACCTCCACTACAGTTCTCCATAATAAGTAATGGAACAGTACCACCACTACGGTTCTCCATAATAAGTAATGGAACAGTACCACCACTACGGTTCTCCATAATAAGTAATGGAACAGTACCACCACTACGGTTCTCCATAAGTAGTAATGGAACAGTACCACCACTACGGTTCTCCATAATAAGTAATGGAACAGTACCTCCACTACGGTTCTCCATAACAAGTAATGGAACAGTACCACCACTACGGTTCTCCATAATAAGTAATGGAACAGTACCTCCACTACGGTTCTCCATAAGTAGTAATGGAACAGTACCTCCACTACGGTTCTCCATAATAAGTAATGGAACAGTACCTCCACTACGGTTCTCCATAATAAGTAATGGAACAGTACCACCACTACGGTTCTCCATAAGTAGTAATGGAACAGTACCTCCACTACGGTTCTCCATAATAAGTAATGGAACAGTACCTCCACTACGGTTCTCCATAATAAGTAATGGAACAGTACCTCCACTACGGTTCTCCATAATAAGTAATGGAACAGTACCTCCACTACGGTTCTCCATAATAAGTAATGGAACAGTACCTCCACTACGGTTCTCCATAATAAGTAATGGAACAGTACCTCCACTACGGTTCTCCATAATAAGTAATGGAACAGTACCTCCACTACGGTTCTCCATAATAAGTAATGGAACAGTACCTCCACTACGGTTCTCCATAATAAGTAATGGAACAGTACCACCACTACGGTTCTCCATAATAAGTAATGGAACAGTACCACCACTACGGTTCTCCATAATAAGTAATGGAACAGTACCTCCACTACGGTTCTCCATAATAAGTAATGGAACAGTACCACCACTACGGTTCTAAATAATAAGTAATGGAACAGTACCTCCACTACGGTTCTCCATAATAAGTAATGGAAAAGTACCTCCACTACGGTTCTCCATAATAAGTAATGGAACAGTACCACCACTACGGTTCTCCATAATAAGTAATGGAACAGTACCTCCACTACGGTTCTCCATAATAAGTAATGGAACAGTACCTCCACTACGGTTCTCCATAATAAGTAATGGAACAGTACCACCACTACGGTTCTCCATAATAAGTAATGGAACAGTACCACCACTATGGTTCTCCATAATAAGTAATGGAACAGTACCTCCACTAAGGTTCTCCATAATAAGTAATGGAACAGTACCTCCACTACGGTTCTCCATAATAAGTAATGGAACAGTACCTCCACTACGGTTCTCCATAATAAGTAATGGAACAGTACCTCCACTACGGTTCTCCATAATAAGTAATGGAACAGTACCACCACTACGGTTCTCCATAATAAGTAATGGAACAGTACCTCCACTACGGTTCTCCATAATAAGTAATGGAACAGTACCACCACTACGGTTCTCCATAAGTAGTAATGGAACAGTACCACCACTACGGTTCTCCATAATAAGTAATGGAACAGTACCTCCACTACGGTTCTCCATAATAAGTAATGGAACAGTACCTCCACTACGGTTCTCCATAATAAGTAATGGAACAGTACCACCACTACGGTTCTCCATAATAAGTAATGGAACAGTACCTCCACTACGGTTCTCCATAATAAGTAATGGAACAGTACCACCACTACGGTTCTCCATAATAAGTAATGGAACAGTACCTCCACTACGGTTCTCCATAATAAGTAATGGAACAGTACCTCCACTATGGTTCTCCATAATAAGTAATGGAACAGTACCTCCACTACGGTTCTCCATAATAAGTAATGGAACAGTACCACCACTACGGTTCTCCATAAGTAGTAATGGAACAGTACCTCCACTACGGTTCTCCATAATAAGTAATGGAACAGTACCTCCACTACGGTTCTCCATAATAAGTAATGGAACAGTACCACCACTACGGTTCTCCATAAGTAGTAATGGAACAGTACCACCACTACGGTTCTCCATAATAAGTAATGGAACAGTACCTCCACTACGGTTCTCCATAATAAGTAATGGAACAGTACCACCACTACGGTTCTCCATAAGTAGTAATGGAACAGTACCACCACTACGGTTCTCCATAATAAGTAATGGAACAGTACCTCCACTACGGTTCTCCATAATAAGTAATGGAACAGTACCTCCACTACGGTTCTCCATAATAAGTAATGGAACAGTACCACCACTACGGTTCTCCATAATAAGTAATGGAACAGTACCACCACTACGGTTCTCCATAATAAGTAATGGAACAGTACCACCACTACGGTTCTCCATAAGTAGTAATGGAACAGTACCACCACTACGGTTCTCCATAATAAGTAATGGAACAGTACCTCCACTACGGTTCTCCATAACAAGTAATGGAACAGTACCACCACTACGGTTCTCCATAATAAGTAATGGAACAGTACCTCCACTACGGTTCTCCATAAGTAGTAATGGAACAGTACCTCCACTACGGTTCTCCATAATAAGTAATGGAACAGTACCTCCACTACGGTTCTCCATAATAAGTAATGGAACAGTACCACCACTACGGTTCTCCATAATAAGTAATGGAACAGTACCTCCACTACGGTTCTCCATAATAAGTAATGGAACAGTACCTCCACTACGGTTCTCCATAATAAGTAATGGAACAGTACCTCCACTACGGTTCTCCATAATAAGTAATGGAACAGTACCTCCACTACGGTTCTCCATAATAAGTAATGGAACAGTACCACCACTACGGTTCTCCATAATAAGTAATGGAACAGTACCACCACTACGGTTCTCCATAATAAGTAATGGAACAGTACCTCCACTACGGTTCTCCATAATAAGTAATGGAACAGTACCACCACTACGGTTCTAAATAATAAGTAATGGAACAGTACCTCCACTACGGTTCTCCATAATAAGTAATGGAACAGTACCTCCACTACGGTTCTCCATAATAAGTAATGGAACAGTACCACCACTACGGTTCTCCATAATAAGTAATGGAACAGTACCTCCACTACGGTTCTCCATAATAAGTAATGGAACAGTACCACCACTACGGTTCTCCATAAGTAGTAATGGAACAGTACCACCACTACGGTTCTCCATAATAAGTAATGGAACAGTACCACCACTACGGTTCTCTATAATAAGTAATGGAACAGTACCACCACTACGGTTCTCCATAATAAGTAATGGAACAGTACCTCCACTACGGTTCTCCATAATAAGTAATGGAACAGTACCACCACTACGGTTCTCCATAAGTAGTAATGGAACAGTACCTCCACTACGGTTCTCCATAATAAGTAATGGAACAGTACCTCCACTACGGTTCTCCATAATAAGTAATGGAACAGTACCTCCACTACGGTTCTCCATAATAAGTAATGGAACAGTACCTCCACTACGGTTCTCCATAATAAGTAATGGAACAGTACCTCCACTACGGTTCTCCATAATAAGTAATGGAACAGTACCACCACTACGGTTCTCCATAATAAGTAATGGAACAGTACCACCACTACGGTTCTCCATAATAAGTAATGGAACAGTACCTCCACTACGGTTCTCCATAATAAGTAATGGAACAGTACCACCTGTTGAACAGAACAAAACATTTCTGTTTAACCCTTTTAGTTTCAGAGGGGTATGCAACACATCTAGCTGTGGATGTTGCTCACAGTTTGATATGTAAAAAATCTGAACTGCAATTACTTGTACCCTTGTTTTACTCAGCAATGATAAACAATAGAACATGTTTCTTCATAAAAAAAAGTTCACTGTTCCTTTAAAGTGGAGCTGTCACACTTAAAGGAGCAGTAAACTTTTTTGTGAAAACACATTTTACAGAGCATTTCCTGCTGAATAAAACAATGTCACTTCCATCGCTGTCAGATGTTTTATTCAAATATTATAGCAGTTTAAATAATCAGGAAGTGAATTTACTGTGTTTACTTCATGATAGTTCTAACTGACAAGAAGTGAATTTACTGTGTTTACTTCCTGATAGTTCTGACAGGAAGTGAATTTACTGTGTTTACTTCCTGATAGATCTAACTGACAGGAAGTGACTCAGCAGTTTCTATCACATTCTATGGAGAACTGTATGTAACTGACTTTACTGACTTTCCATTAGAATCTAACAGGAAATCTAATTAGAATTTGACCACTAGAGGGCACTGCTAATGTAAGAAAAACATGGGTTTAAACTGTAATAACTCTGGAAATATAAATCTCTTGGCAGTGGGAGTACCCTTATTTTACTCAACAGGAAAATCCCTACACTATATATCTTTTCATAAAAAAAGTTTACTGCTCCTTTAATTTAGGTTAGAATATTTTAAAACGACATTAAAGACTGCTTGTGTATTATATTAACCAAATTACCGCAGATATACATTTTGGGAGATATTAATATTTTTATTTCTATATGGTGAGCTGAGTGTGGCACCATATGCTAATGAAGCACCCAACGCAGTACATAACTTCATTAGCATACAAAACTGCACCGAGAGAGGCATTCAATAAAACAGCACTCAATCTATGCATCCGCTGAACTTCTGGCTAACATGATACTTACGCACCTTTGAATGAAATTTTCAAATATGCAAACTTAAATTGAAGGTGACAGGTTTAACTTAACTCCGAGAGGACCAGAGGGGTCCTCAAGTGATCAATAAAAACTGTATAAAAGTGAATCATAGGTGGTGCTTCCTCTATGGATAATTTTTGCTGTAAAGCGCTATAAATACTGCTACAGAGGCATTATATTGAGCTGTAATAACATTTGAATAAAGAAACTCCTCAACAGTGGGAGAGAACCTTGTTTTTCTCAGCAGGAAAAGCTCTACAATATAGATTTTGATTTAAAGGAGCAGTAAACTTTTTTTATGAAAAAATATATATTGTAGGGATTTTCCTATTGAGTAAAATAAGGGTACTCTCACTGCCAAGAGATTTATATTTCCAGAGTTATTACAGTTTAAACCCATGTTTTTTTTACATTAGTAGTGCCCTCTAGTGGTCAAATTCTAATTAGATTTCCTGTTACATTCTAATGGAGAAGAAAGTCAGGAAAGTCAGAGACATACAGTTCTCCACAGAATGTGATAGAAACTGCTGAGTCACTTCCTGTCAGTTAGAACTATCAGGAAGTAAACACAGTAAATTCACTTCCTGTCAGTTAGAACTATCAGGAAGTAAACACAGTAAATTCACTTCCTGTCAGTTAGAACAATCAGGAAGTAAACACAGTAAATTCACTTCCTGTCAGAACTATCAGGAAGTAAACACAGTAAATTCACTTCATGATTATTTGAACTGCTATAAATTCTGAATAAAACATCTGACAGCAATGGAAGTGACCTTGTTTTTATTCAGCAGGAAATTCTCTGTAAAATATGTGTTTTCATAAAAAAAACTTTACTGCTCCTTTAAAAAATCCTTGAAGAGAACTTACTAGTTCTACACCAGCCATCTTCTCTTCCTTTTCGGGCAGGTACCCCAACCACCGAATGATCCCAAAGGCAAATTCTCCTTCATTGAACTGGATCTGTACCATGGAGTTGACTTCTAGAGACGTTTTCCCAACGTCTTCCTTGTCCTGCAATCCACTGCTCGAGTCATTCTTCCATTCCCGGCCCAAACTGTCATCAGCTATCAGAACTACAACACAACAGGGGGTCACTGGACGTCTTGTGTGGACGGACCACGTACACCAGGAAACATGTGAAGTATCAGAGACATTAAAAATACTGTGACACAAACAAGTAACTTCATTGTTTAAAAAAGAAAAAAAGGGTAAATCAATGAACACAAGCAAAACAAGGTGGTATGCTAAATTTACACTGGAAAAAGAAGTATAAAAATCCTACTGGGGGCACAACAGAGGCATGACTAATGGATGTCTCTGCACATCAGATCCATATGCTTCCATGCAGATCAGATTGTGTGGTGTGCATATAAGTGTATCACCCTGGTGTCCCTGTGTTTAGGAGATCAGACTGTGTGGTGTGTATAGAAGTGTATCACCCTGGTGTCCCTGTGTTAAGGAGATCAGACTCTGTGGTGTGTGTATATAAGTGTATCATCCTGGTGTCCCTGTGTTTAGGAGATCAGACTGTGTGGTGTGTATATAAGTGTATCACCCTGGTGTCCCAGTGTTTAGGAGATCAGACTGTGTGGTGTGTATATAAGTGTATCATCCTGGTGTCCCTGTGTTTAAGAGATCAGACTGTGTGGTGTGTATATAAGTGTATCACCCTGGTGTCCCTGTGTTTAGGAGATCAGACTCTGTGGTGTGTATATAAGTGTATCACCCCGGTGTCCCTGTGTTTAGGAGATCAGACTGTGTGGTGAGTATATAAGTGTATCACCCTGGTGTCCCTGTGTTTAGGAGATCAGTGTGTGGTGTGTATAGAAGTGTATCACCCCGGTGTCCCTGTGTGTAGGAGATTAGACTGTGTGGTGTGTATATAAATGTATCACCCTGGTGTCCCTGTGTTTAGGAGATCAGACTGTGTGGTGTGTATATAAGTGTATCACCCTGGTGTCCCTGTGTTTAAGAGATCAGACTGTGTGGTGTGTATATAAGTGTATCACCCTGGTTTCCCTGTGTTTAGGAGATCAGACTGTGTGGTGTGTATATAAGTGTATCACCCTGGTGTCCCTGTGTTTAGGAGATCAGACTGTGTGGTGTGTATATAAGCGTATTACCCTGGTGTCCCTGTGTTTAGGAGATCAAACTGTGTGGTGAGTATAGACACGTATCACCCTGGTGTCCCTGTGTTTAGGAGATCAGACTGTGTGGTGTGTATATAAGTGTATCACCCTGGTGTCCCTGTGTTTAAGAGATCAGACTGTGTGGTGTGTATATAAGTGTATCACCCTGGTGTCCCTGTGTTTAGGAGATCAGACTGTGTGGTGTGTATATAAGTGTATCACCCTGGTGTCCCTGCGTGTAGTAGATCAGACTGTGAGGTGTGTATATAAGTGTATCACATTGCCCCACAGGAACAAAGCTCACATTAATGTTTGTATAAATTATTCTGTGTAGATAAAATACTTTAGTCTTGTTCTAAATTATTTATTCAGAAACACAAAGAGGTGGCAGTAGTTCATCAAGTGACCAAACCTGCTCCACCTCTAGTTCTGCCCCCAACACCTGAAGGTAATGAAAAGTTCCCCCATTGTGGCCATTTCCCCTGTGGGGATGTGTATTCTCTACATCTCTCTTCCTCACGATCACAGAGAGAAAGAGAGAAGCAGAGAACACTGACAAAGACAATGTTTACAATACATTGCTCCTTTGTCGGTGGCTCAGCCGGCACATGATAGCTGTATCAGAGATCACACATACTGAGCCACTGGGGAAAGGCTGAAAGTGGAGGAGTCTACAGCCTTCCTGGCATTATCACAGCGCGTGGAGGGTGAGTGAGGCGATGCAAGACTGCATTGCGCGGAGCAGTGAGATAGCGGCGTCTTAACATTACCCAGACCCTTGGCCCGTGTAGATGGGCTTTTACACTAGTTCTGAATAAAACAACTGACAGTATTTTTACTGTTCCGGCCTTAAAGTGTTAGTAATGTCCACAAAAAAAGTTTTTTTTGCATTTAGAAGAGCTTAAAAAGCTGAGATAAATGCGAAAAAAACGTATCTCTCAACCGGCTATGGTTTAAGAGATACGGGCGTTTTATAGTTTGATCTCTCCTACTGACAGCTGTAAAGCCGTCAGTAGGAGATTCGTGTCGATCGACACGGAGGAGCTTGAGAAGTGCCGCGATCTTGTTATTTACCATGAATCCCTTCATTGGAATGGTCTAAAACGAGTGCTTGAAAACCAGACACACGTTTTAGACCATTCCAATGAAAGGATTTGTGGTAACTAACAAGATCGCGGCTCTGCTCAAGCGCCTCCGTGTTGGCCGACACGAATCTCCTACTGACGGCTTTACAGCTGTCAGTAGGAGAGACCAAACTTTAAACAGCCGTATCTCTTAAACCATAGTGGTTTGAGAGATACATTTTTTTGCATTTAGCTCAGCTTTTTAAGCTCTTCTAAATGCAAAAAACTTTTTTGTGGATATTACTAACACTTTGCATGCATTGGAAATTTCTGTAGAATCCAAGTGGTTAAAATAGTTCATGCACTTAATATCTAACGGGACGGACAAAAGGTTACAGTGCCAGTAAATTTTCATAATGGAGAAAATCATATTGCAGAGCTTTTCCTGTTTTTCCTCCCGTTTCTGGGACATGCTTAAAAACAGTTATTGTAGTTTAAACTGTGCTATCACCTTCTACAGAGAACTGAAACCAGAGTCTCATCACTGTCTAATACCAGGGTGTACTGTTGCCAACAGAATAACCCTTTGGTTGGGCACCCCTCTATAACTGAGAGGGTTAACATATACTTAAAAAACAATAGTTGTAAAATGTTAGCAAAAGTGCCCCCTGGTATCCAGACAGTGTTTTAATTGCAGCTGAGAGTTGGGTTACAGCTGTCCACTCAATGTGATAGTATAGCTTAAAACGTATTAACTTTTGAATAAAGCTTATACCAGCAATGGGCCATTGTTCTTTTACTCAACAGTCCTACAAGATGTGTCTTTTTTATTATACAATTTTACAAATCCTTTAAGTGAAAAACCATCAAAACAAAAATGGACTGTGCTACTGACTGTCTCTGATAAAGATGTAAAACATACAGAGGATACAGATGGGACAGTAACCAGTGGGAGACCAGGATGAGAAAGTCCTACCTGAAGGTGGCGCATCTTCCTTTATAACGGAGTCCAGGGGAACCTTCAGGAGTTCGTCTGTTGACCCATCCTCCTGCAGACAGAAAGTAACCATCCTGTGAAATTCTGTGATAGACGCTTGTACTATCCAGAACCCATGATAACCATATACACACACACACCCTGTGCACTTCTCACACACTCATATACACACGCACACACACCCTGTGCACTTCTCACTCACTCATATATACACACACATACATCTATATATCTATATATATATATAAAAGAGAAAGGCTCATTGCATAATTTATGTCTCCTCAGGAGACACACACACACCCAGGGGTTGCAATAAGGAGGGGTTACTGTTCCCATTGAGTGATTCAATGGGGGTGTGATTTTCACACCAATTGCAGTGGCCGAAGGGAGTTGGCCCACCCCCACTATGCAGCCCGCCCACCACTATCAAAGTCAGAAAAAAACAATATGGCCGCCACTTGCTCCTACACCACAGACAAACACACACATGCCCCACTCACACAGCACCAAACTCTCACACATGCCCCACTAACACAGCACCACACACACACACACACACACACACACACACACACGCCCTACTCACACACACAAAAGCCAGAGAGAAATATGGCTGACACACACACAGTCACTCACCCTGACTCCCAGTGGCCTCAGCAGGACCTGTACTACAGCCACTGAGGAACAAAATGTCACTCAAAGGGTTAAGGTAGGTCCTCATTGCTCAATTATTTTTTCACTGTTATCATTTGCCATACAACACAGAGGACAGGCAGCCATCAGGTACACACTTAACCCACTGACTGCCACAGGGTTGTGTATCAAGGTTTACCCCTCAGGGAGTGTGTTCAAACCCCTCACACTGTAAACTTGCATTTCCCTCCCACTTCTCCTCCTTCCCCAGCCTATTACTAACACTTTTCCACAGTTCCTCTTAAGCCCCGCCCCTACTCGCGATTAAGCCCCGCCCACTTTTAACCCAAATTGCCCCATTGCTCTCGCCACATCAGCACCACATGAGAGACTCCACAAGTAAAAGTTCCCAGGTATTACACATACGTGCCCCACTCACACAGCACCAAACACCCATACACACACACAAAGCCAGAAATAAATATGGCTGACACACAGTCACTCACCCTGACTCCCAGTGGCCTCAGCAGGACCTGTACTACAGTTACTGAAGGGTGCTACAGCACCAGGGGAACAAAATGGCACTCAGAGGGTTAAGGTAGGCCCTCATTGCTCAATTACTTCTTCACTCTCATCATTTGCCATGCAAGACACAGGACAGACAGCCATCACATTCACACAACCCACTGACTGCCACAGGGTTGTGTATCAAGTTTTACCCCTCAGGGGGTGTGTTCAACCCCCTCACA
Organism: Rhinophrynus dorsalis; assembly: GCA_037306005.1. NCBI lineage: Eukaryota > Metazoa > Chordata > Amphibia > Anura > Rhinophrynidae > Rhinophrynus > Rhinophrynus dorsalis. The sequence continues at coordinate 9,628,010 of CM074723.1, read as the reverse complement.
CTGTAAACTTGCATTTCCCTCCCACTTCTCCTCCTTCCCCAGCCTATTACTAACATTTTTCCACATTTATGTTAAGCCCCGCCCCTACTCGTGATTAAGCCCCACCCACTTTTAACCCAGATTGCCCCATTGCTCTCTCCACATCAGCACCACATCAGTCCCCTCTAGGGACTACACAAGTCAAAGTTCCCAGGTATGAATACACTTCCCACTGCTATTTACCTCTGACATGCCTCTCTATACATTAACCATTTGAGTGCCAGAGGGGTGCACAACTCATGCACGCATGTGTTTCTGCGCATATATGTTGCGTGTGTGTGTGTGTACATCTCTGTTACATATTTGTGTGCATGTGTGCATCTCCGGTATGTGTGTGCATGTCTCTGCCGCTCATTGTGTGTATGTGTCTGCCTGTGTGTTGCATATGTCTGTGTTTATCAGTGTGTCTACATTTCACACACGTGCGCCCAACACCGTCCCACATTGGTAGTGTGTATATATATATATATATATATAAGAGAGAAAACCCGCGTCCCCTGCCACACACACCCAGGGGCGGCTGTAAGGAACAGTTAGCCTGCCCCCCAACATCAGTCTTAAAGGGATAGTAACACTTCGTTTTAACTTTATTTTATTTTGTAGGCATTAAAAAAACATGAAGAATGATATAAGTCTTATCGCTCAAACCTTTATGGTTTATGAGATATTCACAAGCAAAGTTCCCCTCCCCGCCCCTTTTACCTAGTGTAAACAATCTCTTCTCAGATGTGAGTCTGGTTGTATGACAGTACAGATAACAGAAGGGGACAATTTTCTTTGTATGAAAACAATGAAAGCCCTTCCCCCCTTGATAAGTTTTTCAGCTTTTTCCATTATCTTAATTGAAGATTGTCCCTCTCTGCAGTCTACCTGGGCATCTCCCTTCTGATTTGGTTGAACAGGGGGGGGATACTTTGTTTGTGAATATCTCTTAAACCATAAAGGTTTCAGAGATAAGACTTATATCATTCTTCATGTTTTTTTAATGCCTACAAAATAAAATAAAGTTAAAATGAAGTATTACTATCCCTTTAACCTAGGCTGACCAGACCTCACCTTTAACCGAGGACGCATAGGAAAAATACATACTGCAGGACTACTTTCATTTCAGTGAAGTACTGCAAAATGGCTATTTCCTATGTGTCCCCAGTTAAAGGTGAGATCTGGTCAGCCTACCTTAACCCTTTGAGTGTCAGAGGGGTACGCATACATTGCAATGCGTACCCCTCTGGCAGTCAGAGGGTTAGCCCTCTCCTCCACAACTCACCTACTGCTACATCACTTCTCTCGACTTACAACTCCTACAGTAAACAACTCATGGCACAATACTATAACCCACCAACCAGCAGCTCCCATTTTGCTGGGGAGCCACACATTGATCACTTCTTTCAAAGACACACTGGGACACTCAGAGTCAGCTGGGGAATAGGTTAGAACACACAGATCTTCAGTTTCCATGCTAAGAACTGGGGCTGATGGACTCACTTTGTTTCAATTTAACCCTTTGAGTGCTGTTGCAATGCCTTGGATACCTCTCTGGCACTCAGAGGGTTAAGCCCATTAAACCTTGGAGTACCAGAGATGATATGCAGCACATTGCTCTGCATACCTCTGTCACTCAAAGGGTTAATATCTGTTTGGAAAGCTTCCACATTTGGGTATTGTGCAGCACACTCTTTCCTCACAAGTGGCCCACAGGGTTAAACTGATTTCATTGAAAATGTCCATTGATTTCAATGAGACTATTAATTCCATGAATGCTACAAACAATGCAAACACATTGCCAAAGCAACGCGTTGGGGACCATTGTAGCATTCAAGGGGTTAAAGCCCCATTTATGTCAACACGATTTTCCTGAATTTTCAATTCAACCCTATGGTGTCAGTTTTTTTGGAGTTGCACCCTTTATCTTGATACATAAGGCCCATACAGTTATACTCGTACCCCATTAATCTAAACCCATTTATACTTTTGGCTCTTGCAGCAGCTGACTGCGCACTGTGATCTGTGAGGCTGATGTACTAACACAAAGAGGAACAATTCATCTGTACCATACAGAACAAATACAATGCTTTGCTGACCTCTCTAGCGTTGAAGGCGTTAAAACACTCATTTAAATAAATGGGTATTGTTCCCTGTACTGCTGTTACTTTTCCACAAAATTCCACCACTTTCCTTAGTATATGAGCCTTCCTGTTTTGAAGCCTATTAGCTGTTAGGGGTCCCTCTATTGATCCCTTGCCTATGGCCCATGGACAAATAATCTGGTTCTGTCCCAGCTGACCACCACGGCCCACTAATGCAAGGAGCGCCCAACATGTGTCACATATTCCTTTCACTGCCACAGGACTATACAACTCATTACACATCAATGTGTTGTGTACCTCTCTCACACTCAGAGTTTGCTTCACTCCAACCAACTGCTACACTAGGTGTGTATAATGCAGTAACCCTACAGCCCTGTATTTCATGTCTACTTCACTGTCTATGTATAGTCATTTCTCCCCCTCACCCATTACTTTACTGTAACACTTCACTGTCCCTCCTCTCCTCAATCTCTCATCTCCTCCTCCCTTGTCACCCCCACTCACCTATCCCCTTGCCATTCATCCATAGTCCCAATCTCGCCATTTTACTCCCACATCACTATTACATTACCTATCACTGCATCTGTCACTTAACCCTCTGTCTGCCAACCTATTTCTTCAAATGTACTGCAGTATCCACTGCTGTAATCTAAATTATTTCTTTACTCACAAACATCTTCTCACTGTGACCTTCTACAAGTAACACAGCACACTGACTTCAACTGTAAGGATACAGGGTCTTATTCATCAAGTAACACAGCACACTCACTTCAGCTGTAAGGATACAGGGCCTTATTCACCAAGTAACACAGCACACTCACTTCAACTGTAAGGATACAGGGCCTTATTCATCAAGTAACACAGCACACTCACTTCAGGTGTAAGGATACAGGGCCTTATTCACCAAGTAACACAGCACACTCACTTCAACTGTAAGGATACAGGGCCTTATTCATCAAGTAACACAGCACACTCACTACAACTGTAAGGATACAGGGCCTTATTCACCAAGTAACACAGCACACTCACTTCAACTGTAAGGATACAGGGCCTTATTCATCAAGCTGAAGAGCTGCAATTAAAACATTTTTTTACAAATCTTATCAGCATATCTACATCACCACTGCGTCTGTGACACACTGTCTACATATGTAACATACATCCATGTATGTGTGTGTCTCTCTGTAGGTATGCGTTTCACAGTGTGTGACACGCTCTGTCTCTTTAAGTGCGTGTCTGTAACACTGCATATTTCTGTTTCACACAATGTCTCTCTGTGTAAATAATATGACGGGCAACGCCGTCCCACATTGCTAGTATATATATATAAAAGAGAGAGCCTCATTGCATAATTTATGTCTACTCAGGAGACACACATAGAAGAGAATGGCTCATTACATACAGGGGCGGCAGTAAGGAGGGGATATAGAAATCTCCGCCCTATTGCCATTGCTGGAGATACAGGAGTGGGCAGGGTTTGCCCTCCCTCAACTTCCTGCTCAACCAGAAAGATATATGGCCGGCAACAGGGGAACATAATGGCACTCAAACGGTTAAGTTAGGCCCTCACTGCTCAATTATTTCATGGGATTCAATATGTGCCATGCAAGACAGACAGGCAGCCATCAGGTACACATTTAACCCCCTGACTGCCACAGGGTTGTGTATCAACTTTTACCTCTCAGGACAGACCAGCAGCATAGGGGGAAGTGTCCTCAAAATTCTCAAACCGTAAACTTCCATTTCCCTCCCACTTCCCCATTCTATTCCTAACACTTGTATGTTAAGCCCCACCCCCTACTCGTGATTAAACCCTGCCACCTTTTTAACCCACATTACCTCATTGATCTCTCCGCACCAGCAACCTCCCAGGGACTCCACAAGACAAAGTTCCCAGGTATGAATACACTTCCCACTGCTATTTAACTGTGACGTGACATACCAGTGTATACTGCATGCCTCTCTATATCTTAACCCTTTGAGTGCCAGAGGAGTGCACAACACAAAGGGATAGCATGCTGGTATAACGCTCCTTTTATCTTCTGCTTTCCATTTGCACAACCCAAACACACAGGCATAATACTTCTATTCTTCTCCAAAGTAAAGGAGAAATAAAAAAATAACATTGTATACCTCCCAAGTGTCCCTCTTTAGGAGATATTAGTGCTTCATACCACCCAAGTGTCCCTCTTTAGGAGGAACAGCCCGTTTTTGAGATCCAAATCCCTCTTTTCTACCCTTTTGTCCCTCTTTTCTGGAGATCTGGCCCAAATAAGGATGTACCATGAAAAGGCAAGGGCAGAAAGGCTTTCTTAGAAGTGGTGTCAGCAGCCCACATCTTGAGCCAAAGAGCTCGTCTGGCAACCACAGACATGGTGGAAACCCTTGCCACCAGACGGATAGCATCAAATAAGGCAGCAGAAACATAGTGCTGGGCCTCAGATATGTTGGCAATAAGCCACAACATACCCAAAGATGAATCACCCCAACGTACAGCTAGGGTGAGTTGTTCAGTCCAGAAAGCAATGGCCTGGTTAACCCATGCCGCAGTGAATGCTGAATGCATGGCAGTACCATCAGTGGCAAAAATGGACTTGAGGGAAACCTCAAGCTTCTTGTCAGTCCAGTCCTTCAGAGAGAACGCATCAGAAACTGGTAAGGCAGCAGACTTAGATAGCCTTGAGACAGGAGCGTCCACCTTAGGGGAATGAACCCAATAAGAAAACACCGCCTCAGAAAAGGGGTAAAGCTTATCAAACTTCTTGGAGACAGAAGGCTTTGTGTCCGGAGATTTCCACTCATCAGCCACTAGGCGGTCTTTAGTGGGGTTAGGTGGAAAACAAGTATGGGGCTTTATCGGCTCCTGTAACACATCAGAGGGATCTGAGGAAACCTCCTGAACTGGGGGAATGTTTATCGTGTTTAAGACGGCCTTGATCAGGCCCTCAGCTAAGGGTTCTGGATCAACCTCAAAAGGATCCCCAAAAAAAGAGGAGCCCACAGCAGAACTCCTGAACATCTGAATCCATCAACAGTTCCTCTTCAGAGGAATCTGAAATGTCAGGTACTCCTTGCGGTTTGGGCAGGGAAGATCTGACTGAGGAAGGGGTCTGCTAGCAATGGAAGACCCCCTGTAACTGTGATGGAAAGAGTTGTAACGTAGACGTAAGGTCCCTGGTAGCAGCCTTGAACTTTTGCACCCAATCTGGCTCTAATGCATGGCTGGGGGTCCATGGAAGACTCTCAGGGACATCTGAACATGCTGGGCATAAATGACCTGAGAATTCTCTAGGTAGCCCTGAATGGCAGGAAGAGCAATGCGCAATAGGGGATACAGAGACCCCAGCCTCCTTAGTCTTAGGCCTGGCCCCAAGCTCCAACGGAGTAGACATTCTCACAGTGTCAACAACGTCCAGAATAATTAATCACCCAATTTACAGTGTGCAAGATTAAAATTTCACCCCAGAAATCGCTAAAATACACTTATCTGGCAGGTGAAGGGTTAATCTGCAAAGGAGAGAAAGAGAGTCCAAGCCCTCCGTAGGATACTCGTTCTGTAAAGCTCACACAATGACTGCTGTGGCGGGAGCCAATCAGAAATGAGCGTGCAAAGCAAGCACTCATGGGAAATGTAGTTTTCCCAGAAAAAGTACCCCAACAGTGCCCGAAGCCCCCTGAGCCCTCCATCACACTTGCAATGTGAACCGGATGATAGAGCAAGGTCAGACAATTAAAATGAGCCATCTCTGAAGTCGCTACGTTGAGCGGTTGCAGAGATATGCCCCAAACTGTACAGTCCCATAGAAGTGAATGGAGCAATGGCGTCTATGCGGTAAAGCGTGCCTTAAAGGCGCGGAACACAATTTTGTCAAAGTTAGAACTGAGAAATAAAAATACATGAAACATCACTAGAACATGTAATCAGACCCAGAAAACACTGAACCCAGTAAGGAAAGTGCCAATAACCACCTCAAAAGATGTCCACCAGCAGTTAAAGGGTTAATTTACCACATAAAGTTGCTCCAAACACTGACAGACATAACAGAAAAGACCCAGTGAGTGCAGGAGTGTGCAATAAGAACTCCCAGGACCAACCTCTGTGCGGAGGGGCACTGTGGGACAAGTGGACCTGCAGCACTGAAAGGGTTGCTCACCTTTCCTGCAGATCTTCTGTCTTACCATGTAGTAAGAAGAAGCCTCGGTGGGCAACTCCTGAGAAAAGAACTTGTAGCCAAGATTTCCCCCCTCAGGGCTTAAGGTCCACAAAAAGCACCTGGATACTGAGCTAGCCACATCTAAGGGCATTGTCAGTGATGGTAATCCACCTAATGGTGGTATTACATATCTAACAGAAAAATAAAAAAGTTTCTAAAACAATAGCAGAACTGTTCTCTTGCCTGTGTTATCTTCACCAAGGAACAAGTGTTTCTGGAGCTGGTTGGCTAGCTGCAGCCAGGGAGGGAAGGTAGGCTCCACCCCCTGCAGTCATTTCTAGAATTGTTCCTGCCTAGTTAAAAGGGTGCATCACCTACCCAAAGTTACCAGTAACCTGTATTGGACGGCAGAGAAACAGTTTTAACTACTGCACTAAGTAATTAAATATAGCGGTACATGGTATTAAAAATATAAACAAGACTCAGAGATAAACTTTAATAGAATTATTACAATCCCTTTAAAATATTATATATTCTTGACTTTTTCCCGCATGACCATGTTGGGGGGTTTTTGGAGCCATTTTTTCATTATATTCTTTTTATATGGATGGTGGACGCCAGGATGCCCAGCACATCCTCTCCACGGCCGATACCCCTGCCATCGCCCGGGCTCAGGCCTGTTTCCTCAAAATCAACAGCGGCTTTGTGTCTCCGCTGTACCAGGGCCAGTAATGTGGGGAGCTGAATCTACATCATTTATGTCATTGGGACAAATTAACAGCACTCTATTTAACCCTTTGAGTGTCAGAGAGGTAACTAATGCAAGCCCAACAATGCATTGGATGCCTTTCCAGCACTCAAAGGGCTAACTCTGATATGACAGGCCACTGTTTTATTTTCTGTTTTCCACTTCTACATGCCAAACACACAGAGGCATAATACTGCAATTCTGCCCCAAACTAAAGGTAAATACCATCGATTTCATGGTTGCAAGATCACAGCGGGATGGCAACATGTTGTGAAGCGATGTCCTTTGGTCCTTAGAGGGCTACATTTGACTTATAACTCTCTGATTACTGCAGATATTCACTTCAGTACAAGATTGTTACCTACACAGCACTGTAAAGCACCTACACTAATCTCAGGGTGACCACAGCCCGCACTTCTACAATCAGAACCTACAGATCCGGGGGACCAGAAAGAGCAGGAACCTCCTCACATGGGGGGCAGCTATCACTGTGTCAGTGTCCCCTCTGTGTGTGTGTGTGTGTATGTCTGTTGTCTGTGTGTATGTCTGGTTTGTGTATGTGTGCATATATCCGTTACGTGTGTGTGTGTACGTGTAAGTTGTGTGTGCGTGTGCGTATGTCTGTTGAGTGTCTGTGTGTTGCAGCAAACAACAATTGGATCTCGCTCCAGGTGCAAAATATCAGCTATACATTTGTCTGCACATGTCCGTTGCATGTGTACATTTCTATTAAATGTGCGCGTGTACATCTGTTACGTGTGTGTGTGTGTGCACGTATGCACATATCCGGTGTGTGTGTGCATGTCTTTTGCATGTCTCTGCCGCTCACTGTGTGTATGTGTCTGCCTGTGTGTTGCATATGTCTGTGTTTATCAGTGTGTCTACATTTCACACACGTGCGCCCAACGGTCATAACATGACGGGCAACGTTACGTGTGTGTGCGTATGTCTGTTGCGTGTGTGCGTATGTCTGTTGTGTGTTTTTGTGTGAGTATGTCCGTTGCATATCTTTGTGTGCATGCCTGTTGGGTGCATGTGTGTCTGCGCATGTTTGTTGCATGTGCGCATCTCTGTTAAATGTGTTTGTACATCTCTGTCACGTGTGTGCGCGTGTACATCTCTGGTGTGTGTATGTCTGTTGCATATTTCTGCCTCTCATTGTGTGTATGTGTCTGCCTGTCAAGGTTTTGCTGAGCAGCTCTATTCTGCCTATTGATTTTGATGTCTGAGCTAATCTAGTGCTCTGCTATCCACTGCTGCTGTCTTATGAGTTTCTGGCTCAGGCTGAATCAGCTGACCTCTGTGATTGCTCACCTGACTATTATCAGCCAACCCTCCCGGGGTTTGTAAAGCAGCTTGGCTCTCTTTACCATTGTCCTTGTGTTTGTTTGCTGACCTGTTGCTGCTGTGGATTTTCCTGCGCTCCTGTTTACTGTGTTCCAGACCCTTGGCTTGTTCCAGATTTTGCTGACTTCTGTGCTTCTGACCCTTGGCTTGTTCCTGACATCTCAGACTTCAGGTTTCCTGACTCCGGCTCGGCTGACTACCTGTCTTGGTTCCTGACTCTGCCGTGTCTTTTGGTTTGTGCTCTTGGATCATGCTTCTGTTATATTAATAAAGGTGTATTGCATTTTACACTTTTGTGTCCTGTCTTGTTCCTGGTCCGTAACACTGCCTGTGTGTTGCATATGTCTGTGTTTAACAGTGTATCTACATTTCAGACACGTGCACTCAACGGTCATAACATGACGGGCAACGCCGTTCCACACTGATAGTATATACATATACATAAACACACCTTATAATTCTCACTCACTCATATACACAAATTCACACACCTTGTACGCTTCTCACTCATTCGCATACATATACACACATCCGGTACACTTCTCACTCATTCGCATACATATGCACACATCCGGTACACTTCTCACTCATTCGCATACATATGCACACATCCGGTACGCTTCTCACTCATTCGCATACATATACACACATCCGGTACGCTTCTCACTCATTCGCATACATATACACACATCCGGTACGCTTCTCACTCATTCGCATACATATGCACACATCCGGTACGCTTCTCACTCATTCGCATACATATACACACATCCGGTACGCTTCTCACTCATTCGCATACATATGCACACATCCGGTACGCTTCTCACTCATATACAGACACCCCATACACTTCTCACTCACTCATATACACACACACACACACCCTGTACACTTCTTACTCACTCATATACACAAACCCTGTACACTTCTCACTCACTCATATACACACATTCACACACCCCGTACACTTCTCACTCACTCACATACACACATACATATACACACAAACACACCCCATACACTTCTCACTCACTAATACACACATACCCCGTACACTTCTCACTCATTCATATACACACATACATATATATATATATATATACACAAACACACACAGTACACTTCTCACTCACTAATACACACACACACACAAACACACACCCCATACACTTCTCTCACTCATATACACACCCTGTACAAGAGCCACTGATATCCCACACATTGTTACATCAGGGTCCCTGACAGACCAGTGGAGATCATTTAGTATCCTTAAGTCCCACTGACAGGTGATGAGTGCACAACTCATATCCACAATGACCACTATCCAGTGAGGGCAGAAAGCTCGGATCTTTGAGAGTCATTATAAGGTGACGATATAACCTCATTACCTTCAGGTTCTCTGATATGCCAGGAACACACATCATAATACTAAAGGTCTTTATTAGGCCAGTAACAAGATGATGGTAAGCAAAGAATAATAAATAATACAGAACCAAATATATTACACTAATATGTAAATTTACATGACTGAAACATAACAAAACGGGTATCTGGCAAAGAATCCCCAGTTTACAGGATTCCTACTGCATTCCCAGAATTCCATGCAGGAGAAATGATCCTTTTCTTGCTGGAGACAGTTTTGTAATCTATTTAAAACAGATGATAGTTGGTACCGTGTTAGCCGTAGAAATACAGGAGGCGAATATAGTCATTGATACCTTTATTGGCTAACTAAGCAGATTTAGGATGCAAGCTTTCAGGACATCTCAGGTCTCTTCCTCAGGCATGTTATACAGATAAATATCTCTTATATAAGAGAAATGCTACAGAGGGTCTCCAGACACTATAGTCCACAGAATGATTCAGTCCTGTGAGATAGTGATAGGTGGGATGGTGACCGGCAGTCAGAGTAAGGGTACGTACTGACAGCAGCATTTAAAGTGGACCTGTTGCCTTAAAGGGATAGTAATGCCTGAAAATAACTTTATTTTATATTGTAGCCCTAAAAAAATCATGAAAAATGATATAAGTCTTATCTCCCAAACCTTTATGGTTTGGGAGCTATTCAGAAGTAAAGTTTCCCATGGAGTGATGTCATTGCTCCACCCTTCAGATTTGGGATCCGGTCGCCCGACCAGCAGTGCCTCTCCAGAAGTGCTGAGATCATGATCTTTAAAAAGAATTTCTTAATTGGAATGGTCTACAAAGTGTGCTTTCAAGCCAGGCACACTTTGTAGATCGTTCCAGTTAAGCAGTTCTTTTCAAAAAGATCGTGATCTCGGCGCTGCTAAAGAGCTGCCGGTTGCTATGTGGACGAATTCCAAATCTGTCCACTAGATGGCAGACTTGGCTGAAACAGCAAGGAAAAGTGAACAATACTTTATTTTACAAGTGAATATCTTCCAAACCATAAAGGTTTGGGAGATAAGACTTATATCATTTTTCATGATTTTTTTAGGGCTACAATAAACAATAAAGTTATTTTCAGGCACTGCTATCCCTTTAAGATGAGTTTAGTTAATTTTAAAGAGAATTAAAAACTGTGTATACTGCTAGCCATTTGTCTGTAATATAAATCGTTTTTGAGAAAATAGAATATGTGGTTGTGGCACAGTCTGGAATGGTCTACAAAGTGTGCTTTCAAGCCAGGCACACTTTGTAGATCGTTCCAGTTAAGCAGTTCTTTTCAAAAAGATCGTGATCTCGGCACTGCTAAAGAGCTGCCGGTTGCTATGTGGACGAATTCCAAATCTGTCCACTAGATGGCAGACTTGGCTGAAACAGCAAGGAAAAGTGAACAATACTTTATTTTACAAGTGAGTATCTTCCAAACCATAAAGGTTTGGGAGATAAGACTTATATCATTTTTCATGATTTTTTTAGGGCTACAATATAAAATAAAGTTATTTTCAGGCACTGCTATCCCTTTAAGATGAGTTTAGTTAATTTTAAAGAGAATTAAAAACTGTGTATACTGCTAGCCATTTGTCTGTAATATAAATCGTTTTTGAGAAAATAGAATATGTGGTTGTGGCACAGTCTGGCATTTTATACTAACTACTATCTGTACTGGGCCTATGTTACCACACACTATGGCATGAAAGAATCTAGGCATATAAACTGGGACTAATAGCACAGCGAGGGTTAAATTTGGCCTGGAAAAACCTGATACACCTGTCAAGGGGGGCAGGGTTTTCCTTATAATCACAGTAAGAAGATTGTCCCTTGCTGTGATCTGTCCAGTCATGTGACCAGATTCCACCTCTGAGGGGAGGTGACTTACACTAGGTAAAAGGAGTGGGAGGGGTATACTTTATCATTCAATTACTCTTGTACTACAACTCTGACAGTACTGAAATAACACTCTCTATGGCCCAAATACTATGTAGATTAATTGGAGCTGCTGTTTTTGTGAAAAATTACTATTCCTTTAAAACAACATCAAATGGATCAGAAATACAGTGTAGACATTGTTAATGTTGTAAATGACTATTGTAGCTGATTTTTAATGGAATATCTATATTTTCTGCAAATGGAGGAGTCTTCCACGAAAGCAAAGTTTGAAGGACACAATTATTATTTAAATTAGAAATCATTATTTCTAACCATGTCAACTTCTTGACTGTATTTCCTATTCATTTTGCAACTTATTTGACGTATGTATTCATGGAAGACAAGGGGAATTTCTAAGTGACCCCAAACTTTTGAATGGTAGTGTATAAAGGTTAATTTCTCAAAAAAGTATTTATTTTACAGAACATTCACTAGTATAATATATAGAATCACAGAATAGTAATAGAGAATAAATAAAAACTCGACATGTGCTTGTCCTTCAGTTAGTGACCACACAGAAGTACACTTAGCTTCCTAGTATCATTGCACAGAAGCAATTCACATTTGCACATTCAGCTGACCCCATGTACAAGGGCAGCCAAACCCAATAATTCAGGTAAATCTTCCCTGCACAAGAATATCAACCATCCCCAGACATGAGTTTCTGCCATCTTAGGTCTCGTCAGTGAAATGTAGCTGGTATTGTTAGGTAGTAAAAGAAAAGTACCCATTTTTGGAATAATACTCCCTACCCTTAGGGAGACTTCTCAGTCAACTGCCAATCATCCAGCAGTTGAGAACTACAATACCCATCATCCCAAACAGCCAACGGTTCGAGGCCCAACAACTGATTACCACTTCTCTAGGATTTCAAAATACGTATCCACCTGTGACTCTCCAGAACACCACGTAAACATATTTTAAACCTCTGCAAAGCAAACTATATACTTGTCTTAGATGACAGGTATACTTCAATAAACGTGTCCTTACCGGTAAGACCTCCACAAAGCCGTTAGGGCCCTGGCTACCTGTAATCATCACCAGACCGTGTTTTAAGGTGTCTTCAATGTAGAAGGAAACTTTATCTCCTGCATTCACATGGTTAATTGCTTGTGTTGGCAATGATGGTGGTCCCACATAGTCTGTCTGCAGGGCTCCTGAGAATTGGATCTTGTTGAACGGAAGGAAGAGGCCGCTGTTCCTTTTACACTTGAAGAATGTCACCCCCTTGTAGGTTCCATCATTCTGTCCCGTGCCTTCACCTTGTCCCTACGGAATGAGCAGTATGAGACATCAACAACAGGCAGTGGAGTCATGCAGGTGAGCTAGGGTAGAACATGTGGCTCTCTAGCTGTTGGCAAACTACATATCCCATCAAACCCAGCTATCCAGTGACCATCTAAGGATCATGGGAGTTTAGTCCCACAGCAGGTGGAGGAACACATGTTGCAAACCCCCAGATACAGTTGTGGAACAGTAAACAGAAGGAGGTTTAAAAGACATTCGTGGAGATTTATAAAAACTGTTCTTAATCGGTTTGGAAAGAATTGCTGTTAAATCATCGCGACTGGTGGTAAAGTTAGATGATCTTTATAACGAGTAAGGGCTACATCCTAAATATGGCATTAATAGGAGAATTAAAGCGGAAGTACCACCCGACACAATCTTTAGCATCACTAAGTCCCCATCTGGCGATTAGCTGCTTAGTAGCGCTAGTCGCACGAATAATCACCTTATTTAATAGATTTCTGCTCGTCTCCCCGACTGACAGGCAGGACGGAGCGCGGACATCTTGCCACTGTGACGTCCGTGCTCCTGCGCTGTCAGTCCCAGCCAGAGCCAAAAGGCTCCTAGCAACGTCTCCTAGACCTGTCTGGGACGGACAGCGCAGGAGCGCGGACGTCACAATGGCAAGATGTCCACTCTCCGTCCTGTCTGTCACCCATGGAAGAGAGGAGAAACCTATTAAATAAGGTAATTATTCTGGTGACTAGCGCTACTAAGCAACTAGTCGCCAGATGGGGACTTAGTGAAGGTAAAGATTGTGTCTGGTGGTAGTTCCGCTTTAACAAATTAATTAACGCCTATAGTTCGTATAGCAACATACTAGATGAGGCTGAAAAACTACATTCATCCATCAAGTCCAGTCCATGCCAATTCACCCCTATTGATCCAGAGGAAGGAAAAAAAAAAACGTTAAAGCCATTTCCAATTAAGCCCCAAGTCATTAACCCCATCGCGACAATTGACTTACCAGGTACGTCCCGCAAAAACTGTCACTTAGTGACAGAGGACGTACCTGGCAAGTCCCGGAAGTCCGGGTCTCCGTGCGGCTGCACGCCGTTCGGAGACTCCGGAATTGTTTAAAATAAATAAATGTATCACAGGCGTTAAGGTGACAGCCGCATGCGCACGTGGCTGTCACTAAGGGGTTAAAAAATTCCTTCCTGACTCTAAATGGCAGTCAGATATTTCCCTGGATCAACAACCTATCTGCACTGAAGCCATCTGTCATAGTTCTCAGTATTGTTCTGTGCAAGAAAGGTATCCATTACTTTTTTAAAGCAATTACATTATATGCAAGCACAGACAAATAATTCCATCACTTAATTGCCCTTACTGTCTTTGTTTTAGTGGAAAGTGCCTTTCCTCTAGTCTTAATGGATGACCTCTCTTTCTTACCTCAGCTCTTTGAGTAAATAGTTAACCCTTTTCGAGTGCCAGAGTGTAACGGATGTTATCCGTTACTTAGGCCTTGTCTGGCCATAAGTTTGTTTAACCAAAAACTGTGGACATTTCTGTCATGCCTAAAACAACCCTTGTCTAGGCATATGGATTGTCAGCCCAGTGACGCAAGCTATGTAGAGCTTTGGGATATTATATTGGTGGACAGATGTGCCAAAAAGGACTAAAAATCATAGCCTGCTTTCAGGGAACAGGGCCATTAGGGGGTTAATAATTTGAGTTTACCTAATGTTACTTGCAATGTGTATTGTAGGCACTAAAGCTATTGTATTGAGACCCCCTGCTGTGTGATAATTCATTCAAGTCCCTCCAGTCTTTATGTCCATTGTGTGAGTTCAGCAACCCTTTTGTATTTGATATGTAATGAAGTCTGAGTCATTGTATTTGTTAGACCATTGACCTTTTGTCTACTGTGTGATTGAATTATGTTCCTAATGTGTTTGCTTGGTCCATTTATTTGAATGTAAGGTTTGACTATAAATATGTGTGGTTTGTTTCAATAAAGTGAGTTCTGTTTTGGAGTGAACCAGAGTCCTGGAGTCTTGTATTGCTTATGGTCTGAAGTATCCACTCTGATACCCATCTGCTCCAAGTATCCTGAATCTCCGACCGCCTGCTGCCAGTTTCCTGCGACCTAACTTCGTGGACTGTCAGGCGGCGACGTGGACTCTTCCCTGCTTCCAGCGATCCTGCGGCTGTTTCCAGTGACTGTTCATACTTCAACTGGTGCATCCAACGGCGCTTATCTGGCGTTGAGAAGGAGAGACCCGGGAACGACGGCGGAAGGCGACACGGTCCCTTCTTAGCTTCCGTTACATTGGTGGCATAGCGGTGGGATTTCTCCTTCTTTTATTGGGTGTACCAGCTAAGAGATGGCGGCGAAAGCGCAGCTACCGGAGGCCATAGGAGTGTATGACATGCGGTACCACTACATCGGATGTCAATGGGAGACCTTCCTAGGTGATTTAGCCGAGGAGTTTTACCGGGAGGTCACCACCTGCATCACAGAGGAGCTCCGAGTCCAGGACGGATACTGGGAATTAATCAAGTGCCTTCACAAGGAGTATACAGGAGTTATGGTCAACTTTTTCCCATTCAACTTGCGCCTGAAACTCCAACAACTGGTATGGATGGCCTTTCAGGAGGATGCTACTTTCGGCCAGAGGAATTACAGCCGCTACTGGGAGATTTGGGAGAAAAGAAAGGCCATGTTTGGAAGTTACTTTCCTCCAGTCCTGGAGGGGAACCTAGACCGTTTAGTAGAGCAGGAATGGAACTTGGAGCTAATGTACATGGGCTGGATAGAGGAAGCCCAGGAGATACAAAGAGAGGAAAAACACTGGGGGGGTTACTCATCTGAGGAGGACTTCAGTGGAGCTGAGGACTTAGATGGAGCTGCCCCTGTTCACTCCACACTGGTGAGTGGGAATGCGTTCCTCACCAGTGCCCCTGTTGCCCTGCCTGATATCCCTTTGCCCCTAGACTGTTTGTTGCCTGAGCTGAGGGGTGGGAATTCGTTCCCCCTCAGTGAAGAGAATGCCTCTGCATCAGGGGATGGGATGGACGTCTCCCCTGATAGGCATATTGCCCCTTCCCCTGTTTTCCCAGCTGCGGTGGATGAGACGCAGGTCCCCACCAGCAGCAATTGTGTGCCCCAACTGATGGGTGGGAGCGAGCCCATCAGTCCCCATGTGCCCCCTGCTGTAGTGGGTGTGAAAGAGCCCACCAGCAGCCCCAAGATGTTACCCCTTGTGGGGCTGGAAGATGTGCTGGGAGCGGAACCGTGCGTGCTCCCCAGGATTATAGAAAACAGTGCCGCTGGCCCTCCTAAAGATATGGACTGTGAACTGATGGGTGGGAGCAAGCCCATCAGTCCCCCTGAGGCCCCTGCTGTAGTGGGTGGGAGAGAACCCAGCAGCAGCCTCAAGATGTTGCCCCTGGTGGGGGTGGAAGATGCCCTGGGAGCAGAGCCGTGCGTGCTCCCCAGGATTACAAGTAATGCCGCCTTGAGGGATGGGACTGCGGTCTCCCTCAAGGCAGAAGAAAGGCCTATGTGTAATGGCTTACAGGAGGAGGACCCCAGTGGGATGGGAGAAAATAGTGCCGCTGGCCCTCCTACAAATATGGACTGTGAACTGATGGGTGGGAGCGAGCCCATCAGTTCCCCTGAGACCCCTGCTGCAATGGGTGTGAGAGAACCCAGCAGCAGCCCCAAAATGTTGCCCCTGGTGGGGGTGGAAGATGGCCTGGGAGCGGAGCCGTGCGTGCTCCCCAGGATTACAAGTAATGCGGCCTTGAGGGATGGGACTGCGGTCTCCCTCAAGGGAAAAGAAAGGCCTGTGTGTGATGGCCTGCAAGAGGAGGACTCCAGCGGACTGGAAGGAAGCAGAGCGGCTGGACCTCCTGAGGATGCGTTATATGACCTGATGGGTAGAGAAGAGTGCCCCATCAGCCCCCCCTGTAGACCCTGGCCTGGTGAGTAGGAGCGAGCTCACCAGGGCCCAGGATACCCCTGCTGTGGTGAAGGAGACGCAGGTCCCCACCAGCAGTCCTAATCTGTCCTCTGTTGTTGGTGCCCTGGAGAAAGGGAAGATGGTGTTCTCCAGGTGCTTGAGTAAAATTGCTGGGAGGTTTGGGAGTGCCTCCCTGCTGAAGAAAAGAACTGGCCCTGAGGAGGAGGCCCTGCACGCCAAGGAGATCAGCCGATTGCCTCTTTGCAGCACTGATTCCTTGGACACCCCCCTCTCTGTAAACCCTGACTTGGTGCATGGAAGCAAGCGCACCAGGTCATGTGAAGCCCTGGCTGGGATGAGTGGGACGGCCGTCCTCATCCCCAGCCCAACACCTGTTCTGCCATTCCCTGAGACCCCTGGCCTAGTGAATGGGGGCCCAGTCATGCTTAAGGAGCCTGTTTTTACCCCTACACTGGAGATCCCCACCTTGGTGAGTGGGACCGCGATCCTCACCAAGGATATTTGTGTTGCCATGTCCCCTGTTGACCCTAGCTTGGTGGGTGGGAATTTACTCCCCATCAGGCCCATACCTGATTTGACTCAGGAGCGTGGGAACTGCATCCGCTCCTGTCCCTCTGGGGCCCTGGCCCAACTAAAAGGGGGAGATGTGCCTCTCTCCCCAAACTCTGCTGCCCAGAAGCCAGCATCATCATTGCCTCAGGGAGATCCCCCTTATAGACTGGCTCTGGACCCTGAGCCACTGGCCCCAGACCCAGAAGGATTTGACTGTAGCACTGCCTGGAGAAGGGCCCAGGAGAGGCCCCCTAATCTGCTATTGGTCAGGGCAACCCAGTACCAGTTCCCCTGGCCCAGGACTAAGGACAAAGGAACTGGCATTCTCCTCACTGGCCCAGGAGCAGGGCCTTGTGCACCACTACCAGGCCCAGACAAAGGGCTCCTGTTTTCCCCTGGCCCAGGACAGAAAGACTATTTCAATCTCTGGCCCAGGACAAGGGGCCCCACAGTTAAAACTGGCCTAGGACCAAGGCCTCCGGACTAATGTACTGTCCAGACAAGTGCCTCACCATCTCTATGCCCTCCTACAGCTCCAAGCCAGCGTTTCCTGCTGTACCCGCTGGCTTGGTACTAAAAGGGGGAGAAATGTAACGGATGTTATCCGTTACTTAGGCCTTGTCTGGCCATAAGTTTGTTTAACCAAAAACTGTGGACATTTCTGTCATGCCTAAAACAACCCTTGTCTAGGCATATGGATTGTCAGCCCAGTGACGCAAGCTATGTAGAGCTTTGGGATATTATATTGGTGGACAGATGTGCCAAAAAGGACTAAAAATCATAGCCTGCTTTCAGGGAACAGGGCCATTAGGGGGTTAATAATTTGAGTTTACCTAATGTTACTTGCAATGTGTATTGTAGGCACTAAAGCTATTGTATTGAGACCCCCTGCTGTGTGATAATTCATTCAAGTCCCTCCAGTCTTTATGTCCATTGTGTGAGTTCAGCAACCCTTTTGTATTTGATATGTAATGAAGTCTGAGTCATTGTATTTGTTAGACCATTGACCTTTTGTCTACTGTGTGATTGAATTATGTTCCTAATGTATTTGCTTGGTCCATTTATTTGAATGTAAGGTTTGACTATAAATATGTGTGGTTTGTTTCAATAAAGTGAGTTCTGTTTTGGAGTGAACAAGGAGTCCTGGAGTCTTGTATTGCTTATGGTCTAAAGTATCCACTCTGATACCCATCTGCGCCAAGTATCCTGGATCGCCGACCGCCTGCTGCCAGTTTCCTGCGACCTAACTTCATATGCTGTCAGGCGGCGACGTGGACTCTTCCCTGCTTCCAGCGATCCTGCGGCTGTTTCCAGTGACTGTTCATACTTCAACTGGTGCATCCGACGGCGCTTATCTGGCGTTGAGAAGGAGAGACCAGGAACGACGGCGGAAGGTGACGCGGGTCCCTTCTTAGCTTCCGTTACACAGAGTAATACAAAACGCATTGCTCTGCAATGTGTTCTGTACCCCTCTGGCACTGGAATGGTTAATTGGGGAGTTCTTTGTATTAACCTTGAATATAAACATGTAAATGATAATCATATCACCCCTTAGATGTCTCTTCTCTAATGTAAACAAACCCACTTTGGCTAGTCTCTCTTTATAACTCAGATCCTCCAGTCCCTTGTTTTGTTGCACGTCTCTGCACTCTTTCCAGTTCAACAATGTCTTTTTTAAGAACTGGCAACCAAAATTGTACTCCATATTCTAGATGAGGCCTGACCAAGCATTTATACAGAGGTAGAATATATTAACATCCCTTACATCTACACCCCTTTTTATGCAGGCTAGTACCCTATTTGCTCTTGCAGCAGCTGAGTGACTCTGCACACTGCTATGAAGTCTATTGTCTATTAGCAATCCTAAATCTTTCTCTAATGAGGATTCCTGAAGTAGTTCCCCATATAATGTATACTAGCAATATTGGTACGGCGTTGGTTAATAAAATGACTGCTTTAACCACTTAACGACCTATGACGGTCCAGGACTGTCACGGTTAGAAAGCAGTTAAGGACCCATGATGGCCCTGGACTGTCATGGGTTACGTGATAGTAGCGTGCCACCATGCAGCCCCCCCCACCCCTTTCTAGTTTAAAGGAGCAGTAAACTTTTTTTTATGAAAACACATATTTTACAGAGCATTTCCTGCTGAATAAAACAAGGTCACTCCCATCGCTGTCAGATGTTTTATTCAAAATTTATAGCAGTTTAAATAATCAGGAAGTGAATTTACTGGGTTTACTTCCTGGAAGTTCTAACTGACAGGAAGTGACTCAGCAGTTTCTATCACATTCTATTGAGAACTGTTATGTCTCTGACTTTTCTCTCCATTAGAATCTAACAGGAAATCTAATTAGAATTTGACCACTAGAGGGCACTGCTAATGTAAAAAAACATGGGTTTAAACTGTAATAACTCTGGAAATATAAATCTCTCGGCAGTGGGAGTACCCTTATTTTACTCAATAGGAAAATCCCTACAATATATATTTTTTCATAAAAAAAGTTTACTGCTCCTTTAAAGTCTACCCAAGTCTTCTAACCATCCTATTGCCCAACACTGTGGCCCCCCTTCCGCTAAGGTGCAATCCATCACTACTATAAAGATTGCCCCCAAGGGAAAAGGCTGCCCAGTGCTCTAGGAACCCAAACCCCTCCTGCTTACACCAAGTCTTTAGCCACACAATTAACTCCCTAATCTCCTGTTGCCTTTCTAATGCAGTGAGTGGCTGTCACAGCTTACTTGGTTCCAGCACCGCCGCTTCGGCGTCAGCAGCCATTCTTACCACATGGATTGACGCAGGAATATGGTAGCGGTTGGACATATCAGAGCAAGATGAATCATCTGCAGGCAAGAGGCTTCCGTATGTAGCAGGCCTCTGTTTTATGTGTTGCTTCCTGTAGTCTCCTCCTACCTACTTCCTCCCTCTGCGCTGCTCCTCCTACCTACTTCCTGAGGAGGGGTTTAAAGGGCAGACCGAGTCCTGACTCAGTTGCCCTTGCGTTGTTGTACAAAGCAGTTCTGTGTCTTTGGGCTCTCTGTATGACCTGGCTTGTCTGACCATCCAATCTGGTGCTGACCTGTGCCTCTGTCTGACTATTCTCCTGCCTTATACTATATAGTGGACACCCAATCTGGTGCAGACTTGTGGCTCTGGCTGATTAACTACTCTGTGTATGACCTGGCTTGTCTGACCATCCAATCTGTTGCTGACCTGTGGCTCTGTCTGACTAGTCTCTTGCCTTATCCTATATATAGTGGACACCCAATCTGGTGCAGACCTGTGGCTCTGGCTGACTAACTACTCTGTGTATGACCTGGCTTGTCTGGCCATCCATCCTGGTCCTGGCCTGTGGCTCTGTCTGACTATTCTCCTGCCTACTCCTTGTGTATAGTGGACACCCATCCTGGTGCTGACCTGTGGCTCTGTCTGGCTATTCTCCTACCTTCTCCTTGTGTATAGTAGACACCCATTCTGGTGCAGACCTGTGGCTCTGGTTTAGACTGCGTTCGACTTTATGCTCCTTGAGACTGACGGCAGGTGTGCGTCAGTGTATCTTCCTAGCGCTGTCCCTTGGGAGATCCCTTTACATTCTCTCTGACTGCAGGCGTGAGTCAGGTTGTCTCTTACATTCTCTCTGACTGCAGGCGTGAGTCAAGTTGTCTCTTACATTCTCACTGACTGCAGGCGTGAGTCAGGTTGTCTCTTACATTCCCTCTGACTGCAGGCGTGAGTCAGGTTGTCTCTTACATTCCCTCTGACTGCAGGCGTGAGTCAGGTTGTCTCTTACATTCCCTCTGACTGCAGGCGTGAGTCAGGTTGTCTCTTACATTCCCTCTGACTGCAGGCGTGAGTCAGGTTGTCTCTAGACTAAGGGCTCGATTCAAATGTTGGCATTAAAACCAACGTGAAGAAAAAAACTGCCTTCGCTCGTTAAGCAAGACCAGGTAACGTGAGATTCAAATCTTCCTTACCTAGAAAGCCTAATGATCGATAACCAACAAAATACACGTTAATCTTAAACTGCGTCGCATAGAAAATCTTACCTAAAAACACACGATAAAATGTTACCTAGCACCACAGCCAATCACAGCACTGCAAAGTATCAAGTTCAGTCAGAAAATCCAAAACCCACGTCTCCAGTTCTGAACAGCATTCTTGGTGCTCTTCCCTACCCAGCCACTAGGGGAACACAGAGATGGCTTTCAGCACCATGGACAGCTTTGAATGCCATAGGGATGTGCACTGCTCACCCCTGTGGCATTCAAAGGGTTAAAATCAATAAAACTAGTACACCAGCACTACACAATGCCCCCTTCCACATCCCCCCCCATTACTATGTCACATATATTGCATATATGTGACATACTAACCCCATCCACATCCACCTCATGGACTTCCATGTAGTGGAGAAATCTGTCTTTTATTCCACAATTAACCCTTTGAGTACCAGAGAGGTAGGAAAGCATTGCTTAGCATGTTTCTACCCTCTGGTACCCAAAGGGTTAATAGGCAACGTATGGACTACATACCTTGCCTATATATATATATATATATATATATATATATATATATGTGTGGTTGTACAACGCGACGCCAGGCAGCAAGCCTCCCCACAATGCCACCGCGAGAGGAAAGGTATTGGAGGAAGCGGGCAGCAAATACAAGCCTACCACCCGCTTCCTCCAATGTCTCTGCCCCTCCTCCCGCTTTCTCCAATAGCTCTCTATAGTGAGCATGGCTTATTATGCTGCGGGCTTCAACAGCCGCCCGCAGAAAGGGGGTGAATGAGAAATACATAATAAGAAGAAATAAATACTAATAAATAAATAATAATAATAGATCAATGTATGAATAAAGCTGAGGGAAGCGCTGCCGTCACAGGGCAGCCTGCTCCCTCAGTTGTATTTAACCCTTGAGTGCCAGAGTGGTACTCAACGCATTGCTTTGCAATGCGTTGCGTACTACTCTGGCACTCAAAGGGTTAATTTAGATCTCATCCATTCATCATGCCCTACTTACTGCGTCCCTTTGCTTTTAGTACTTTTGCTCCACTCTCAGTTTGAAGAAGAGTGGAGCAAAAGTACTAATAGCAATGGGACACAGGAGGTAGGGGGTTAACAATGAATGAGATCTAAGTTAAACTGTCTAATAATAGTATTTAATTAAAAAAAAGTTTAAAACACACACATATATATATATAGGCAAGGTATGTAGTCCATACGTTGCCTATTAACCCTTTGGGTACCAGAGGGGTAGGAAACATGCTAAGCAATGCTTTCCTACCTCTCTGGTACTCAAAGGTTAATTGTGGAATAAAAGACAGATTTCTCCACTACATGGAAGTCCATGAGGTGGATTGGGATGGGGTTAGTATGTCACATATATGCAATATATGTGACATAGTAATGGGGGGGGATGTGGAAGGGGGCATTGTGTAGTGCTTGGTGTACTAGTTTTATTGATTTTAACCCTTTGAATGCCACAGGGGTGAGCAGTGCACATCCTATGGCATTCAAAGCTGTCCATGGTGCTGAAAGCCTTCTCTGTGTTCCCCTAGTGGCTGGGTAGGGAAAAGCACAGAGAATGCTGTTCAGAACTGGAGACGTTGGTTTTCTACTCTTACTTGTGGGCTGTACTCCAAAAAAAATAGGCGTTAGATTTCTGGAGAGAAATGTTGCAATTTAACGCGAGTTAGCCTAAGTCCAACATTTGAATAGCTTTTGGCGTCGTTTGTACATTATCCTCTATGGGTGAGATCTTGCTGTTCTGGCGACGGGCGATGTCTGTTTCAGAACTGGTGTCGCTTGTTTCTAGTAGAACATTTGCATTGCTCAATTGACGTTAAAACCAGCGTCTCCAGTTTTTTCTGGCGACGCCAACATTTGGATCGAGCCCTAAGTCCCTGAGATCCTTCTTAACGGACCTCCATTTTCCACTGACTTTTTCATTAGTACCAACATGTGCCATGACAGCCGGGTCATGCCCAGCCCCTCCCAACAATCTATCAACCCGATCAGCCACATGTGAACCCGATCTCCGGGAGACAGCAAACTGTACGATTGTGGCGATCTTGGTGACAGATTACCCTGTCTGTCTTCCTAATAACAGAATCCCCTACCGCCAACATCTGTCTAGGTCTGCCTGAGTCCGGATCCCATCCATGCTAGAGGGGCTGTTCTCCCGGCTGTTAGAGAGAACAGTCCTCTCCAGCAAAGGCATTCCTGTGTCAACATCCCCAACATCATTACTCAATGTAGTAAATCTGTTAGGATTAGTAAACACAGGAGTGTCCTCCCTAATCCTCTGCCCACCCCCTTGCCCTTGCTATGTCTAACTGTAACCCATCTGGCTACCTGCTCTTTCTTTGTGCAGTCTCCACCCCCAGAACTACCTACCACCTCTTCCTGCTGCTCAGTCAGCAGACCCCTCTCAAGACTGAACGTCTCTCTCAATGTTGCAACCTGCCCCTCCAGATCTCTAATATGAGCTTCCAGAGAGACCACTTGCTCACATCTGCCACAGAGGTATGAACTAGGTTGTTCCAGGTGTGCAAACATATGGCAGTTTGTGCACTGAGTTAAATGGACAATCATGATTCCACTCATATGTGCCAGTTACCACAAGATAAAAAGGCAGGCAGGAAGGAAAAAAATAGCTGCACAATAAGGTTGATAAATGTGTTCCCCTGTGTAATCCCCTGTATTTGAATTCCCCTGTTATTTAAATTCCCATACTT
Organism: Rhinophrynus dorsalis; assembly: GCA_037306005.1. Classification (NCBI taxonomy): domain Eukaryota; kingdom Metazoa; phylum Chordata; class Amphibia; order Anura; family Rhinophrynidae; genus Rhinophrynus; species Rhinophrynus dorsalis. The sequence goes on along the minus strand of CM074723.1, from coordinate 9,603,790 downwards.
ACCACACTTCTGCACTTACACACTGATGAAAGAGTCACACGTTCAGGTATTCACTATGTATCTGCAATTTAAGCCAGGAATCCACCAATTACAAACACAGCAATTAGCCACTCCCACCACACTTCAATTATTTTCTTGTATCAGAGCGAATGGAGGGAACCCCCTCAAAGAGATGTGTTTTTAACCTCTCCCTTACCACACTACACCTAACACAATATACTTATTCTATTTTTCCAGAAAATATCCAAACTCAGTCTTTCAGGTATTGTGTATAGCTTTTTGTCGTATAGTGTTTGGCGTACACTCTATAGCTTTTAGCATATAGCGTTTGGAGTATTGTGAACAGCATTTAGCATATAGCGAACGGTATGTGGTGTACAGCACTTAATGTATAGTGTTTGGAGTTTTGTGTATAGCGCTTGGCATTTAGCATATTGTGTATATCATTCTGAATTGTACGTATAGTATTTGAAGTATTGTAGCTTTTTGCATATAGCATTGTGTGTAGAGTTGTGCATATAGAATTTTGAGTGTAGCATTGTGTGTAGTGTGTGGTATATACTGTGTGTGTGTGTGTGTGTGTATACTTTGTGTTGCATGTGTGTATTTATATATACTGTGTGTTGAATGTGTGTATATATACTATATATGTGTGTTTGTATATACTGTGTGTTGTGTGTGTATACTGTGTGTGTATACAATGTGTGCGTGTTTGTATATACTGTGTGTTGTATGTGTTTGTATATACTGTGTGTGTATATACTGTGTTAAGTGTGTGTTGCTTGTGTGTGTATATAGTGTGCGTGTGTGTATATACTGTGTGTATGTGTGTTGCGTGCATGTGTATATACGGTCAGTGTGTATACACTGTGTGTGTGTTGTGTGTACAGTGTGCGTGTGTATATACTGTGTGTGTGTTCATTGTAGGCCTTGTATCTCCTTGCATAGATTTTGACAGGGGTGGCCAGGGGTCCCTGTCAAAATCATGCCCCCATGGTTGGACCAATAGGACAGGCAGTATAGAGGAGACTTGAATAACTCCTCCTTACTGCTGCCCCTGGGTGTGTTTACCAGGCACACAGCTTGAAACTGTTGAGCTTTGAGCCACCTGTCACGCAAGCTGTTGACTCTCAGAAACTTGTCATCTGATTCTGTTGTGGCTTTGGGTCTGCCAGACCTCTTGCTGTCAGAGTTTCCTTCAGTTTCCAAGTGCCTTTTGATGGTGTAGGTAACTGTACTCACTGACATCTTGGCTTTCTTTGCAATTTCTCTAAAGAAAAGACCTACACTTTCAAGGGTTATAATGGCCTGTCTTCCTTTGTTAATTGCCTTTTTTTCACCATTTTGAGAGCAATATACTACTTCCTGCAGTACAATACTGTCCAAATATTTCTTAAGAGGGTGTAGTAACACAGTCTGTTCCAACTTTGCTTTTATAAAGACAGAGGGCTTGTAAGTAATCAACAAAAGTTGGGACATCTGTAGGTATTGTTAACATGAACTTTCAAGGATTAATTTACTTACATTGCTGCAGAACTACTGTGAGTTGTTAACCCATTACTTCTTCCCTGAAAAGGCCTTTTTGTATAACTCTGAAATGTACATTACTTTTCGGTTTTTGTTAACCTAAACTTTTTTTTCACCTCTGGCAGTTTACAGCTTACCTTTGTACCATTTCAGGTCATTTACTGGACTTGAACTGTGTAAATTTCAATAAAAACTGGAAAAATGGAGGTGCTCTAAAACTTTTGGCCGGTAGTCATCATCTATATATATAAAAGAAGACTTCTGTGTGCCTGGCAAACACACCCAGGGGTGGTATTAAGGAGGAGTTACTGTTCCCATTGGCTGATTCAATGGGGGCGTGATTTTCATAGGACTTGCAGTGGCCGAAGGCCACTGCTAGTCCTATGAAAATCATGCAGGGACTTGCCCCCCCCCCCCCCACTATCCAACCCGCCCACCACTATCCAAGTAATGGCAAAAAAAAAAATGGCTGCCATTTGCTATGAAACCACAGACACACACACAAGCCTCCCCACACACACAACCAACACCTCTCCCCCATGCCACCAAAACCACACACACCCACCAACAAAGTAGCCCCACACAGACACTACCCCCACACACACAAAAACAATCAGAATTACATCGGCACTCTCCACAAACGCTATCACAGCCCTGATCCACCGGCACTCTGAGACTGAGCGTGTCTTCTCCAGCCAAGTCTCATTTTCTACTGTGCTCCGTCCGCATGCTAAAAATACTAACCTCTTGAGTGCCACAGATGTTTCCAATGCATCTGCCACTCAACAGGTTAATATATTTAGCATACGGATGGAGCACAGTACAAAATGCAACTTCGCCGGAGAACACATGCTCAGTGGGCCTGACTGCCTTCCCGGGAAAATCCCATATGCACTGGCTTTCCCTGGGACCAGCCGGGGCTGCCAGCTTCTTAAACATGCGCCAATTGAATTTATTCGCGGCCGCAAGGTAACAGGACCGCAGGCCAATCTCATCAACAACCAGAGCCAGGAAGTGTCTACTGAGTAGGGGCAGGATGGCTCTACACCCAGTAACGAGCACTGACTCTGATGTGCACCGGGTAGGCCGGCCGGCAGCCGCACCTAACATTAAACACTACTGCAGAGACAACACACAGCTCAGCGGAGCGGGAGGCCGGTGGGAGCAGAGAGAGACAGTGATGGGTAACATCCAGCCCGCTCCCTTCTCGCCTCTCTGTGTGGGGGTAGGGTAGGCCGCAGGATGGGGACTTTACTGCATTAGGGATTGGAGGGAGGTGTTGCTGTGCGGGCAGTGATGTGTCTTTGTGTTTCAAAATGCTCACAACATATTCGCCGTATGCATATAGCGGTTACAACCTCATAAGTGTTCCACAACTTGCTCTGCCTGCCTTATTCTGCCCCTCCTGTAGGCAACGCTCTCCCCTTCTTTCAGCTGCTGCCTACTCCTCTGCTCCAAACCCTTCGCCTGCCTCCTCCTATCCCCTCTCTCCATACCTCCTCCACCACCACTTGCTGCCATCCTTTCTTCCTTCAACTACCACCAGCAGCCCTACCAATGAAAGCCATCACATGGCACTCCAATGCCTGCCGCTTCAGGGACTGTGGACTCCACGACTTTCTGTACGTACTGGCACAGCTGCTTAACCCTTTAAGTGCCAGAGGATTATGTAACACATTGATGTGCAATGCCTTGTGTACCCCTGTGGCACTCAAAGGTGTGTGTGTGTGCACGTGCCTATGTATAATAATATATATTTGTCTGTATGCATGCATGTACGTACGTGTCTATGTATGTATCAATGTTTGTATATGTGTGTGTTTCTATATATGTTTGAATGTGTGAGTATCTGTATGCATGTATGGTAATATGTATGTGTGCGATATGTTTCTTTCTGCTTTAGCCAGTACACAAAAAAATACAGCTACATCAAATATACAATAGAAACATACACAAAACATTCTTACGAAATACCTTCAACACTCCACCTACAACATTTCATATAAAACATAATACATAACATATCCTAATATAATGACGGGCAACGCCGTCCCATATTGCTAGTGTATAGATATAGAGAGATAGATAGATAGATAGATAGATAGATAGATAGATAGATAGATAGATAGATAGATAGATAGATAATTAAACCTCATATGCCACTTTTCTGCCCAGTCACTCAGTTTATCTAAATCCTTCTGCAGAGGAAACATCTGCTTCTGTATGTATTTCCTTACATAGCTTAGTGTCATCAGCAAAGATTGAGACACTGCTTTCAATTCCCACTTCTTAAAAACAGATTATACCAGGAGTAAATATTTTGGCAAAAATGTTGTAGCTAAAACGCACATTTCTCATCACTCCACTTTTATAAATCTCCCCTGTTGAGCCTAATGCATAAAGGTTTTTCTGGGGCAAACGGAATGCTTCACAGAGGACAAATTAAAAATCCTACTGGTTTAAATGGAGATTTTAACCCCTTGAATGACCACAAGGTATCCAGTACTTAAACGTGTGAATCAGGCTCAGACACAGACCAGCGGTAAAGTTCCCCACTGGAGGATCTCAGAGAGGAAATGCAATTCATTTGCCTTGCCTGGGAGCTGATCTATCTGATAAGTCATGTCCCATATATACTGACAGTTGACCCTTTTAGTGCCAGAGGAATGTCCAACCAACGTGTGTGACACTACTACTGTGCTCAAATGGTTAATAAAGAAAAGGGAAGAGACTCACTGAAGCTACTCTTATCTTACTGGCCAGCAGCAGCCGTGTGCAATGATATTAGCGAACTCCAGCTAAGGCAGGAAATTGTTCTGATTGTAAGGACATGAAGGAGAGTGCAGTGTCAATGGGCCCCATCGGATGCTGCCCCATCCCCCGTCACACCTGCACCCTCTACACCCCATGTAGATATGCCCCTTACTGGCGACATCACCACTAATGGATGCCTACAAATTCACAATACTGAATATTCACTGCTAGTGGAATTTAAATGATAAAATAATTAGCATGAGTGTATAACCTGCCCTGTATTGTGTATTTAAATGGATAGTAATACTTCCATTTTACTATCCCCTGTCTTGTAGCCCTTCAAAAAATGAATTAAATGAGCCCAGCAGCATCTCACAAAACTTTATGGTTTGAGAGATATCCTCTTTCAAAGTTCCCTCTCCCCTGACGTCAGCTTTTTAGCTGTCAGATTTGGAATCCGGTCTGCAGACCAGCCACGGCTCTTCAGAAGAGCAGAAATTGCGTTATAGAATGAGAAATCATTCACTTAAATGGTCTTCTACATGTGAGTGCAAACCAAGCACATGTAGAAGACCATTTCAGTGAAGGATTTCTTCTTCCATAACGTGATCCCAGCTCTGCTGAAGAGCCCCCGCCGGTCCCGGATTCCCCTGCTGTCAGCTAGAACGCTGACGTCAGGGGAGAGGGAACTTTGAAAGCGGATATCTCTCAAACCATAAACGTTTGAGAGATGCCGATGGGCTCGTTTAATTCAGTTTTTTTAAGGGCTACAAGATGGGGGATAGTAAAATTGAAGTAATACTATCCCTTTAACTTTCACTCTTATTATCCCTGAAAAACAAGTTGTCCTCCCATCATCCTCAAGCACCTACTGGCAAAAAAAATAATGTTAAAGTGGATGTATCACCTTTAACATTTTTTTGCCCATAGGTTTTGTTATTAAAGTATTACTAGGGAAGCGGTTGTTGGTTTTTTTTGTAATTTAACTGCTTTTGCAGATATTTAATGTTTGGTGCTGTGCACTTCTGTATAATGTGCACAGCACAGATCTTCTTCTCCTCCTACCCAGCTGCCCCAGGGACCATGTTCACACTTCCCTTCGGTGAGGAGTGAACGGCTACTATCATTATATCAAGCTCCGGTAAGCATTATACTGAGGTTGCAACCTCAATATAATGCTAAACACTTCAGTACAATGCTAACCGGAGCTTGATATAATGACAGAAGCAGTTCACAGCACACAGAAGGGAAGCATGAACTCCTCCCTGGGGCAGCTGGGAGGTAGGAGAATCAGGCGGTCAGATAGAGCTGTGCCGTTCAACATAACGCAGTACGCCGATTCTTCGGCACAGCTCTATCGGACTTAAAAATAGAATATCTTAAAAAGTAGTTACATTACAAAAAAAAACAGCTTCCCTAATAATGCTATAATACTTTAATAACAAAACCTATGGGCAAACCATTTTTAAAGGGTTAGGAATGTAAAAAAAAAAAAGGTTTTTGCATTTAGAAGAGCTTAAAAATTTGAGCTAAATGCAAAAAAAATATATATCTCAAACCACTATGGTTTGAGAGATACAGGCATTTAAAGTTTGATGTCTCCTGCTGACAGCTGTAAAGCTGTCGGTAGGAGATTATTATTATTATTATTCTTTATTTATATAGCGCCAACTAATTCCGCAGCGCTGTACAATTGGGAATAGACATACAGAGGTATTAAATGGTACAATCAGATGTAGGGAACAGGAGGATCAGAGGGCCCTGCTCGTGAGAGCTTACAGTCTAGAGATCCGTGTTGGTCGACACAGAGGCTCTGCAGCAGAGCCGCAATCGAATTATTGACAACGAATCCCTTCATTGGAATGGCCTAAAACGCGTGCCTGGTTTGCAAGCACAGATCTCCTGCTGACAGCTTTAGGGATGTCAGCAGGAGACATCGAACTTTAAATGCCTGTATCTCTCAAACCATAGCGGTTTGAGAGATATGTTTTTTTTGCATTTAGCTCAACTTTTTAAGCTCTTCTAAATGCAAAAACATTTTTTTGGGACATTACTAACCCTTTAAGGTTATATATCCCCTTTAAAGGCAACATCAAAGTTGCCAATCAAGAAAATAAATAAATAAATAAAAATCGGGAAATTATAGTTATAGTTCATCAAGGAAAACTTAAAGTCCATGACCTCCTTGTGTTTTGTTAGTTATTTCATATGTAATCAATTATTGCAAATTATGTCATGGGTAAAGGGTAGTACCCTTTTAGCCACAGAAAAAGCAGGAGACTGGCAGAGTCAAAAATGATACCTTTATTGGCTGACCAAGTGGCCTTAGGATGCAGCTTTCAAGACAACTTAGATCTCTTCTTCAGGCATAGTCAGAATGAAGGAGGAATATGAAATACATGACAGGTTATACACTCATACAAATGATTTTTACATTTAAATTCCACTGAAAGTGAATTCCTTATCACCACTGTCTTTGTAAATCATTCCCTAGGCTCCAGTAGAGTCTCTTTGTAGAAAGTTAAGTGATACAAACAATATTTATTACCCTTTTGATGCTTCAATACATTTTTAGTCTTTAAAGGGATAGTAATACTTTGTTTTATTTTTATTTTATTTTGTAGGCATTAAAAAAACATGAAGAACGATATAAGTCTTATCTCTCAAACCTTTATGGTTTATGAGATATTCACAAGCAAAGTTTCCCCTCCCGCCCCTTTTACCTAGTGTAAGACATCTCTTCTCAGATGTGGAATGCAGTCCATAGACCTTTTCTATGAAATGTTTGACAACAATGTTAAAGTTCAGCTTCTAATGTACATACATGAAAATCATTATCTAAAATATCTTTCTTAACCCTTTTAGTGCTGGAGGAGTATGCAACGCACTGCTCTCTCTGGCACTCAAAGGGATAATATAATTCTGACTGTGACACTCAGGAATAACTATGTATTCATGAGTTGTTCCCATCATTAAAGGGATAGTAATACTACGTTTTATCTTTATTTTATTTTGTAGGCATTAAAAAAACATGAAGAACGATATAAGTCTTATCTCTCAAACCTTTATGGTTTGAGAGATATTCACAAGCAAAGTTTACCTTCCCGCCCCTTTTACCTAGTGTAAGCCATCTCTTCTCAGATGTGGAATCCAGTCCATAGACTAGACAGATAACAGCAGGGGACAATCTTCTTCCTATGAGAACAATGAAATCCCTGCCCCCTTGACAAGTTTTTCAGGTTTTTCCCTTATCTTAATTGAAGATTGTCCCTCTCTGCAGTCTACCTGGGCACCTCCCTTCTGATCTGGCTGAGCAGTGTTACATCAGTAAAAGGGGCGGGAGGGGGATACTTTATCATTCAATTACTCTTGTACTACAAATCTGACGGAATTGAAATAACACTCTCCAAAGTCCAAATACTATGATGATTAATTAGAGCTGCTTTTATTATGAAATATTACTATCCCTTTAACTAAAGATGGCTATAGAATGTATTACAGATGGAATGAATTATAGACAATACTGAGAAAAATATTCACTGTCAGTGGGATTTAAAGGGACATTAATGTCCCATAAAAAATTATGCTTGTTTTTCAGACGTTTAAAAAATAAATGATTTGGCACCAATCCTATCTCTCAAACCTTTATGGTTTGAGAGATATTCACTACTAAAGTTCCCCCCTCCCCTTCTCCTGACGTCAGCGTCTAGCTGACAGCAGGAGATCCCGGTCCAGTCACCAGCCTGAAGCTCTGCAGCAGAGCCGAAATCGCATTATTTAAAAATAATTACTTTGTTGGAAAGATCTACTAAGTGTACCTTGTTTGAAAGCACACTTTGTAGACCATTTCAATGAAGTAGATCTTTTTAAATAACGCAATCTCGGCTCTGCTGAAGAGCTTCCTCTAGTCAGCCAACTTGAATTTCCTGCTGTCAGCTTTACAGCCGACATCAGAAGAGAGGGTACTTTAGCGGCGAATATCTCTCAACCCATAAAGAAACTGAGAGAGAGCATTGGTGCCAAATAATTTATTTTTTAAACATCTACAAAACAAGCATAATTTTTTATGGGGCATTACTGTCCCTTTAAATGTTAAAGGGGTAGTAATACTTCATTTTTACTATCCCCCATGTTGTAGCCCTTAAAAATCGAAATTAAACGAGACCAGCGGCATCTCTCAAACCTTTATGGTTTGAGAGATATCCGCATTCAAAGTTCCCTCTCCTCTTTCCCCTGACTTTAGCGTATAGCTGATAGCAGGGGAATCCGGCCCCGGGACCGGCGGCGGGTCTGCAGCAGTGCTGAGATTGAGTTATAGAAGCAGAAATCCTTCACTGAAATGGTCTTCTACATGTGCTTGCAAACCAAGCACAAACCAAGCACATGCAGAAGACCATTTCAGTGACGGATTTCTGTTTCTATAACCGCTGCTTGCTCACGGACTGGATTCCCCTGCTGGCAGCTAGAACGCTGAATTCAGGGGAGAGGGAACTTTGAATGCGGATATCTCTCAAACCATAAAGGTTTGAGAGAAGCCGCTGGTCTTGTTTAATTCCAATTTTTAAGGGCTACAACATGGTGATAGTAAAAATGAAGTATTACTATCACTTTAAAATAATCTGCATGAGTGTATAACCTGCCCTGTATTGTGTATTTGGATTTCATTCTTATTATCCCTGAAGAAGAGACCTATTTGTCTTGAAATCTTGCATCCCAGAGCCACTCAGTTACCAATAAAGGTATCACTTATACTCTACCAGTCGCCTGCAAAACTCACAGGAACAGTGTTTTGGGGCTCAGGCACTAGAGAAGGAATTTTTGCAGATGGTTAGGAGACCATGATCTGTAACCCTTTGACTGCCAAAGGCATATCCAACACATTTGTTTTCCACTCAGAGAGTTAAATGGATAGGAACTGTTTTTATAATTTTAATACTATTCAATTAACCTTTTAAGGGCCCGAGGGGTACGCCACCCATTGAGTTAACGTGTGGCTTCATCTTTAAATGGGGATTTTAACCACGTGAATGCCAGAGAGGTCTTGTATGCAATGTCCAATGTCCCATTTAAGACTAATGGGGATTTGGGCGATTTTTTTTGTTAGTTCCTTATGGAATATTTTGTTTGCTCCAGAATTACTAATTTTTTCATATTTTGCATGCGGCTCTAAAGGTTTCAAAAGTGATCATATTATTAACTGCTGAGTGCCAGAGTGGTACACAAGGCATCAAAAACTGCGCACCCCTCTGACATTCAAAGGCTAAAGGGGAACTACCACCCCGTAAAAACTTTACATTAATTAATTCTTCATCTGGCGACTAGCTGCTTAGTAGCGCTAGTCGCCAGAAATATTACCTGATTTCAAAGATTTTGGAGTTTTTCGGAGGCTGACAGTAGCAGGAAGCACGGACATCTTGTCATAGTGACGTCCGTGCGCCTGCGCTGTCAGTCCCTTTTGGAGCCGGCCGGACGTCACTATGACGAGATGTCCGTGCTTCCTGCTATTGTCAGCCACCGAAAAACTCCAAAATCTTTGAAACCAGGTAATATTTCTGGCGACTAGCGCTACTAAGCAGCTAGTCGCCAGATGAATACTTAATTAATGTAAAGTTTTTGCGGGGTGGTAGTTCCCCTTTAAATCTTAAACATAGCCCTTAGGAAAAAAAGGAACCGTTACCTCCAGTTCCACCCCGAAGTACACCGGTGGCAGCAGGGCGCTGTTGTCCAGGATGTTGCCCATATAGTGTAGGAGGGCAGGGAATATCTTCTGTTGGTGTTCTACCAGGACCTCCTGCCCAACCTCAGCCCGCATGGCATGATCCAGAATTCCCCTGTCTAGGAACAATCCCAGTCGCTCTGCGGGACTCAACACCGCCAGCAGCAGCGACGCTTTCTTCCTGTCCAGCGGCTGCAGCACGTTAACATCGACCTCAATCGATCCACTCTCCCCGATAACGGATACATTAAGTGAGTGTGGAGAGGAGTGGTCTTCAGATACTCGCTGCAGATAAGCCTCTTCACTTATGCAGCAGAGGCTTCCGGCCTCCACCACACGGGACCCCACAGGAAAGCTTTCCAAAAGGATAAAGTACATGAGAGGGTCGTCCACCTCCCGGCCTCGCTGAGACATGTCTGGGACCCAATGTGCTCAGAGGCTAAAGAAATTTTCAGACATGGCCTGGAAATAAAAGAACACATTCAGAGTGTATACACATGCAGCACTTTCATCTGCTGCTAAAGAGATCTGCAGGGCTCAGTGTCAGTAATGCCGATAATCCTGTAACTGCTGAAGAGGTCTGCAAAGCCTCCCACTAAACTAATTCCTAAACAGATGAACAAGGGGGCGGCGCTCTGCCTGAAACATTATGTAAACTGGTGAACATGCAGGGAGCGGGTCTATTGTTATGTGTCACAGATTGGCCTCCAGTTACATATTATATATATATATATTTTAGAGCTTTTCCTACTTTTAACTTTCTGTGTATAATACTTAATTGTTTTCATTTCATCTTCACCTTTATCTATTTACTCTTTTTACACGTTTATGTTCTTGTGAGTCCCTGGATCTGTTTCTAGAGCGATTTCTGGTCAGTCAACTATCAAAGCAGGACACTGATACAATGTAACAGCCTCCCTGCAGCACTGAATGCTCCGTGTGATGTAATACAATGTTACACTATCCCTGCAGCACTGAATGTTCTGTGTGATATAATACAATGTTACACTCTCCCTGCAGTACTGAATGCTCTGTGTGATGTAATACAATGTTACACTATCCCTGCAGCAGTGAATGCTCTGTGTGATGTAATACAATGTTACACTATCCCTGCAGTACTGAATGCTCTGTGTGATGTAATACAATGTTACACTATCCCTGCAGCACTGAATGCTCCGTGTGATGTAATACATTGTTACACTATCCCTGCAGCACTGAATACTCTGTGTGATGTAATACAATGTTACACTATACCTGCAGTACTGAATGCTCTGTGTGATGTAATACAATGTTACACTATCCCTGCAGTACTGAATGCTCTGTGTGATGTAATACAATGTAACAGCCTCCCTGCAGCACTGAATTCTCCGTGTGATGTAATACAATGTTACACTATCCCTGCAGCACTGAATACTCTGTGTGATGTAATACAATGTTACACTATACCTGCAGTACTGAATGCACTGTGTGATGTAATACAATGCTAAACTATCCCTGCAGCACTGAATACTCTGTGTGATGTAATACAATGTTACACTATCCCTGCAGCACTGAATGCTCTGTGTGATGTAATACAATGTTACACTATCCCTGCAGTACTGAATGCTCTGTGTGATGTAATACAATGTTACAGTATCCCTGTTGAACTGAATGCTCTGTGTGATGTAATACAATGTTACACTCTCCCTGCAGCACTGAATGCTCTGTGTGATGTAATACAACGTTACACTATCCCTGCAGCACTGAATGTTCTGTGTGATGAAATTACAAAGTTACATTCTCCTTATAGTACCAAATGCTCTGTGTAATGTAATACATAGTTACACGCCCCTTATAGTACTGAGTGGTCTGTGTGATGTAATACGATGCTACACTATCCCTGCAGCACTGAATGTTCTGTGTGATGTAATACAATGTTACACTATCCCTGCAGCACTGAATGCTCTGTGTGATATAATACAATGTTACACTCTCCCTGCAGCACTGAATGTTCTGTGTGATATAATACAGTGTTACACTAACCATGCAGCACTGAATGTTCTGTGTGATGTAATACAATGTTACACTATCTCTGCAGCACAGAATGCTCTGTGTGATGTAGTACAATGTTACACTATCCCTGCAGCACGGAATGCTCTGTGTGATACAATACAATATTACACTATCCCTGCTGAACTGAATGCTCTATGTGATGTAATACAATGTTACACTATCCCTGCAGCACTGAATGCTCTATGTGATACAATACAATATTACACTATCCCTGCAGCACTGAATGCTCTGTGTGATGTAATACAATGTTACACTATCCCTGCAGCACTGAATGCTCTATGTGATACAATACAATATTACACTATCCCTGCAGCACTGAATGCTCTGTGTGATGTAATACAATGTTACACTATTCCTGCAGCACTGAATGTTCTGTGTGTGATGTAACACCTGCAGTGAGTGGGAGGGATCTGCTATTAGGGTAACATCTTCAGTGAGTGGGAGGGGCCTGTCATTAGGGTTACACCTGCAGTGAGTGGGTGGGGCCTACCATTAGGGGAACACCTGCAGTGAGTGAGTGGGGCCTGCCATTGGGGAACACCTGCAGTGAGTGAGTGGGGCCTGCCATTGGGGAACACCTGCAGTGAGTGGACGGCCCTGCCATTAGGGGAACACCTGCAGTGAGTGGACGGGCCTGCCATTAGGGGAACACCTACAGTGAGTGGACGGGGCCTGGCATTGGGGAACACCTGCAGTGAGTGGACGGGGCCTGCCATTGGGGAACACCTGCAGTGAGTGGACGGGGTCTGCCATTGGGGAACACCTGCAGTGAGTGGACGGGCCTGCCATTAGGGGAACACCTGCAGTGAGTGAGTGGGGCCTGCCATTGGGGAACACCTGCAGTGAGTGGACGGGCCTGCCATTAGGGGAACACCTGCAGTGAGTGGACGGGCCTGCCATTAGGGGTACACCTGCAGTGAGTGGGCGGGCCTGCCATTAGGGGAACACCTGCAGTGAGTGGGCGGGCCTGCCATTAGGGGAACACCTGCAGTGAGTGGGCGGGCCTGCCATTAGGGGAACACCTGCACTCAGTGGGCGGGGCCTGCCATTAGGGAAACACCTGCAGGGAGTGGGAGGGCTGCCGTTAGGGGAACACCTGCAGGGAGTGGGAGGGGCCTGCCATTAGGGGAACACCTGCTATGAGTGGGCGGGGTCTTTTCAAAGGGTTTGCTGTGTATAAAGGCTTGTCTGGGAGCAGAAACGTTGAATATAATAAATTCTAATGTATCTACAAGATGAGGTGTGCCTAGATTTATGCTATAACGGTACCGAAAGAAAGATTACACTATGCACATAGTAAAAAAGTGTAATGATGTTGGTCATTAACAAGTAAAAATAAACCTGGTTCTTGAGAGGTTAGACAAACCTTCAGTGTTTTTTCCATACCTGTTGTGAAACTGCACAGGACAATGTACCCTTCTTATTCTGTATCAGCACATGATCTCCAAAGAGTTAAAAGTCAGTGTAAGCTGCAGGGACTTTCCCAGCTCATAATGACGGCAGCAGAGCATTACACCACTATCTGAACATGATCACGTGGGTGTCACATTCACAGCCGACATCAGGCCAGGGGCAGTGAGTGTGCACTCTCACACCCAGATTGGCCCTTATACCTAGGGTGGGCAACCTGCACACCTCCAGCTTTCATTGGATGACAACAACAGCTGGAAGGCCACATTTCCCACTCTTGCTTATACAAAGGATAAACCTGTAAAATGGTAAACAAGTGTGTCCCAAAGGGGTGAGCAACACATTACACAGACATTCACTGCACACCCCTCCGATCTTCAAGGAGTTAATTATTCTGAGATCACTTGATCTGTGTAAAGATTATAATGTTGCAGCACAAGAAATTAATATTGTGCCATTTTATCTCCACTTTATTTAGTATTTACTCTCGATATATCCAGTAGAGCAGCACTTACCCCCTGTACCCCAATACGTCAGAGCGTAGTGTGTTTTGTGCTGTGTGAGGGCTTTATCACGCCCCTAGACTTTCATCTGGATCTAACAGACCTGGGTAATGGGCAGAGAGGTTGGAACTGGTTACACAGACAACATTTGTTTAAGGGAAACCTAAGCCAAATCTGACAGAACTTATTTAGTGGTGGGTGAGAGTTATTTAATTTAGGTAGGAGATGGTGTCTGTCGCAATTATTTATTGTAGAACAGATCAAATACACTGTATCTGATCTGTGTTAGTACTACTGACATATGAGCTCTTGAATGCTAAGCAATGTATCACACAGCTCTGTCACACATATGATGAACCAACCTGATGGAATATTGTATAACAGATTACATTGTATTTGATCTCTTCTTGTTAACTACGTGAGTGCTCAGACTCAAAGGGTTAGTGATGACCCATGCACCACAGGTTCAGATGGCAAAGGGTTGTCAAAGTCCAGTCAAGGAACCCAACTAGTGGGATGACACAGCATCACTTGCTAGAGTTAGTAGGTATATGCGCCCTGACTAAACCATTCACTGTACATTCAATAGAACATAACAGAGTATGGTATGGAAGTGTCAGCAGCCCAAGACAAGGCTCCCTTTATACACGCACACAAGAACATTATCCACTTTCTGCAAAAGTGTACTGTATGTGCCCCATAATCATAACAAATGTCCCTCTTTGGGAGATATCAGGGGTCCATACCTACCAATTGTCCCTCTTTAGGAGGGACAGTCCATCTTTGAGACCCAAATCCCTCTGTCCCTCTTTCCCACCCTGGTGTCCCTGTGTTTAGGAGATCAGACTGTGTGGTGTGTATAGAAGTGTATCACCCTGGTGTCCCTGTGTTTAGAAGATCAGACTGTATGGTGTGTATATAAGTGTATCATCCTGGTGTCCCTGTGTTTAGGAGATCAGACTGTGTGGTGTGTATATAAGTGTATCACCCTGGTGTCCCTGTGTAGGAGATCAGACTGTGTGGTGTGTAGATAAGTGTATCACCCTGGTGTTCCCTGTGTTTAGGAGATCAGACTGTGTGTGTGTATAGAAGTGTATCACCCTGGTGTCCCTGTGTTTAGGAGATCACACTGTGTGGTCTGTATATAAGTGTTTCACCCTGGTATCCCTGTGTTTAGGAGATCAGACTGTGTGGTGTGTATAGAAGTGTATCACCCTGGTGTCCCTGTGTTTAGGAGATCAGACTGTGTGGTGTATATATAAGTGTATCATCCTGGTGTCCCTGTGTTTAGGAGATCAGACTGTGTGGTGTGTATATAAGTGTATCACCCTGGTGTGCCTGTGTTTAGGAGATCAGACTGTGTGGTGTGTGTATATAAGTGTATCACCCTGGTGTCCCTGTGTTTAGCAGATCAGACTGTGTGGCGTGTATATAAGTGTATCACCCTGGTGTCCCTGTGTTTAGGAGATCAGACTATGTGGTGTGTATATAAGTGTATCACCCTGGTGTCCCTGTGTTTAAGAGATCAGACTGTGCGGTGTGTATATATATAAGTGTATCACCCTGATGTCCCTGTGTTTAGGAGATCAGACTGTGTGGTATGTATATAAGTGTATCACCCTGGTGTCCCTGTGTTTAGCAGATCAGACTGTGTGGTGTGCATAAAAATGTATCACTCTGGTGTCCCTGTGTTTAGGAGATCAGACTGTGTGGTGTATATATAAGTGTATCATCCTGGTGTCCCTGTGTTTAGGAGATCAGACTGTGTGGTGTGTATATAAGTGTATCACCCTGGTGTGCCTGTGTTTAGGAGATCAGACTGTGTGGTGTGTGTATATAAGTGTATCACCCTGGTGTCCCTGTGTTTAGGAGATCAGACTGTGTGGCGTGTATATAAGTGTATCACCCTGGTGTCCCTGTGTTTAGGAGATCAGACTATGTGGTGTGTATATAAGTGTATCACCCTGGTGTCCCTGTGTTTAAGAGATCAGACTGTGCGGTGTGTATATATATAAGTGTATCACCCTGATGTCCCTGTGTTTAGGAGATCAGACTGTGTGGTATGTATATAAGTGTATCACCCTGGTGTCCCTGTGTTTAGCAGATCAGACTGTGTGGTGTGCATAAAAATGTATCACTCTGGTGTCCCTGTGTTTAGGAGATCAGAATGTGTGGTGTGTATAGAAGTGTATCACTCTGGTATCCCTGTGTTTAGGAGATCAGAATGTGTGGTGTGTATATAAGTGTATCACCTTGGTGTCCCTGTGTTTAGGAGATCAGACTGTGTGGTGTGTGTATATAAGTGTTTCACCCAGGTGTCCAGGTGTTTAGGAGATCAGACTGTGTGGTGTGTATAGAAGTGTATCACACTGGTGTCCTTGTGTTTAGGAGATCAGACTGTGCGGTATGTATATAAGTGTATCACCCTTGTGTCCCTGTGCTTAGGAGATCAGACTGTGTGGTATGTATATAAGTGTATCACCTTGGTGTCCCTGTGTTTAGGAGATCAGACTGTGTGGTATGTATATAAGTGTATCACCTTGGTGTCCCTGTGTTTAGGAGATCAGACTGTGTGGTATATATATATAAGTGTATCACCTTGGTGTTCCTGTGTTTAGGAGATCAGACTGTGTGGTGTGTATATAAGTGTATCATCCTGGTGTCCCTGTGTGTAGGAGATCAGACTGTGTGGTGTGTATATAAGTGCATCACCCTGGTATCCCTGTGTTTAGGAGATCAGACTGTGTGGTGTGTATATAAGTGTATCACCCAGATGTCCCTGTGTTTAGGAGATCAGACTGTGTGGTGTGTATATAAGTGTATCACCCAGATGTCCCTGCGTTTAGGAGATCAGACTGTGTGGTGTGTATATAAATGTATCACCCTGGTGTCCCTGTGTTTAGAAGATCAGACTGTGCGGTGTGTATATAAGTGTATCACCCTGGTGTCCCTGTGTTTAGGAGATCAGACTGTGTGGTGTATATATAAGTGTATCACCCTGATGTCCCTGTGTTTAGGAGACCAGACTGTGTGGTGTATATATAAGTGTATCACCCTGATGTCCCTGTGTTTAGGAGATCAGACTGTGCGGTATATATATATAAGTGTATCACCCTGGTGTCCTTGTGTTTAGGAGATCAGACTGTGTGGTGTGTGTGTATAAGTGTATCACCCTGGTGTCCCTGTGTTTAGGAGAACAGACTGTGCGGTGTGTATATAAGTGTATCACCCTGATGTCCCTGTGTTTAGGAGATCAGACTGTGTGGTGTGTATATAAATGTATCACCCTGGTCTCCCTGTGTTTAGGAGATCAGACTGTGTGGTGTGTATATAAGTGTATCACCCTGGTGTCCCTGTGTTTAGGAGATCAGACTGTGTGGTGTGTGTATAAGTGTATCACCCTGGTGTCCCTGTGTTTAGGAGATCAGACTGCGGTGTGTATATAAGTGTATCACCCTGATGTCCCTGAGTTTAGGAGATCAGACTGCGGTGTGTGTATAAGTGTATCACCCTGATGTCCCTGTGTTTAGGAGATCAGACTGTGTGGTGTGTATATAAGTGTATCACCCTGGTGTCCCTGTGTTTAGGAGATCAGACTGTGTGGTGTGTATAGAAGTGTATCACATTGCTCCACAGTAATAAAACTCACAGTACTGTTTGTGTAAACGTCAGTATATGTGTATATATATTATTCTGTGTAAATAAAATCCTTTGATCTTGCTCTAGATCATTTATTCAGTTACACAACGAGGGGTCAACAGGACATGAAATAACCTAAACATTCTCAGTAATGCCCCACCCCACCATGACCCAGCAACACCACCTGACACAAAAGTGCCCCTTTTTGGTCATTTTATATGTTGGAAGGTGAGAATAATTCACACTTACACAACTGACCTCTTTAGTAGCTGAGGCATGTGTAATGCATTGCTCATTCTTCTGGTACTCATAAGGTTAACTGATGCCTTCAGGACCCCCCCTTTCAATTCCAAAACAGCTTAGAAATACTGATACATAGGCAATCCCATGTTTCTAGTGTGTGTGTGTCTGTATCTGTGTGTATATATATGTGTGTGTGTATACATACATGTATGTGTATGCATGTGCATGGTTGTGTGTATGCATATATATGTATGTGTGCGTGTGTGTGTGTGTGTGTGTGTGTGTGTGTGTGTGTGTGTGTGTGTGTGTGTGTCAAACTGTATAAAATCAGATAAAATAGATGTAAGGGAGAGGAGAGAAAACAGAGTAGTACAAGGTAACACTAGACACACAGGGTTAGAAGACACAGCTGGGGCAAGCTGAGGCCCTCTAGCTGTTCGTGACTACATTTCCCATGATCCCCAGCCCACACAGGAAGACTCACGTTGTCAGAGGAGAAGACTGAGAGCCACCGTGCTGTGACAGACATCTCCAATACACTGGACAAGACGGGGGCGGGAACCAGGAAGACCAGAGCACTAAGGGCACACCCCATGGGCGGGGCCGATAGAAATTATTACCTCACGATCAATTACACCGAGGTCAGTGTTGGGCGGAGCTAGGATGGCAAGGCGTGCCGATATTGGGTATCTATCGGTCACTGCTGGGTGGGCGGTGCTATAGGAGGGCGGGGCGGTAGCGGGGCAGTTTACTTGACTTGCACATAGATTGTTGTGGGCGTTGCTAGTGGGCGGGGCAGTACAGTTGAAGCGGATTACTTTAACCCTTTGAGTGTGGGAGGGGGTAGCTAAACAAAGCGTTGGATACCCCTCTAGCACGCAAAGGGTTAGATGGGTGGGTGTGCGGCATTAATAACTCCAATACAGTGAATGGAATCTGGTTCCGTACCGGCCCAAGCAGTTGCCAGTCCAATCACAACAATGGCAGATGGGCGGGGCGCTGCAGAGACAGTTTCTAATCACACTGACAGGTGGGCGGGGCGATAAAGAGACAGATCCTAATCACACTGACAAGTGGGCGGGGCGATAAAGAGAGATCCTAATCACACTGACAGGTGGGCGGGACGGAAAAGAGACATCATAATCACACTGACAGGTGGGCGGGTCGATAGAGACATTATAATCATGCTGGCAGATGGGCGGGGCGATACAAAGA
The DNA here is from genome assembly GCA_037306005.1 of Rhinophrynus dorsalis. Lineage (NCBI taxonomy): Eukaryota > Metazoa > Chordata > Amphibia > Anura > Rhinophrynidae > Rhinophrynus > Rhinophrynus dorsalis. The sequence continues at coordinate 9,584,731 of CM074723.1, read as the reverse complement.
CTTCCTAATCACAGGATAGGTAGATGGGCGGAGCGGTACAGAGACAGTGCTTAATTACAAAGGTAGATGGGCGGTGCTGAAGGCGTGGCGATAAAGTTCTTAAAGGACCAGGTCTTTTTTGTTTTTTTTTAATGAAAACCTGTAAGTTATAGAGCTTTTCTTGCTGAGTAAAACAAGGGTACTCTCACAACTATGGGTTTTATTATTCAAATTTTATAAGAGTTAAAATAACCAGGAAGTGAATTTACTGTGTGTTTACTAGAGTGACCACAGTTCCAGTCTGCCATTCAGGGACACTTTGGGGACAAGAGCAGCAAAGTACTTGCCCTCAACTCTAGGGCAGGGCAATCAATCTGGGACAGCACAGTTCTATACATAGAGGGAGAACTGCCCACTATGATATAAAGTGATGCCTGTGATGGGTTACAAGAAAATGCACATAACAACGAAAGCCTTAAACTAGTATTAGACCACAAGAAAAATCCCACTGCAGGCTGCAGCTCCTGTTTGATGTCAAGATTAACTGTCAGTTCACTCCCTCCTGTTTAGAGCTGTCTGGAGGCCATTTTCTTGTAGCCCAGCAGAGGCATCACTTTCTGTCACAGTAGACAATGGTCAGTTCTCCTTCTAGTGTTTAGAACTCTGTGTTCTGGAATCTTCATTCTGGGACTTTGTAATGGTCCCGAAGGGGGGGCTGCCCAGTGCATGGAACACACATTTAACCCTTTGAGTGCCAGAGTGGTATCTAACCCATTGATTTATTGGGTTGTATACCCCTCTGGCACTCAAAGGGTTAAAATACGGTCTGTCCCATGAAATCCGGGACATGTGGTCACCCCAGTTAGTGTACTTGGTTGTTTCAAAAGTTAAGTTCTTTTTAGTATCTCCATCTTAGTGCAATGATGATAGGTTGTTATTTCAGGTTACATTATGTGGAAAAGATGGAAAAAGATATGACAGACCATAAGGAGCACTTGTTCTCTACATCCCAGAATCTATCAAGCACATCAAATGCACTAAGGAATCGTGGTTGGGTTTGTCTTGTCTATGAGAAATAGGTGAAGATTTCAGTCATTCCCCCATTTATAAACTGGACATTACAGAAATAAATAAACGTGTTAATAAACCAGGAGTGTCTTGTGCAGGGGCATTGGGATTTCTGAACACAATGTGTGGGACCAGGATGCTTGAGAAGCCTTTGTTATTCTGTGTAGCTGCCTGATGTTTACCTATCACATAACCACCTACTGAAGAGTTAATTCACTAAGTGCATGCACAGTATGCACCCCAATATTTAAGAGACATGGCTCCCACATTATTTCCTACTAACTTGTCACATGCTTTTGTTACATGACCTCCAAATTTACTATGATCAGCACATTTCTTTCCAGATGTCTGATATTACAACCAGGGCTCCCTACTAACCTGACACTGTCATAGTTGACTTATTATAAGCTATGTGTGTGTATTACTTAGTCAGATTTTTTCTTCTGAATGCAACACTTACTCATTTACTCTCAGAATGGGAGTCACACCGGTGGGACTCAGTTACAGAGTCACACTGTCTCACTGGAGTTTGTGTTCCTTCCGTGACGGCTTCCAGTGACACTCACTTACGATATATCTAACCTACGTGCTGGCTTACCGCCGTTGTCCCAGCTGCTGTCACTCGCACCAGCCAGCCAGCCAATGAGGACCATTGTGCAAATCCTCTTTCATTGGCTGGTGGTGCATGACGCTGTAGCTAGTAGGCTGTGAGTGTCACTGATGTCTTTGAGCGAGCCACCAGGCAGAGCAGCACAGGAGCCGGAGAACATTAATTGCTAGCGGTAGAGACTGCCTGTGGGCGGATTTGCTTAGTTTTGGGACTCCTTATTGTCCCGGTGGGCGCTGACCTGGGATGCGGGACACAGACCTCAATTGAGGGACAGTCCCGGGCGTTCCGGGACACGTGGTCACCCTAGTGTTTACTTCCTGGTAGTTCTAACTGACAGGAAGTGAATTTACTGTGTTTACTTCCTGATAGTTCTAACTGACAGGAAGTGAATTTACTGTGTTTACTTCCTGATAGTTCTAACTGACAGGAAGTGAATTTACTGTGTTTGCTTCCTGATAGTTCTAACTGACAGGAAGTGACTCAGCAGGTTCCATCACATTCTATGGAGAACTGTAAGTCATTGACTTTCTTCTCCATTAGAATGTAACAGAATAACTCATTTGAATTTGACCACTAGAGGGCACTGTTATTGTAAAAAAAAACAAAAAAAACACAGTTTTAAAAAGTAATAACTTTGGAAATAGCCCTCTACCAGCAGTGGAAGTACACTTATTTTACTGAACAGGAAACGCCCTACAAAATATATGTTTTCATAAAAAAAAGTTTACTGCTCCTTAAATCACAATATAGGTAGATGGGTGGTGCTGAAGGCATGGCAATAGAGACAGTTCTTAATCATAATATAGGTAAATAGGCAGGGCGGTACAGAGACAGTTCCTAATCACAATGACAGATGGGTGGTGTTGAGGGCTGGGTGGGAGGGTACAGAGACAGTTCCTAATCACAATGAAAGATGGGCGGTGCTGAAGGCTTGGCGATAGAGATGGTTCCTAATCACAATATAGGTAGATGGGCACGGCCGTTCTTAATCACAGAATAGGTAGATGGGCAGTGCTGAAGGTGGGGTGGTACAGAGACTACTAGAGTTAAAATGATCCCCATTATTGGTAACTGAGTGGCTCTAGGATACAAGCTTCTAAGACATCTAGGTCTCTTCAGGCATAATAAAATTAAGTCTAAATACACAATTAATGACAGGTTATACACTCAGGCACATTATTTTAACATTTAAAGTGATAGTAATGTTTAGATATGAAGGCAATGTCAATTCTTCAACATACTTTTTATAATAAATTGTACCTTACTAACACTCCATAAGGTTGCCGTCTTCATTTTATTCTATATTAAAGTGTTTCCCTCCCGCCCCTTTCACATACGTCACAATGCCTCCCCTCATATCTGGAATCTGGTCAGAGGACCAAACAGATCGCAAGGAGGGACAATCTTGTGTCTATCAGTATAAAGAGCGCCCTGCTCCCGTTGATGAAGGAAGGCAGGTTTTTCCTTTTGCTGAAACAAGATTGTCTCTTGTTGCGATCAGTACGTACCGGCTTCCTGCTCCCAGGGGAGACATCATGATGTATGGAAAAAGGGTGGGAGGGGGACACTTTTAATCAAAATAAAACTAAGACGACACCATTATGAGCAGTTAGAAAGGTATGTTTCATTATAAAAAAAAAGTATATTGAAGAATCGAGATTGCATTAATATTTCAATATTATTATCCTTTTAACCCTTGTGAGTGCTAGAGCAGTTAACAACGCGTTGCTCTGCACAGAGCCGTATCTAGAAGCCACGGGGCCCTGGTGCAAAAATTGCCATGGGCCCCCCGATCACATTGGCTACCTCCACAGTGCCCCTCAATCTCCACATTGCCCTCCATCTCCACATTGCCCCTTCCACAATACCCCTCAATCTCCACATTGCCCCCCATCTCCATATTGCCCCTTCCACAATGCCCCTCAATCTCCACATTGCCCCCATCTCCACATTGCCCCTCAATCTCCACATTGCCCCTTCCACAATCTCCACATTGCCCCTTCCACAATGCCCATCAATCTCCACATTGCTCCTTCCACAATTCCCCTCAATCTCCACATTGCCCCCCATCTCCACATTGCCTCTCAATCTCCACATTGCCCCTTCCACAATGCCCCTCAATCCCCACATTGCCCCTTCCACAATGGCCCTCAATCTCCACATTGCCCCTTCCACAATGCCCTCATCTTCACATTGCCCCCATCTCCACATTGCCCCTTCCACAATGCCCCCATCTCCACATTGCCCCTTCCACAATGCCCCCATCTCCACATTGCCCCCATCTCCACATTGCCCCTTCCACAATGCCCCTCAATCTCCACATTGCCCTCTCCACATTGCCCCCCATCTCCAGAATGCCCCACAATCTCAAAATCGCCCCTTCCACAATGCCCCTCAATCTCCACATTGCCCTCTCCACATTGCCCCCCATCTCCAGAATGCCCCACAATCTCAAAATCGCCCCTTCCACAATGCCCCATCTCCACAATGCCCCTACCACATTGCTTCTAAATCTCATACCTCCCTGGTGGTCCAGTGGCATTACTTAATTGCGGGCATCAGGCGAGGGGGTCGCAGGTGGAGGCCGGACCCCTGGAGTGACGGGCCCAGTTGCAGATGCGACCCCTGTGACCCCTATAGTTATGCCACTGGCTCTGCAATGCACTGCACCCCTCGGGAATATTAGCAGAAAGATACAAATATAGAAGACTATCTCTCTCAATAGAATCACTGTATATAAGGTACACCAAGGAACATGAAGCAGTATTCCAAGTATATAAACCTTTTATTAAATATATACAAACGTATTTATTAGTCAAGTATATGAACGGTACCTAATCCCATAAAAAAGAGAAAGTAGATATCCCTTCTTCCGACAGTCTATATAACTCTCCAGCGGTGTGACTACAGGGTACAAGGGGGTGGATTTACTATGAAAATGATGCTGATGTTATACCACGAGTCAATATAGCGCATTTAATATATCGCTGGTGTCGAAACAGCTCACTAAAAATATTACAGTTTTTCGACACAAGCTATATCACCTGTGGCATTTTCATAGTTGAGAAACAGGCAATCTAAATATTTTATATAAATACTAATTGAAGAGCCCGTTACACGGGCCACAGTGCCACTGCCAGCTGGTCGCGGGGCAGTCATGCTCAGTAGAGACTGCCCTCGCCGCGGCTGATACAGAGCTGGATGGTTGTTCAGAGCGTCCCACTCTGTATCAGCCTCGTCACTGGTAGTCTGTACTGCACATGACTACAGCATGCGCAGCAGTCTCTACTGCGCATGACTGCGGCGTTATGCACATTTTAGCAAATTATTATATAGGATAACACTCATCTGACCACTGGGGCTGTAAAGAGGTATGAGTACCTCAGGCATGGTCACTGGCGAGCCTCCCACACCCAGTGTCTGTTTTTTTGTTTATCTTGGGGAGAAGCGGGGGAGGACTCCCATGCGTTACCTAACCCGCTCTGAACAGAAGCCCTGTGGCTTACTGTTCTTCTCTGCCAAGATATATATATATATAGAAAGAGAGAGAGAATTTTTGTGATTATCATTATCTTCAGCCATTGTCTGTCCACTGCAGGATGAAGGCCTCCTCAGCAGGACTCCAAAAACTTTGGTCCTGTATCTTTTTTACCAACAAACTTGGTAATTTCATCTGCCCATCTTGTCTTCAGTCGTCTTCTTGGGCATTGAGTATTGAGTGGAATCCATTCCAAAATTAGTTTGGTCCAGTTGCCATCAGATCTTCTTGCTATGTTCCCTGCCCATTTCCATTTCAGGAGCTTTACGCTTTCAATTACATCATAGACCTTTGCTGATGAATCCATGTACATGTTTTTCGTTCTCATTTTGTTATGCTTAGAATTTGCTGCTACCATACTTCTCTCTATAACCTTAACCCCTTAAGGACCGGGAAAATCTGAGGTTGTTTTCCCTTAAGGACCGGAGCAATTCTGACCTTTTTGACTATGTCTTTGTTCAACAGTGTTTTCCCTCTAAGTCTTTTATTCCACCCCCATAAATTATATACTGTTTTTTAAAGGGATAGTAATACTTAAAATGTAAAAAAAAATATGTTGTAGGGTTTATCCCCCTGAGTAAAACAAGGGTAGTCCCACTGCTGAAAGGTGTTTCATTCAAAAGATATTAATTTTCAAAGTTGAATTTTTTAGGTGCAATATCACAGTGGCCTGAAATTGTACAGTGGCGCTGTTGCTACACCATCCTATGGAGATTTATGGTCAATTGACCAGAGCTGTCCATAGGATCGTGTAGCAACAGCGCCACTGTACAATTTCAGGCCACTGTGATATTGCACCTAAAGAATTCAACTTTGAAAATTAATAACTTTTGAATGAAACACCTTTCAGCAGTGGGAGTACCCTTGTTTTACTCAGGGGGATAAACCCTACAACATATTTTTTTTATATTTTAAGTATTACTATCCCTTTAAGCACAAATAGGGCTTTCTTTTGATACCCCACTTATATGGATAACCCACCATTTACTGTATTAAAATTAAAAAAAAAGGTAAAAAAAATACCATTTTTGTGTTTTCTCTTGGGCTCAATTGGGCACAAAGGGTTACATTTTTATGGAGACTGCATGAAAGGTATGACCGGTCAGTCATGCCTACAAAATGCGCAGTTTAAAGTGGCCACTGTCCCCACTGGGTGAAAATCCCCATGTCCCTTTTTCCCACCTTGTTTTCCCACTTTTTTATCTGACATTTGGCGCTGTGTATAAGTGTATTACATGGCTCCACAACAATCACACTCCCAGTTTTGTTTAATGAGATTTTTTTTTTTAAATAAAATATTTTTTTGTAAAAAAAAAAAAAAAGTGTGTTGTGTTTAAAAAAGTGTATCATTGCAGGTCAGAAATTGACCTGCATTTAGCCAGCCTCCAGCACCAGCAGTGAAGGAGTTAATACCCCCAGCTGCTGTATTTTCTTTTACCACTAGGTGTCACCCCTCTGCATCTCTCTCCCTTACTTTGATAGCAAGGGAGACAGAGGCAGAGGAGAGACATAGAGGCAGTATGCTTTGCTTACATGACCTGGCACAAGCAAGAAGGTCTTGGAGCGTTCAGTCTCAGCCTGGAATTAATGATAGCAGCATGCACGGAGGCACGCTACTATCATTTAAGCCATGATGGTCCAGGACCGTCATGGGCCCTTAAGGGTATAACAACCTATGACGTCCAGGACCGTCATGGGTCCTTAAGGGGTTAAGTTTTTGTATGGCTTTGGCATTTGGTGTCTATGTTTCACAGCCATACTTAAGGACTAGGAGGACACACTGGTAAAAAAAACCTTTCGCTTGAGGCAGAGTGGTAAATTTGTCTTAAAGACAGTACTGCTCGTTTTTCCAAATGCTTCCCACTGCAATTTTATTCATTGTTCAGTTTCCATCATGGTGTTTCCATCTGTTGATATTTCCTGTCCAAGGTAAACAGACTTGTCTACTTCCACTAGTTCTTGTTCCATCTACTGAGATTTTACTCATTATGGTAAATTTGTTAAACATGAATTGTATTTTGTTGATATTCATCTTCAGACCCAAAATTCTGCTTTCCTGTTGTAGCTCTTGAATGCGTTCTTGCAGTTCTTCAGGATTTCTGGCAAAGAGCATGATATTGTCACCAAAACGTAAGTGATGTAGGTAGTTGCCATTGATCTGAAGTCCTTTTTTTGTCCAAATTTAGTTTGCGGAAAATTTCTTCTAACAAAGAAAGCTACTGAATTCTTTGCCTCGGGATGCTGTACTTGCAGATAATGTATCTTCTTTCAAAAAAGAACTGGATGCCTATCTAGCACAGAACAATATTAAAAAATTATGACAGATGGCTTCAATGCATATAGGTTGTTGATCCAGGGAAATATCTGACTGCCATTTGGGGCTTAATTGGAAATGGCTTCAGGGTTTTTTTTGCCTTCCATTGGATCAACAGGGATGGTTTTTGGCATGGGCTGGATGTGTTTTTTCAGCCTTGTCAACTATGTTACTATGTAAATCGAAAATCATTATTTCTAACCTTGTCAACGTCTTGACTGTATTTCCAATTCATTTTGCAACTCATTTGATGGAAAGCAAGGACATTTCTAAGTGACCCCAAACCTTTGAACATTAGTGTATATCACATTTGTGTTTGGATGTGATCTCCTAGATAGGTATCCAAGAGAAGGAAAAATATCTCGTAAGTGTCTGAGACAGAGGGTTCTTCACCAACCTGTGTTCCACGCAATCCCCCCAAAATATCCAAAATAAAGGTACAATGACAAATATCAATAATACATAATAATAAACATATATTCTACAATATATAGTTCTGGTCAACATTATTGGTGCCATTGAATATTTTGTATATCAGGTAAAATATCTCCTGAAAAAAAGTGTGTAGTGAAACAGCTTTGGTCTGTATACAAACATATATTATATAGAACTGCACAGGGTAAAAAAAAGTATAAAAATGGAAACATTTTGATGACACAATTATTGGTGCCTCTTGAAGAATTCAAATCAGTTTGAAAAGAAGAACTACAATGTCATTGCTGTGAAACTAGATTTGCAAGTGATGAATTGTCAGTGCTCACATGGCTTGAATTAACCAATCAATGATGGCTTCAATGCTTAAAAAGGACACTTTCATTCCCTATTCCTTTTTCACAATAGTGAAGACAAGAGAGCTGTCTGAGAATATAAAAAACACTATTATCACCAAACATAAGAATTATAAAGAATACAAGGCCATCTCCTTGGCATCCTTGTTTCAGCAGTTCACAATGTTATTAAGAAGTTTGCTGCTCGTGGAACTGTCAAGAGCCTCCAAGGACGTGGTGTCAAGAGGAAAATTGATCAAAGAATTCTATGAAGGTTGGTGTGAACTGTGGAAAAAACACCATGTAAGACATCCACACAGCTTATGGTTAACCTGGAGCAATCTGGAGTGATGGTTTCAACCCGTACCATATGCCGCACATCAAATCAAGAAGGGCTTTATGGGTGAAGGCCAAGGAGGACACCACTGCTGAAAGCAAAACATAAAAAGGCATGACTGATCTCTGCTAAAACCTACCTAGTGAAACCACAGTCATTCTGGGAAAATGTTCTATGGACATGAATCCAAAGTAGAGCTCTTTGGCAATGCAGACCAGCAATATGTTTATAGGTGAAGCTTTTAAGGAATAGAACACCCTACCTAAAGTTAAATATGGTGAAGTATCCATAATATTATGGAGCTGCCTTGCTGCCTACGGTACTGGAGGCCTTGAACGTATTAAGGGAATCATGAAATCAGAGGTTTACCAAGGCATTTTACAGTGAAATGCGCTACCCAGTGTCAGAAAACTATGTATGGGTCGAAAATCATGGGTCCACCAGCCAGACAATGATCCAAAGCACAAATGCAAAAGCACAATGAATGGCTAAAAAGGAACAATGGACAGTATTAGACTGACCAGCAATGAGTCCTGATCTCAGTCTGATTGGAAAGAGCTGAAATCTGCCAATGGGAAAAGGAATCGTCAAACATTCAAGAACTTGAACAAATTGTGTGGAGAATTATGGAAGAAATTGCCAGCAGACGGGTGTAAGAAGTTTCTACACAGCTACAAGAAACGTTCGGAGGTTGTCACTGTTGCCAAGTGTTATGCAACCAAACTTTAGGGAAGGGTGCCTTTAATGCTGTAGAGGATGTATTTTATATTTCTTCTGTGAAATCCCAACATGTCAGTTGAAGAGGCATCTTTTTGTTGTTAAATACCTTCGGAAATCCTTTTAAAATATTCTGATGATACGAAGTATGTACATTTTCATTTATTTCTGAAGATATTATACATGATATTCAAAATATCCAAGTCTGCCAATAATGTTAAACAGAACTGTACATGGATAATGCACAATAAAAAACAAATCACAACATAAAAATAATGTACAAAGAGAGCCTTATGAGCAATTTAATGGGATAGTACTGATTGAAAATAATTTTATTTTATATTGGAGCCCTTAAAAAAACATTATAAATGATATAAGACTTATCTCCCAAACCTTTATGGTTTGGGAGATATTAGCAAGTAAAGTTTCCCCTGGAGTGGCGTCATTGCTCAAGTCTTCAGATTTGGAATCCGGTCCGCAGACCGGCCGCGGCTCTTCAGCAGTGCCGAGATCACGATCTTTATAAAGAATTTCTTCATTGGAATGGTCTACAAAGGGTGCTTGCAAGCCAGGTACACTTTCTAGACAGTTCCAGTGAAGTAGTTCTTTTGAAATATCGTGATCTCGGCTCTGCTAAAGAGCTGCAGGCTGATCTGTGGACCGGATTCCAAATATATCCACTAGATGGCAGACTTGCCTAAAACAGCCAGGAAAAGGGACCTTTACTTGCCAATATCTCCCAAAACATAAAGGTTTGGGAGATAAGACTTATATCATTTTAATGTTTTTTGTAAGGGCTACAATATAAAATAAAAGTATTTTCAAGCAATACTATCCCTTTAAAAGATAAGCAGTTCTGGGACAAACTTGTCAATTGTTCAAGAGTTTAAAATGTCAGTTAAAATGACTTAATAAATATTGTCACAATCAGAATTTACAGACCCTTTAAAGGGATAACAATGTCTGTTATGAAAGTCGTTTGCCAAGTCTTCTTTATATTAAAAGTAACACTTTTAGCTATGTGTAGAAGCTTACTAGCTTGTAGTTCAAAAGTTATGGAGTGGAGAAAGATCCCCCTCCGGCCCCTTCTATCCATGTCACGCCGAACCTGCAGTCTGGTCAGGACGGATGCAGCGAGGGACAATCTTCAGTTAGCAAATGGAAATCCTGGATCCTTCATCAAGCAGGGAAGGGTTTTTCTTATACTGAAGTTTGTCCCTCACTGCATCCATCCAGTCCCAGGACTGAATTCCAGATTCAGTGGGAGGTGTCTAAAAGGGGCGGGAGGGGGATCTTTCTCCATTTCATAACTTTTAAAGTGGAACTTGCAGATAATAGCCAGCCGCCATGCATTCATTAAATGCGTGGCGACTAGATTGAAAATAGATGTTGTACCGTAAAAAAATACATGTGTCTAAAGGAATCCGTCCCGTTTTGGGACTGACGGGCAGGTTAGTGCGGTCTGTTAGCCTGCGCCGTCAGTCCCTTCCTGTGACCATATGGTGCAAAGCAGTCTACTCTATGGAGACCGGGACTGATGGCGCAGACGCACAGACAAGATGTCTGCTCTCTAGCCTCAGTTCCAGTCTCCAAACGGGACGGATTCCTTTAGATGCATCTATTTTTTTACGGTAAGACATCTATTTTCAAGCTAGTCGCCGTGCATTTAATGTAAGCATGGCAACTTGCTGTTGTCTGAAAGTTCAGCTTTAAACTACAAACCAGTAAGTTTCTGCACATAGCGCAATCTGTTACTTTTAATATAAAGAAGACATTACTGTCCCTTTAAGGTAGGGTATTCCTTTGTTGGCACTTCAGTCTATGGGGAATATACCTCTTATCCCCTTGAAAAAAGTATTAGAAGAACAGATGGAACTGGCGCTCAATTCCCTAAAATGTTATATTGTAAACTAGTTGAACAGCTCGTTATACGGGCCACAGTGTCACTGTCACCCGGTCGCGGGGCAGTCACGTGCAGAGGAGACTGCCCGCACCGCGGCTGATACAGAGCTGGACGCTCCTTTGTGGGCGCCCAGCTCTGTATCAGCCGTGGCGCGGGCAGTCTCTACTGCGCATGACTGCAGCACGCTCAGCAGTGTGTACTGCGCATGTTGGGCGTTATACACGATTTAGCAAATTATTATATAGGATAATGATAATGATATAAAGAGAGGCAAAGAAAAGAGCAAAAGCTACAATCCTACAGATGTACCGTAAAATCTTGGGTATAATACGCACAATTTTACCCAACTTCACCTTATGTGAAGTGGGAGGTGCGTATTATACCCGAGAGTTTTTTCAATGAAAAAAATATAGTATTAGCAGCCACCTCCAGCCAATGGTAATGCCCCGTGTATCAGGTGGAAGGTCCTGTAAGCCCAATTGAAGGAAGCGGGTGGCAAGTGCAAGAAGTTTTGCCTTCTCTTCGGCAGTTCACTTGCACAAAAGTCAGGTTTATCTTCAAAGCGGAGCGCCGGGGGAGGTAAGAGGTCTGCTAACACTATATTTTTTTTGTAGTAAGGTAGAAAACAAAGGTGTGTATTATACATAGGCACTCTTGTTTTCCCCTAAAATCTTAGGCATAATATATACCTGCGTATTATACACAGGTGCGTATTATACCTGAGATTTTACGGTAATAGGTGTATATTATATAAAAATACATAAATAGGAAAAGAAGGGGAACGCTGCTATAGAAAATAATTAATATAAAAACCCTCAAAACATAAATAATGTACTTAAGCAGAAAAGACAAAAACATATGGTATACACTACTTCTGATCTAGATATAAGGTAAGCATAACCATAGATCTAGGAAAACAACATTTTAGGAAGTGTAGAGTAATATTGGCATGGAACAGAAATTAATCAGCTTAAAGTGTCAGACTGTGACGCCATCAAATAAAGTTTAGATTTTTCAAAAATGATTTATAATGTAAACAAATGGCTAGCACAACGTACAGGGCATGTTCATTCTCTTTAAAGGGATAGTAATGTTTCATAATAAAAGCGTCACTAATTAATCATCATAGTATTTGGACTTTGGAGAGTGTTATTTCAATTCTGTTAGAGTTGTAGTGCAAGAGTAATTCAATGACAAAATATCCCCCTCCCGCCCCTTTTACTGATGTAACACTGCTCAGCCAGATCAGAAGGGAGGTGCCCAGGTAGATTGCAGAGAGGGACAATCTTCAATTAAGATAAGGGAAAAACCTGAAAAACTTGTCAAGGGGGGCAGGGCTTTCATTGTTCTCATAGGAAGAGGATTGTCCCTTGCTGTGATCTGTCCGGTCAAGAGATCAGATTCCACATCTGAGGTGAGCAGTGTTACACTAGGTAAAAGGGGCGGGAGGGGGATACTTTATCATTCAATTACTCTTGTACTACAACTCTGACAGTATTGATATAACACTCTCTATGGCCCAAATACTATGATGATTAATTGGAGCTGTTTTTGTGAAACATTAATATCCCTTTAATATTAATTAAACTTCTCTTAAAGTGACAGGTTCCCTTGACATCTTGCTGTCTTGGGTTCAGTAAAAACCGAACATGGCGGCCCCCGATAAAGTTCAACAATTGTCAGATAGCTCATCACACTCCACAGTGGCTCATTCTGAGAGATGCTTCGTACATTCACATGTCTGGGAAAGCACCGTATCCTCATGTCCAAATTCGTAGAGTGAGGAAAAACATGGAAAGAAAAAATAATGTTGCAGTTTTACTGAGTAAAAAAGTTAACGTTGCACATAAAAGAAGAACATTATTTATGGGACTTCAATTTACAAAGGTACTTCTCTGGCACACAAAGGGTTAAATGTATTTAAAGCGGAACTAACACCCCTACAAGATGTAGCCTAAATTAGAGTGTTATAATCCGTTAGAACGCGCTGTGTAATTATTATTTTTTTTAAATGTGTTATTAAAGAATAAACAGTAATTGCAAAAAGTACCTGGTGACGTCTCCCCCCCGAAAAGTGCATTGCGCATGTCAGCAACAGAGCTGATCGGCTCTCTTGTAACTACCCCCGGCTACACGAAAACACCAACGTCATCAGGTTTAGATTCTCGGACCAGCAGGACGTCACCAGGCACTTTTTGCAATTACTGTTTATTCTTTAATAACACCTTTAAAAAAAAAAATTTACACAGCGCGTTCTAACGGATTATAACACTCTAATTGAGGCTACATCTTGTAGGGGGTGCTAGTTCCACTTTAATATATTTTTTTCTGTCAACCAAGCTTTTCATTTCAAGGCTTGATCAAATACCTAGGGGCCACCTCTTAAAGTGTTAGTAATGGCTAAAAAAAACTTTTTTGCATTTAGAAGAGCTTAGAAAGCTGATCTAGATGCAAAAAAACGTATCTCTCAAACCGCTATGGTTTAAGAGATACAGGCGTTTAAAGTTTGATTTCTCCTACTGACAGCTGTAAAGCTGTCGGCAGGAGATCCGTGTCGGCCGACACTGTGGCGCTTGAGAAGTGCCGGGATCTCGTTATTTACCACGAATCCCTTCATTGGAATGGTCTAAAATGTGTGTCTGGTGTTCAGGCACACGTTTTAGACCATTCCAATGAAGGGATTCCGTGTAAGTAACGAGATTGCGGCACTTCTCAAGCGCCTCCGTGTCGACCGACACGAATCTCTTGCTGACGGCTTTACACCTGTCAGTAGGAGAAATCAAACTTTAAACGCCCGTATCTCTTAAACCATAGCGGTTTGAGAGATACGTTTTTTTGCATTCAGATCAGCTTTTTAAGCTCTTCTAAATGCAAAAAACGTTTTTTTAGACATTACTAACACTTTAACCCTTTGAGTATGCGTTGCGTACCCCTCTGGCACTCAAAGGATTAAGATTAACAGAAAGGAGGTTTCAGCTTCAGCAGAGGAAGGTTTTTTTTTCAGTGAGTTCTGTTAAATTGTGGAATTCCTTGGTCAAGCATGTAGTGATGGTAGATACAATGGATACACTTAAGTGAAGGATAGATGCATTTCTAGCAGACGTGGACATACAGGGCTATACTGTGTATTAGTAGGTAAAACAGAGAGTTCTGGTAAACACAGTAATACCCATTTGGAAGCGGGAAGCTTATTATAAGTCTCCTTTTCTTGGTTATACTGGGGCAAATATTCGATTTGTGTCTTGTTTCAAACTACCATAAAACCTTGGGTATACTATGCACAATTTTAACCCCACTTCACCTTATGTGACATGGGTGTGTGTGTGTATTATACACGAGAGTTAAAAAAAATTAGGGTTGGCAGATACCTTCCCTCCCTCTCCCAGCCCAATCAGCTGTCAAAACAAGACTTACTTGGTTTAAAGGGATAGAAATACTTCGTTTTAACTTTATTTTCTTTTGTAGGCATTAAAAAAACATGGAGAACGATTTAAGTCTTATCCCTTAAACCTTTATGGTTTGAGAGATATTCACAAGCAAAGTTTCCTCTCCCGCCCCTTTTACCTAGTGTAAGCCATCTCTTCTCAGATGTGGAATCCACTCTATAGACCAGACAGATAACAGAAGGGGACAATCTTCTTCCTATGAGAACAATGAAAGCCCTGCCACCCTTGACAAGTTTTTCAGGTTTTTCCCTTATCTTATTTGAAGATTGTCCCTCTCTGCAGTCTACCTGGGCACCTCCCTTCTGATCTGGCTGAGCAGTGTTACATCAGTAAAAGGGGCGGTAGGGGGATACTTTATCATTGAATTACTCTTGAACTACAACTCTGACAGAATTGAAATACCACTCTCCAAAGTCCAAATACTATGATGATTAATTAGAGCTGCTTTTATTATGAAACATTACTATCCCTTTAAGTTTAAGTCCAAACTGAAGTCCGCATCTTTTGCATTGTAGAGAAGGCAAAATACCATTGGCTGGAGGCAGAAGGTCCTGAAAGCCCACTGAAGGAAGCAGGCGGCAAATAGAAGCATGCCGCCCGCAGGGAATCTTTACATACTTTGTATTTTGTCTTCTCTTCAATGCAAAAGATGAGGACTTCAGTGGTGACATAAATTTGAACCAAGTAAGTCTTGTTTTGACAGCGGTTTGGGCCGGGGGAAGGTATCTACCAGCCTTAAAAAATTTTTTAGCAAGGGGGAAAACAAGGGTGCTTATTATACACAGGCAGTCTTGTTTTCCCCTAAAATCTCTGGTATAATATACACCTGTGTATTATACATAGGTGCGTATTATACCGGAGATTTTATGGTAATATACTATGTAACTATGTAGGAAAAATACCGGATAGGGGCTGATCTATAACCGGTAGATCATTAACCCTTTGAGTACCACGGTGGTGTCCAAAGCATTGCTTCAGAATGCATCCCCTTTAGCACTCAGATTGACTGGGGTGAATGTAGATAGGATTCTTATCCTTTAACTGAAATTGAAGTGAACTAACCTTACGCCATTTTCTTGTTGGCTTTGGGGCAGGTATAATGGACTTGTTAACATTAAGGTATTAATGGGATAGTAATACCTTAAAAAAATGTAGCTCCGATTGATCCTCCTATAAAGTGGGCAACGTTACACTGTATTTCAATATTTTCCATTTAGTATTTGTAACCTCGACGGACAATGTAGAAGGGAATAACCGTGAGAAAGAGCTACCGGATGAAGGTCAAACTCCTCCAACAAAAAACCGGGGAGCAATATGCTGGGGTGCGACGCTTGGGAGCGTAGCTAGAGTTGTGCTGTGGCCAAGCCGTATAAAGGTGCTAGCAGCGAAGCTACATTGGCCCCCTCCAGTTGAGCCGAAGGAGACCCGCGATAACTCCTTAAAGGCAAACTATACTACCCGATCCCCAGGGAGGAACAATCTCCAACAGGAACCAGCAGGGTACTCACTCAGACTGAGCAAGATGCAGGAACATGGAAAACCATGGAGTACAGGGTTGAGACTGATAGATGGTCACAAACAGGCAGGGTCATACACAGGAATCAGGGAAGTACAGGGCTGAGACTGATGGATGGTCACAAACAGGCAGGGTCATACACAGGAATCAGGCAAGTACAGGGCTGAGACTGATGAATGGTCACAAACAGGCAGGGTCATACACAGGAATCAGGCAAGTACAGGGCTGAGACTGATGGATGGTCACAAACAGGCAGGGTCATACACAGGAATCAGGCAAGTACAGGGCTGAGACTGATGGATGGTAACAAACAGGCAGGGTCATACACAGGAATCAGGCAAGTACAGGGCTGAGACTGATGGATGGTCACAAACAGGCAGGTCATACACAGGAATCAGGTAAGTACAGGGCTGAGACTGATGGATGGATACAAACAGGCAGGGTCATACACAGGAATCAGGCAGGTACAGGGCTGAGACTGATGGATGGTAACAAACAGACAGGGTCATACACAGGAATCAGGGAAGTACAGGGCTGAGACTGATGGATGGTCACAAACAGGCAGGGTCATACACAGGAATCAGGGAAGTACAGGGCTGAGACTGATGGATGGTCACAAACAGGCAGGGTCATACACAGGAATCAGGCAAGTACAGGGCTGAGACTGATGGATGGATACAAACAGGCAGGGTCATACACAGGAATCAGGCAAGTACAGGGCTAAGACTGATGAATGGTCACAAACAGGCAGGGTCATACACAGGAATCAGGCAAGTACAGGGCTGAGACTGATGGATGGTCACAAACAGGCAGGGTCATACACAGGAATCAGACAAATAAAAGGCTGAGACTGATGGATGATCACAAACAGGCTGGGTCATACACAGGAATCAGGCAAGTACAGGGTAAGACTGATGGATGGTCACAAACAGGCAGGGTCATACACAGGAATCAGGCAAGTACAGGGCTAAGACTGATGGATGGACACAAACAGGCAGGGTCATACACAGGAATCAGGCAAGTACAGGGCTGTGACTGATGGATGGTCACAAACAGGCAGGGTCATAGACAGGAATCAGGGAAGCACAGGGCTAAGACTGATGGATGGTCACAAACAGACAGGGTCATACACAGGAATCAGGTAAGTAAAAGGCTGAGACTGATGGATGGTCACAAACAGGCAGGGTCATACACAGGAATCAGGGAAGTACAGGACTAAGACTGATGAATGGTCACAAACAGGCAGGGTCATACACAGGAATCAGGTAAGTAAAAGGCTGAGACTGATGGATGGTCACAAACAGGCAGGGTCATACACAGGAATCAGGGAAGTACAGGACTAAGACTGATGGATGGACACAAACAGGCAGGGTCATACACAGGAATCAGGGAAGTACAGGACTAAGACTGATGGATGGACACAAACAGGCAGGGTCATACACAGGAATCAGGGAAGTACAGGACTAAGACTGATGGATGGACACAAACAGGCAGGGTCATACACAGGAATCAGGCAAGTACAGGACTAAGACTGATGGATGGACACAAACAGGCAGGGTCATACACAGGAATCAGGGAAGTACAGGACTAAGACTGATGGATGGACACAAACAGGCAGGGTCATACACAGGAATCAGGCAAGTAAAAGGCTGAGACTGATGGATGGTCACAAACAGGCAGGGTCATACACAGGAATCAGGCAAGTACAGGACTGAGACTGATGGATGGTCACAAACAGGCAGGGTCATACACAGGAATCAGGTAAGTACAGGGCTGAGACTGATGGATGGTCACAAACAGGCAGGGTCATACACAGGAATCAGGCATGTACAGGGCTGAGACTGATGGATGGTCACAAACAGGCAGGGTCATACACAGGAATCAGGGAAGCACAGGGCTGAGACTGATGGATGGTCACAAACAGACAGGGTCATACACAGGAATCAGGGAAGCACAGGGCTGAGACTGATGGATGGATACAAACAGGCAGGTCATACACAGGAATCAGGCAAGTACAGGGCTGAGACTGATGGATGGTCACAAACAGGCAGGGTCGTGCACAGGAATCAGGCAAGTACAGGGCTGAGACTGATGGATGGTCACAAACAGGCAGGGTCATACACAGGAATCAGGCAAGTACAGGGCTGTGACTGATGGATGATCACAAACAGGCAGGGTCATACACAGGAATCAGGCAAGTACAGGGCTAAGACTGATGGATGGTCACAAACAGACAGGGTCATACACAGGAATCAGGCAAGTACAGGGCTGAGACTGATGGATGGTCACAAACAGGCAGGGTCATACACAGGAATCAGGGAAGTACAGGGCTGAGACTGATGGATGGTCACAAACAGACAGGGTCATACACAGGAATCAGGGAAGTACAGGGCTGAGACTGATGGATGGTCACAAACAGACAGGGTCATACACAGGAATCAGGCAAGTACAGGGCTGAGACTGATGGATGGTCACAAACAGGCAGGGTCATACACAGGAATCAGGGAAGTACAGGGCTGAGACTGATGGATGGTCACAAACAGACAGGGTCATACACAGTAATCAGGGAAGTACAGGGCTGAGACTGATGGATGGTCACAAACAGACAGGGTCATACACAGGAATCAGGCAAGTACAGGGCTGAGACTGATGGATGGTCACAAACAGGCAGGGTCATACACAGGAATCAGGCAAGTACAGGGCTGAGACTGATGGATGGTCACAAACAGGCAGGGTCATACACAGGAATCAGGCAAGTACAGGACTGAGACTGATGGATGGTCACAAACAGGCAGGTCATACACAGGAATCAGGGAAGTACAGGGCTGAGACTGATGGATGGTCACAAACAGACAGGGTCATACACAGGAATCAGGCAAGTACAGGGCTGAGACTGATGGATGGTCACAAACAGGCAGGGTCATACACAGGAATCAGGGAAGTACAGGGCTGAGACTGATGGATGGTCACAAACAGGCAGGGTCATACACAGGAATCAGGGAAGTACAGGGCTGAGACTGATGGATGGTCACAAACAGGCAGGGTCATACACAGGAATCAGGGAAGTACAGGGCTGAGACTGATGGATAGTCACAAACAGGCAGGGTCATACACAGGAATCAGGGAAGTACAGGGCTGAGACTGATGGATGGTCACAAACAGGCAGGGTCATACACAGGAATCAGGGAAGTACAGGGCTGAGACTGATGGATGGTCACAAACAGACAGGGTCATACACAGGAATCAGGCAAGTACAGGGCTGAGACTGATGGATGGTCACAAACAGGCAGGGTCATACACAGGAATCAGGCAAGTACAGGACTGAGACTGATGGATGGTCACAAACAGGCAGGGTCATACACAGGAATCAGGCAAGTACAGGACTGAGACTGATGGATGGTCACAAACAGGCAGGGTCATACACAGGAATCAGGCAAGTACAGGGCTGAGACTGATGGATGGTCACAAACAGGCAGGGTCATACACAGGAATCAGGCATGTACAGGGCTGAGACTGATGGATGGTCACAAACAGGCAGGGTCATACACAGGAATCAGGCATGTACAGGGCTGAGACTGATGGATGGTCACAAACAGGCAGGGTCATACACAGGAATCAGGCAAGTACAGGGCTGAGACTGATGGATGGTCACAAACAGGCAGGTCATACACAGGAATCAGGGAAGTACAGGGCTGTGACTGATGGATGGTCACAAACAGGCAGGGTCATACACAGGAATCAGGGAAGTACAGGGCTGAGACTGATGGATGGTCACAAACAGGCAGGGTCATACACAGGAATCAGGCAAGTACAGGGCTGAGACTGATGGATGGTCACAAACAGGCAGGGTCATACACAGGAATCAGGGAAGTACAGGGCTGAGACTGATGGATGGTCACAAACAGGCAGGTCATACACAGGAATCAGGCAAGTACAGGGCTAAGACTGATGGATGGTCACAAACAGGCAGGGTCATACACAGGAATCAGGGAAGCACAGGGCTGAGACTGATGGATGGTCATAAACAGGCAGGGTCATACACAGGAATCAGGTAAGTACAGGGCTGAGACTGATGGATGGTCACAAACAGACAGGGTCATACACAGGAATCAGGGAAGTACAGGGCTGAGACTGATGGATGGTCACAAACAGACAGGGTCATACACAGTAATCAGGGAAGTACAGGGCTGAGACTGATGGATGGTCACAAACAGACAGGGTCATACACAGGAATCAGGCAAGTACAGGGCTGAGACTGATGGATGGTCACAAACAGGCAGGGTCATACACAGGAATCAGGCAAGTACAGGGCTGAGACTGATGGATGGTCACAAACAGGCAGGGTCATACACAGGAATCAGGCAAGTACAGGACTGAGACTGATGGATGGTCACAAACAGGCAGGTCATACACAGGAATCAGGGAAGTACAGGGCTGAGACTGATGGATGGTCACAAACAGACAGGGTCATACACAGGAATCAGGCAAGTACAGGGCTGAGACTGATGGATGGTCACAAACAGGCAGGGTCATACACAGGAATCAGGGAAGTACAGGGCTGAGACTGATGGATGGTCACAAACAGGCAGGGTCATACACAGGAATCAGGGAAGTACAGGGCTGAGACTGATGGATGGTCACAAACAGGCAGGGTCATACACAGGAATCAGGGAAGTACAGGGCTGAGACTGATGGATAGTCACAAACAGGCAGGGTCATACACAGGAATCAGGGAAGTACAGGGCTGAGACTGATGGATGGTCACAAACAGGCAGGGTCATACACAGGAATCAGGGAAGTACAGGGCTGAGACTGATGGATGGTCACAAACAGACAGGGTCATACACAGGAATCAGGCAAGTACAGGGCTGAGACTGATGGATGGTCACAAACAGGCAGGGTCATACACAGGAATCAGGCAAGTACAGGACTGAGACTGATGGATGGTCACAAACAGGCAGGGTCATACACAGGAATCAGGCAAGTACAGGACTGAGACTGATGGATGGTCACAAACAGGCAGGGTCATACACAGGAATCAGGCAAGTACAGGGCTGAGACTGATGGATGGTCACAAACAGGCAGGGTCATACACAGGAATCAGGCATGTACAGGGCTGAGACTGATGGATGGTCACAAACAGGCAGGGTCATACACAGGAATCAGGCATGTACAGGGCTGAGACTGATGGATGGTCACAAACAGGCAGGGTCATACACAGGAATCAGGCAAGTACAGGGCTGAGACTGATGGATGGTCACAAACAGGCAGGTCATACACAGGAATCAGGGAAGTACAGGGCTGTGACTGATGGATGGTCACAAACAGGCAGGGTCATACACAGGAATCAGGGAAGTACAGGGCTGAGACTGATGGATGGTCACAAACAGGCAGGGTCATACACAGGAATCAGGCAAGTACAGGGCTGAGACTGATGGATGGTCACAAACAGGCAGGGTCATACACAGGAATCAGGGAAGTACAGGGCTGAGACTGATGGATGGTCACAAACAGGCAGGTCATACACAGGAATCAGGCAAGTACAGGGCTAAGACTGATGGATGGTCACAAACAGGCAGGGTCATACACAGGAATCAGGGAAGCACAGGGCTGAGACTGATGGATGGTCATAAACAGGCAGGGTCATACACAGGAATCAGGTAAGTACAGGGCTGAGACTGATGGATGGTCACAAACAGACAGGGTCATACACAGGAATCAGGCAAGTACAGGGCTGAGACTGATGGATGGTCACAAACAGGCAGGGTCATACACAGGAATCAGGCAAGTACAGGGCTGAGACTGATGGATGGTCACAAACAGACAGGGTCATACACAGGAATCAGGCAAGTACAGGGCTGAGACTGATGGATGGTCACAAACAGGCAGGGTCATACACAGGAATCAGGCAAGTACAGGGCTGAGACTGATGGATGGTCACAAACAGGAAGGGTCATACACAGGAATCAGGCAAGTACAGGGCTAAGACTGATGAATGGTCACAAACAGGCAGGGTCATACACAGGAATCAGGGAAGTACAGGGCTGAGACTGATGGATGGTCACAAACAGGCAGGGTCATATACAGGAATCAGGGAAGTACAGGGCTGAGACTGATGGATGGTCACAAACAGGCAGGGTCATACACAGGAATCAGGTAAGTAAAAGGCTGAGACTGATGGATGGTCATAAACAGGCAGGGTCATACACAGGAATCAGGGAAGTACAGGACTAAGACTGATGAATGGTCACAAACAGGCTGGGTCATACACAGGAATCAGGGAAGTACAGGGCTGAGACTGATGGATGGTCACAAACAGGCAGGGTCATACACAGGAATCAGGGAAGTACAGGGCTGAGACTGATGGATGGTCACAAACAGGCAGGGTCATATACAGGAATCAGGGAAGTACAGGGCTGAGACTGATGGATGGTCACAAACAGGCTGGGTCATACACAGGAATCAGGGAAGTACAGGGCTGTGACTGATGAATGGTCACAAACAGACAGGGTCATACACAGGAATCAGGCAAGTACAGGGCTGAGACTGATGAATGGTCACAAACAGACAGGGTCATACACAGGAATCAGGGAAGTACAGGACTAAGACTGATGAATGGTCACAAACAGGCTGGGTCATACACAGGAATCAGGGAAGTACAGGGCTGAGACTGATGGATGGTCACAAACAGGCAGGGTCATACACAGGAATCAGGGAAGTACAGGGCTGTGACTGATGAATGGTCACAAACAGACAGGGTCATACACAGGAATCAGGCAAGTACAGGGCTGAGACTGATGAATGGTCACAAACAGGCTGGGTCATACACAGGAATCAGGGAAGTACAGGGCTGAGACTGATGGATGGTCACAAACAGGCAGGGTCGTACTCAGGAATCAGGCAAGTACAGGGCTAAGACTGATGAATGGTCACAAACAGGAAGGGTCATACACAGGAATCAGGCAAGTACAGGGCTAAGACTGATGAATGGTCACAAACAGGCAGGTCATACACAGGAATCAGGCAAGTACAGGGCTGAGACTGATGGATGGTCACAAACAGGCAGGATCATACACAGGAATCAGGCAAGTACAGGGCTGAGACTGATGGATGGTCACAAACAGGCAGGGTCATACACAGGAGTCAGGCAAGTACAGGACTGAGACTGATGGATGGTCACAAACAGGCAGGGTCATACACAGGAATCAGGCAAGTACAGGGCTGAGACTGATGAATGGTCACAAACAGGCTGGGTCATACACAGGAATCAGGGAAGTACAGGGCTGAGACTGATGGATGGTCACAAACAGGCAGGGTCGTACACAGGAATCAGGCAAGTACAGGGCTAAGACTGATGAATGGTCACAAACAGGAAGGGTCATACACAGGAATCAGGCAAGTACAGGGCTAAGACTGATGAATGGTCACAAACAGGCAGGTCATACACAGGAATCAGGCAAGTACAGGGCTGAGACTGATGGATGGTCACAAACAGGCAGGATCATACACAGGAATCAGGCAAGTACAGGGCTGAGACTGATGGATGGTCACAAACAGGCAGGGTCATACACAGGAATCAGGCAAGTACAGGGCTGAGACTGATGGATGGTCACAAACAGGCAGGGTCATACACAGGAATCAGGCAAGTACAGGGCTGAGACTGATGGATGGTCACAAACAGGCAGGGTCATACACAGGAATCAGGGAAGTACAGGGCTGAGACTGATGAATGGTCACAAACAGGCAGGGTCATACACAGGAATCAGGCAAGTACAGGGCTAAGACTGATGGATGGTCACAAACAGGCAGGGTCATACACAGGAATCAGACAAGTACAGGGCTGAGACTGATGGATGGTCACAAACAGGCAGGGTCGTACACAGGAATCAGGCAAGTACAGGGCTGAGACTGATGGATGGTCACAAACAGGCAGGGTCATACAAAGGAATCAGGCAAGTACAGGGCTGAGACTGATGGATGGTCACAAACAGGCAGGGTCATACACAGGAATCAGGCAAGTACAGGGCTGAGACTGATGGATGGTCACAAACAGGCAGGGTCATACACAGGAATCAGGGAAGTACAGGGCTGAGACTGATGGATGGTCACAAACAGGCAGGGTCATACACAGGAATCAGGCAAGTACAGGACTGAGACCGATGGATGGTCACAAACAGGCAGGGTCATACACAGGAATCAGGCAAGTACAGGGCTGAGACTGATGGATGGTCACAAACAGGCAGGGTCATACACAGGAATCAGGCAAGTACAGGACTGAGACCGATGGATGGTCACAAACAGGCAGGGTCATACACAGGAATCAGGGAAGTACAGGGCTGAGACTGATGGATGGTCACAAACAGGCAGGGTCATACACAGGAATCAGGCAGGTACAGGGCTGAGACTGATGGATGGTCACAAACAGGCAGGGTCATACACAGGAATCAGGCAAGTACAGGGCTGAGACTGATGGATGGTCACAAACAGGCAGGGTCATACACAGGAATCAGGGAAGTACAGGGCTAAGACTGATGGATGGTCACAAACAGGCAGGGTCATACACAGGAATCAGGCAAGTACAGGACTGAGACTGATGGATGGTAACAAACAGGCAGGTCATACACAGGAATCAGGCAAGTACAGGACTAAGACTGATGGATGGTCACAAACAGGCAGGGTCATACACAGGAATCAGGCAAGTACAGGGCTGAGACCGATGGATGGTCACAAACAGGCAGGGTCATACACAGGAATCAGGCAAGTACAGGGCTGAGACTGATGGATGGTCACAAACAGGCAGGGTCATACACAGGAATCAGGTAAGTACAGGACTGAGACCGATGGATGGTCACAAACAGGCAGGGTCATACACAGGAATCAGGCAAGTACAGGGCTGAGACTGATGGATGGTCACAAACAGGCAGGGTCATACACAGGAATCAGGCAAGTACAGGACTAAGACTGATGGATGGTCACAAACAGGCAGGGTCATAGACAGGAATCAGGCAAGTACAGGGCTGAGACTGATGGATGGATACAAACAGGCAGGGTCATACACAGGAATCAGGGAAGCACAGGGCTGAGACTGATGGATGGTCACAAACAGGCAGGGTCATACACAGGAATCAGGCAAGTACAGGGCTAAGACTGATGGATGGTCACAAACAGGCAGGGTCATACACAGGAATCAGGGAAGTACAGGACTGAGACTGATGGATGGTCACAAACAGGCAGGGTCATACACAGGAATCAGGGAAGTACAGGACTGAGACAGATGGATGGTCACAAACAGGCAGGGTCATACACAGGAATCAGGGAAGTACAGGGCTGAGACTGATGAATGGTCACAAACAGGCAGGGTCATACACAGGAATCAGGGAAGTACAGGGCTGAGACTGATGGATGGACACAAACAGGCAGGGTCATACACAGGAATCAGGGAAGTACAGGACTGAGACTGATGAATGGTCACAAACAGGCAGGGTCATACACAGGAATCAGGCAAGTACAGGGCTGAGACTGATGAATGGTCACAAACAGGCAGGGTCATACACAGGAATCAGGTAAGTACAGGGCTGAGACTGATGAATGGTCACAAACAGGCAGGGTCGTGCACAGGAATCAGGCAAGTACAGGGCTGAGACTGATGGATGGTCACAAACAGGCAGGGTCATACACAGGAATCAGGCAAGTACAGGGCTGAGACTGATGGATGGTCACAAACAGACAGGGTCATACACAGGAATCAGGCAAGTACAGGGCTGAGACTGATGGATGGTCACAAACAGGCAGGGTCATACACAGGAATCAGGCAAGTACAGGGCTACGACTGATGGATGGTCACAAACAGGCAGGGTCATACACAGGAATCAGGCAAGTACAGGGCTGAGACTGATGGATGGTCACAAACAGGCAGGGTCATACACAGGAATCAGGCAAGTACAGGGCTGAGACTGATGGATGGTCACAAACAGGCAGGTCATACACAGGAATCAGGCAAGTACAGGGCTAAGACTGATGGATGGTCACAAACAGGCAGGTCATACACAGGAATCAGGCAAGTACAGGGCTGAGACTGATGGATAGTCACAAACAGGCAGGGTCATACACAGGAATCAGGGAAGTACAGGGCTAAGACTGATGGATGGTCACAAACAGGCAGGGTCATACACAGGAATCAGGCAAGTACAGGGCTAAGACTGATGGATGGTCACAAACAGGCAGGGTCATACACAGGAATCAGGCAAGCACAGGGCTGAGACTGATGGATGGTCACAAACAGGCAGGGTCATACACAGGAATCAGGTAAGTAAAAGGCTGAGACTGATGGATGGTCACAAACAGGCAGGGTCATACACAGGAATCAGAGAAGTAAAAGGCTGAGACCGATGGATGGTCACAAACAGGCAGGGTCATACACAGGAATCAGGCAAGTAAAAGGCTGAGACTGATGGATGGTCACAAACAGGCAGGGTCATACACAGGAATCAGGCAAGTACAGGACTGAGACTGATGGATGGTCACAAACAGGCAGGGTCATACACAGGAATCAGGGAAGTACAGGACTGAGACTGATGGATGGTCACAAACAGGCAGGGTCATACACAGGAATCAGGGAAGTACAGGACTGAGACTGATGGATGGTCACAAACAGGCAGGGTCATACACAGGAATCAGGCAAGTACAGGGCTGAGACTGATGGATGGTCACAAACAGGCAGGGTCATACACAGGAATCAGACAAGTACAGGGCTAAGACTGATGGATGGTCACAAACAGGCAGGGTCATGTACAGGAATCAGGGAAGTACAGGACTGAGACTGATGGATGGTCACAAACAGGCAGGGTCATACACAGGAATCAGGGAAGTACAGGGCTGAGACTGATGGATGGTCACAAACAGGCAGGGTCATACACAGGAATCAGGCAAGTACAGGGCTGAGACTGATGGATGGTCACAAACAGGCAGGGTCATACACAGGAATCAGGAAAGTACAGGTCTAAGACCGATGGATGGTCACAAACAGGCAGGGTCATGCACAGGAATCAGGCAAGTACAGGGCTGAGACTGATGGATGGTCACAAACAGGCAGGGTCATATACAGGAATCAGGCAAGTACAGGGCTCAGACTGATGAATGGTCACAAACAGACAGGGTCATAGACAGGAATCAGGCAAGTACAGGGCTAAGACTGATGGATGGACACAAACAGACAGGGTCATACACAGGAATCAGGCAAGTACAGGGCTAAGACTGATGAATGGTCACAAACAGGCAGGGTCATACACAGGAATCAGGCAAGTACAGGGCTAAGACTGATGAATGGTCACAAACAGACAGGGTCATACACAGGAATCAGGCAAGTACAGGGCTAAGACTGATGAATGGTCACAAACAGGCAGGATCAAACACAGGAATCAGGTAAGTACAGGGTGAGACTGATGGATGGTCACAGACAGGCAGGGTCATACACAGGAATCAGGCAAGTACAGGGCTGAGACTGATGGATGGTCACAAACAGGCAGGGTCATACACAGGAATCAGGCAAGTACAGGAGTGACACTGATGGATGGTCACAAACAGGCAGGGTCATACACAGGAATCAGGCAAGTACAGGACTAAGACTGATGGATGGTCACAAACAGGCAGGGTCGTGCACAGGAATCAGGGAAGTACAGGGCTGAGACTGATGGATGGTCACAAACAGGCAGGGTCATACACAGGAATCAGGCAAGTACAGGGCTAAGACTGATGAATGGTCACAAACAGGCAGGGTCGTGCACAGGAATCAGGCAAGTACAGGGCTAAGACTGATGAATGGTCACAAACAGGCAGGGTCATATACAGGAATCAGGCAAGTACAGGGCTAAGACTGATGAATGGTCACAAACAGGCAGGGTCGTGCACAGGAATCAGGCAAGTACAGGGCTCAGACTGATGAATGGTCACAAACAGACAGGGTCATAGACAGGAATCAGGCAAGTACAGGGCTAAGACTGATGAATGGTCACAAACAGACAGGGTCATACACAGGAATCAGGCAAGTACAGGGCTAAGACTGATGAATGGTCACAAACAGGCAGGGTCATACACAGGAATCAGGCAAGTACAGGGCTGAGACTGATGAATGGTCACAAACAGGCAGGGTCATACACAGGAATCAGGCAAGTACAGGGCTAAGACTGATGAATGGTCACAAACAGGCAGGATCAAACACAGGAATCAGGCAAGTACAGGGCTAAGACTGATGAATGGTCACAAACAGGCAGGGTCATACACAGGAATCAGGCAAGTACAGGGCTAAGACTGATGAATGGTCACAAACAGGCAGGGTCGTGCACAGGAATCAGGCAAGTACAGGGCTAAGACTGATGAATGGTCACAAACAGGCAGGGTCGTGCACAGGAATCAGGCAAGTACAGGGCTCAGACTGATGAATGGTCACAAACAGACAGGGTCATAGACAGGAATCAGGCAAGTACAGGGCTAAGACTGATGGATGGACACAAACAGACAGGGTCATACACAGGAATCAGGCAAGTACAGGGCTGAGATCGATGGATGGTCACAAACAGGCAGGGTCATACACAGGAATCAGGCAGGTACAGGACTGAGACTGATGGATGGTCACAAACAGGCAGGGTCATACACAGGAATCAGGGAAGTACAGGGCTGAGACTGATGGATGGTCACAAACAGGCAGGGTCATACACAGGAATCAGGCAAGTACAGGACTGAGACTGATGGATGGTCACAAACAGGCAGGGTCATACACAGGAATCAGGGAAGTACAGGGCTGAGACTGATGGATGGTCACAAACAGGCAGGGTCATACACAGGAATCAGGGAAGTACAGGACTGAGACTGATGGATGGTCACAAACAGGCAGGGTCATACACAGGAATCAGGCAAGTACAGGGCTGAGACTGATGGATGGTCACAAACAGACAGGGTCATACACAGGAATCAGGGAAGTACAGGGCTGAGACTGATGGATGGTCACAAACAGACAGGGTCATACACAGGAATCAGGCAAGTACAGGGCTCAGACTGATGGATGGTCACAAACAGGCAGGGTCATACACAGGAATCAGACAAGTACAGGGCTGAGACTGATGGATGGTCACAAACAGGCAGGTCATACACAGGAATCAGGGAAGTACAGGGCTGAGACTGATGGATGGTCACAAACAGGCAGGGTCATACACAGGAATCAGGTAAGTAAAAGGCTGAGACTGATGGATGGTCACAAACAGGCAGGGTCATACACAGGAATCAGGGAAGTACAGGGCTGAGACTGATGGATGGTCACAAACAGGCAGGTCATACACAGGAATCAGGCAAGTACAGGGCTGAGACTGATGGATGGTCACAAACAGGCAGGGTCATATACAGGAATCAGGCAAGTACAGGACTGAGACTGATGGATGGTCACAAACAGGCAGGGTCATACACAGGAATCAGGGAAGTACAGGACTGAGACTGATGGATGGTCACAAACAGGCAGGGTCATACACAGGAATCAGGGAAGTACAGGACTGAGACTGATGGATGGACACAAACAGGCAGGGTCATACACAGGAATCAGGGAAGTACAGGGCTGAGACTGATGGATGGTTGGAAACAGGCAGGGTCATACACAGGAATCAGGCAAGTACAGGGCTGCGACTGATGGATGGTCACAAACAGGCATGGGTCATACACAGGAATCAGGCAATAACAGGGCTGGACTGTCATTTTGGTAGGACCTGTATGATATACTTCAGAATATTTCTTCTCTGTGTATGGCATTTGTGAGCTAAAAGAGATTGCACTCTGGGCGTGAGGACACAGTCCCAGTGAGAGTTTACATACCCTTGCAAGCTCATTAGCCTAGCTGAGCATCTCTGACTTCTTCTCTGTACTATCAATGCTTGAAAAATGTACATCTATAACTTGGAATTGTCCTTATAGCTTGAGATCAAGAAGTTTGGCTGTAACGAGGAGCCTGAAGCTCAATGTGTTGGAGACCCCTCTGGCACCCAAACGGTTAATGATGTATGAATTAGATATCAGACGCCGTCCAAAGTTGCATGAAATCTTTCCTTTACATGAAGACTATATTTACCCGATGGTTTAAGAAATGTAAACAAATTAATTTTATTTTTTTACCTGTTTTCTGAGACTCCGGTGCTTTCAGTGTTACTTTATCCCTGTAAAACAGATTACTGATGATCAAATTGGATATTAAACTGTTATTTTATTTGGCAGAAATACATTTCACATAGAGGGATCCCAAGAAAGAAATGACACGCTAAGGGGTGTATGTGTCAAACATGCTGCAAAGTAATGCAACTTTTATACGATGGAGATGCACCTGAGTATTCCCTGCGTGGTTCACTTTTAAAAAGTTGCACGCAAAATACCATATTGTTTTCACTACTATCTAAATGTTTCCTTAGCTGTATATCTCTGCTATTATAATTTGCTAGGATGCGTTGCTCCCTGTGTGTGTAGCACAATTGCACGGACTCAGTCCAACGTGACACACTGCCCCCACGATTCCCCCCGAACCGTGCATCTGACAGGCACCCGGCTGCCAACCCTCTGAGGTAACTAAGGACGAGCGTGAGGCAGCAAGGGCAGAGTGTGAGAGGGAACTGGAGAGAGAATAGACATCAGCAAGGGGAGAGTGTAAGAGAGAGGAGAAACACCAGCAAGGGGAGAGTGTAAGAGAGAGGAGAAACACCAACAAGAGGAGAGTGTAAGAGAGAGGAGAAACACCAGCAAGGGGAGAGTGTAAGAGAGAAGAGATACACCAGCAAGGGGAGAGTGTAAGAGAGAGGAGACACACCAACAAGGGGAGAGTGTAAGAGAGAAGAGAAACACCAGCAAGGGGAGAGTGTAAGAGAGAAGAGACACACCAGCAAGGGGAGAGTGTAAGAGAGAGGAGACACACCAGCAAGAGGAGAGTGTAAGAGAGAGGAGAAACACCAACAAGGGGAGAGTGTAAGAGAGAGGAGAACACCAGCAAGGGGAGAGTGTAAGAGAGAGGAGACACACCAGCAAGAGGAGAGTGTAAGAGAGAGGAGAAACACCAACAAGGGGAGAGTGTAAGAGAGAAGAGATACACCAGCAAGAGGAGAGTTTAAGAGAGAGGAGATACATCAGCAAGAGGTGCGTGTAAGAGAGAGGAGACACACCAGCAAGGGGAGAGTGTAAGAGAGAAGAGAAACACCATCAAGAGGAGAGTGTAAGAGAGAAGAGATACACCAGCAAGGGGAGAGTGTAAGAGAGAGAAGAGAAACACCAACAAGAGGAGAGTGTAAGAGAGAAGAGAAACACCAGCAAGGGGAGAGTGTAAGAGAGAAGAGATACACCAGCAAGGGGAGAGTGTAAGAGAGAAGAGAAACACCAGCAAGGGGAGAGTGTAAGAGAGAAGAGATACACCAGCAAGGGGAGAGTGTAAGAGAGAAGAGAAACACCAGCAAGAGGAGAGTGTAAGAGAGAAGAGATACACCAGCAAGGGGAGAGTGTAAGAGAAAAGAGATACACCAGCAAGAGGAGAGTGTAAGAGAGAAGAGATACACCAACAAGAGGAGAGTGTAAGAGAGAAGAGAAACACCAGCAAGGGGAGAGTGTAAGAGAGAGGAGATACACCAGCAAGGGGAGAGTGTAAGAGAGAGGAGATACACCAACAAGAGGAGAGTGTAAGAGAGAGGAGATACACCAACAAGGGAAGAGTGTAAGAGAGAGGAAAACACCAGCAAGGGGAGAGTGTAAGAGAGAGGAGAGACACCAGCAAGGGTAGAGTGTAAGAGAGAGGAGAGACACCAGAAAGGGGAGAGTGTAAGAGAGAGGAGATACACCAACAAGGGGAGAGTGTAAGAGAGAGGAGATACGCCAACAAGGGGAGAGTGTAAGAGAGAGGAAAACACCAGCAAGGGGAGAGTGTAAGAGAGAGGAGATACACCAGCAAGGGGAGAGTGTAAGAGAGAGGAGATACACCAACAAGAGGAGAGTGTAAGAGAGAGGAGAAATACCAGCAAAGGGAGAGTGTAAGAGAGAGGAGATACACCAACAAGGGGAGAGTGTAAGAGAGAGGAGAAACACCAGCAAGGGGAGAGTGTAAGAGAGAGGAGATACACCAGCAAGGGGAGAGTGTAAGAGAGAGAAGATACACCAACAAGGGGAGAGTGTAAGAGAGAGGAGATACACCAACAAGGGGAGAGTGTAAGAGAGAGGAAAACACCAGCAAGGGGAGAGTGTAAGAGAGAGGAGATACACCAGCAAGGGGAGAGTGTAAGAGAGAGGAGATACACCAACAAGAGGAGAGTGTAAGAGAGAGCAGAAACACCAGCAAGGGGAGAGTGTAAGAGAGAGGAGATACACCAGCAAGAGGAGAGTGTAAGAGAGAGGAGAATCACCAGCAAGGGGAGAGTGTAAGAGAGAGGAGATACACCAACAAGGGGAGAGTGTAAGAGAGAGGAGATACACCAACAAGAGGAGAGTGTAAGAGAGAGGAGATACACCAACAAGGGGAGAGTGTAAGAGAGAGGAGACACACCAGCAAGGGGAGAGTGTAAGAGAGAAGAGATACACCAACAAGAGGAGAGTGTAAGAGAGAGGAGATACACCAACAAGGGGAGAGTGTAAGAGAGAAGAGATACACCAGCGAGGGGAGAGTGTAAGAGAGAAGAGAAACACCAGCAAGGGGAGAGTGTAAGAGAGAGGAGATACACCAGAAAGGAGAGAGTGTAAGAGAGAAGAGATACACCAACAAGGGGAGAGTGTAAGACAGAAGAGAAACACCAGCAAGGGGAGAGTGTAAGAGAGAGGAGATACACCAGAAAGGAGAGAGTGTAAGAGAGAAGAGATACACCAGCGAGGGGAGAGTGTAAGAGAGAAGAGACACACCAACAAGAGGAGAGTGTAAGAGAGAAGAGATACACCAACAAGAGGAGAGTGTAAGAGAGAGGAGAAACACCAACAAGAGGAGAGTGTAAGAGAGAAGAGATACACCAACAAGAGGAGAGTGTAAGAGAGAGAGGAGATACACCAACAAGAGGAGAGTGTAAGAGAGAGAGGAGATACACCAACAAGGGGAGAGTGTAATTGAGAGGAGATACACCAACAAGGGGAGAGTGTAAGAGAGAAGAGATACACCAGCAAGGGGAGAGTGTAAGAGAGAAGAGAAACACCACAAGGGGAGAGTGTAAGAGAGAAGAGAAACACCAGCAAGGGGAGAGTGTAAGAGAGAGGAGATACACCAGCAAGGGGAGAGTGTAAGAGAGAAGAGATACACCAACAAGGGGAGAGTGTAAGAGAGAAGAGATACACCAACAAGGGGAGAGTGTACGAGAGAGGAGAAACACCAGCAAGGGGAGAGTGTAAGAGAGAAGAGAAACACCAACAAGGGGAGAGTGTAAGAGAGAAGATAAACACCAGCAAGGGGAGAGTGTAAGAGAGAGGAGATACACCAGCAATAGGAGAGTGTAAGAGAAGAGAAACACCAGCAAGGGGAGAGTGTAAGAGAGAGGAGAAACACCAGAAGGGGAGAGTGTAAGAGAGAAGAGATACACCAGCAAGAGGAGAGTGTAAGAGAGAAGAGATACACCAGCAAGGGGAGAGTGTAAGAGAGAGGAGATACACCAACAAGGGGAGAGTGTAAGAGAGAAGATAAACACCAACAAGGGGAGAGTGCAAGAGAGAAGAGATACACCAACAAGGGGAGAGTGTAAGAGAGAGGAGATACACCAACAAGGGGAGAGTGTAAGAGAGAAGATAAACACCAACAAGGGGAGAGTGTTAGAGAGAAGATAAACACCAGCAAGGGGAGAGTGTAAGAGAGAGGAGATACACCAGCAAGAGGAAAGTGTAAGAGAAGAGAAACACCAGCAAGGGGAGAGTGTAAGAGAGAGGAGAAACACCAGCAAGGGGAGAGTGTAAGAGAGAAGAGATACACCAGCAAGAGGAGAGTTAAGAGAGAGGAGAAACACCAGCAAGGGGAGAGTGTAAGAGAGAAGAGATACACCAACAAGGGGAGAGTGTAAGAGAGAAGAGAAACACCAGCAAGGGAAGAGTGTAAGAGAGAAGAGATACACCAGCAAGGGGAGAGTGTAAGAGAGAGGAGATACACCAGCAAGGGGAGAGTGTAAGAGAGATGAGAAACACCAGCAAGGGGAGAGTGTAAGAGGAAGAGATACACCAGCAAGGGGAGAGTGTAAGAGAGAGGAGATACACCAGCAAGGTGAGATTGTAAGAGAGACGAGATACACCAGCAAGGGGAGAGTGTAAGAGAGAAGAGATACACCAGCAAGGGGAGAGTGTAAGAGAGAGGAGATACACCAAAAAGGGGAGAGTGTAAGAGAGAGGAGAAACACCAACAAGGGGAGAGTGTAAGAGAGAAGAGATACACCAACAAGAGGAGAGTGTAAGAGAGAAGAGATACACCAGCAAGGGGAGAGTGTAAGAGAGAAGAGACACACCAGCAAGGGGAAAGTGTAAGAGAGGAGACACACCAGCAAGGGGAGAGTGTAAGAGAGAGAAGAAATACCAGCAAGGGGAGAGTGTAAGAGAGAGGAGATACACCAGCAAGGGGAGAGTGTAAGAGGAAGAGATACACCAGCAAGGGGAGAGTGTAAGAGAGAGGAGATACACCAGCAAGGGGAGAGTGTAAGAGAGAAGAGATACACCAGCAAGGGGAGAGTGTAAGAGAGAGGAGATACACCAACAAGGGGAGAGTGTAAGAGAGAAGAGATACACCAACAAGGGGAGAGTGTAAGATAGAGGAGATACACCAGCAAGAGGAGAGTGTAAGAGAGAAGAGAAACACCAACAAGGGGAGAGTGTAAGAGAGAAGAGATACACCAGCAAGGGGAGAGTGTAAGAGAGGAGACACACCAGCAAGGGGAGAGTGTAAGAGAGAAGAGATACACCAGCAAGGGGAGAGTGTAAGAGAGAGGAGATACACCAGCAACAGGAGAGTGTAAGAGAGAAGAGATACACCAGCAAGGGGAGAGTGTAAGAGAGAGGAGAAACACCAGCAAGGGGAGAGTGTAAGAGAGAGGAGATACACCAACAAGGGGAGAGTGTAAGAGAGAGGAGATACACCAGCAAGGGGAGAGTGTAAGAGAGAGGAGATACACCAGCAAGGGGAGAGTGTAAGAGAGAGGAGAAACACCAACAAGGGGAGAGTGTAAGAGAGAAGAGAAACACCAGCAAGGGGAGAGTGTAAGAGAGAAGAGAAACAAAAGCAAAGGGAGAGTGTAAGAGAGAAGAGAAACACAAGCAAGGGGAGAGTGTAAGAGAGAAGAGATACACCAGCAAGAGGAGAGTGTAAGAGAGAGGAGATACACCAGCAAGAGGAGAGTGTAAGAGAGAAGAGATACACCAGCAAGGGGAGAGTGTAAGAGAGAAGAGATACACCAGCAAGAGGAGAGTGTAAGAGAGAAGATAAACACCAGCAAGAGGAGAGTGTAAGAGAGAAGAGATACACCAGCAAGGGGAGAGTGTAAGAGAGAGGAGAAACACCAGCAAGGGGAGAGTGTAAGAGAGAAGAGAAACACCAGCAAGGGGAGAGTGTAAGAGAGAAGAGATACACCAGCAAGGGGAGAGTGTAAGAGAGAAGAAAAACACCAGCAAGGGGAGAGTGTAAGAGAGAAGAGATACACCAGCAAGGGGAGAGTGTAAGAGAGAGGAGAAACACTAGCAAGGGGAGAGTGTAAGAGAGAAGAGATACACCAGCAAGGGGAGGGTGTAAGAGAGAAGAGATACACCAGCAAGAGGAGAGTGTAAGAGAGAGGAGATACACCAGCAAGAGGAGAGTGTAAGAGAGAAGAGATACACCAGCAAGGGGAGAGTGTAAGAGAGAAGAGATACACCAGCAAGAGGAGAGTGTAAGAGAGAAGATAAACACCAGCAAGAGGAGAGTGTAAGAGAGAAGAGAAACACCAACAAGGGGAGAGTGTAAGAGAGAAGAGAAACACCAGCAAGGGGAGAGTGTAAGAGAGAAGATAAACACCAGCAAGAGGAGAGTGTAAGAGAGAAGAGAAACACCAACAAGGGGAGAGTGTAAGAGAGAAGAGATACACCAGCAAGGGGAGAGTGTAAGAGAGAAGAGAAACACCAACAAGGGGAGAGTGTAAGAGAGAAGAGAAACACCAGCAAGGGGAGAGTGTAAGAGAGAAGAGATACACCAGCAAGGGGAGAGTGTAAGAGAGAGGAGAAACACCAGCAAGGGGAGAGTGTAAGAGAGAAGAGAAACACCAGCAAGGGGAGAGTGTAAGAGAGAAGAGATACACCAGCAAGGGGAGAGTGTAAGAGAGAAGAAAAACACCAGCAAGGGGAGAGTGTAAGAGAGAAGAGATACACCAGCAAGGGGAGAGTGTAAGAGAGAGGAGAAACACTAGCAAGGGGAGAGTGTAAGAGAGAAGAGATACACCAGCAAGGGGAGGGTGTAAGAGAGAGGAGATACACCAGCAAGGGGAGAGTATAAGAGAGAAGATAAACACCAGCAAGGGGAGAGTGTAAGAGAGAAGAGAAACACCAACAAGAGGAGAGTGTAAGAGAGAAGAGAAACACCAACAAGGGGAGAGTGTAAGAGAGAGGAGAAACACCAGCAAGGAGAGAGTGTAAGAGAGAGGAGATACACCAGCAAGGGGAGAGTATAAGAGAGAAGATAAACACCAGCAAGGGGAGAGTGTAAGAGGGAGGAGATACACCAGCAAGGGGAGAGTGTAAGAGAGAAGAGAAACACCAGCAAGGGGAGAGTGTAAGAGAGAGAAGATACACCAACAAGGGGAGAGTGTAAGAGAGAAGAGAAACACCAGCAAGGGGAGAGTGTAAGAGAAAAGAGAAACACCAGCAAGGGGAGAGTGTAAGAGAGAGGAGAAACACCAACAAGGGGAGAGTGTAAGAGAGAAGAGAAACACCAGCAAGGGGAGAGTGTAAGAGAGAAGAGATACACTAGCAAGGGGAGAGTGTAAGAGAGAGGAGACACACCAGCAAGGGGAGAGTGTAAGAGAGAGGAGATACACCAGCAAGGGGAGAGTGTAAGAGAGAAGAGAAACACCACCAAGGGGAGAGTGTAAGAGAGAAGAGATACACCAGCAAGGGGAGAGTGTAAGAGAGAGGAGACACACCAGCAAGGGGAGAGTGTAAGAGAGAGGAGATACACCAGCAAGGGGAGAGTGTAAGAGAGAAGAGAAACACCACCAAGGGGAGAGTGTAAGAGAGAAGAGATACACCAGCAAGGGGAGAGTGTAAGAGAGAGGAGAAACACCAGCAAGGGGAGAGTGTAAGAGAGAAGAGATACACCAGCAAGGAGAGAGTGTAAGAGAGAAGAGAAACACCAGCAAGGAGAGAGTGTAAGAGAGAGGAGAAACACCACAAGGGGAGAGTGTAAGAGAGAGGAGATACACCAACAAGGGGAGAGTGTAAGAGAGAAGAGATACACCAACAAGGGGAGAGTGTAAGGGAGAAGAGATACACCAACAAGGGGAGAGTGTAAGAGAGAAGAGATACACCAGCAAGGGGAGAGTGTAAGAGAGAGGAGAAACACCAGCAAGGGGAGAGTGTAAGAGAGAAGAGATACACCAGCAAGGAGAGAGTGTAAGAGAGAGGAGAAACACCACAAGGGGAGAGTGCAAGAGAGAGGAGAAACACCTGCAAGGGGAGAGTGTAAGAGAGAGGAGATACACCAGCAAGGGGAGAGTGTAAGAGAGAGGAGATACACCAACAAGAGGAGAGTGTAAGAGAGAGGAGAAATACCAGCAAGGGGAGAGTGTAAGAGAGAGGAGATACACCAACAAGGGGAGAGTGTAAGAGAGAGGAGAAACACCAGCAAGGGGAGAGTGTAAGAGAGAGGAGATACACCAGCAAGGGGAGAGTGTAAGAGAGAGGAGATACACCAACAAGGGGAGAGTGTAAGAGAGAGGAGATACACCAACAAGGGGAGAGTGTAAGAGAGAGGAAAACACCAGCAAGGGGAGAGTGTAAGAGAGAGGAGATACACCAGCAAGGGGAGAGTGTAAGAGAGAGGAGATACACCAACAAGAGGAGAGTGTAAGAGAGAGGAGAAACACCAGCAAGGGGAGAGTGTAAGAGAGAGGAGATACACCAGCAAGAGGAGAGTGTAAGAGAGAGGAGAATCACCAGCAAGGGGAGAGTGTAAGAGAGAGAAGATACACCAACAAGGGGAGAGTGTAAGAGAGAGGAGATACACCAACAAGAGGAGAGTGTAAGAGAGAGGAGATACACCAACAAGGGGAGAGTGTAAGAGAGAGGAGACACACCAGCAAGGGGAGAGTGTAAGAGAGAAGAGATACACCAACAAGAGGAGAGTGTAAGAGAGAGGAGATACACCAACAAGGGGAGAGTGTAAGAGAGAAGAGATACACCAGCGAGGGGAGAGTGTAAGAGAGAAGAGAAACACCAGCAAGGGGAGAGTGTAAGAGAGAGGAGATACACCAGAAAGGAGAGAGTGTAAGAGAGAAGAGATACACCAACAAGGGGAGAGTGTAAGACAGAAGAGAAACACCAGCAAGGGGAGAGTGTAAGAGAGAGGAGATACACCAGAAAGGAGAGAGTGTAAGAGAGAAGAGATACACCAGCGAGGGGAGAGTGTAAGAGAGAAGAGACACACCAACAAGAGGAGAGTGTAAGAGAGAAGAGATACACCAACAAGAGGAGAGTGTAAGAGAGAGAGGAGATACACCAACAAGGGGAGAGTGTAATTGAGAGGAGATACACCAACAAGGGTAGAGTGTAAGAGAGAAGAGATACACCAGCAAGGGGAGAGTGTAAGAGAGAAGAGAAACACCACAAGGGGAAAGTGTAAGAGAGAAGAGAAACACCAGCAAGGGGAGAGTGTAAGAGAGAGGAGATACACCAGCAAGGGGAGAGTGTAAGAGAGAAGAGATACACCAACAAGGGGAGAGTGTAAGAGAGAAGAGATACACCAACAAGGGGAGAGTGTACGAGAGAGGAGAAACACCAGCAAGGGGAGAGTGTAAGAGAGAAGAGAAACACCAACAAGGGGAGAGTGTAAGAGAGAAGATAAACACCAGCAAGGGGAGAGTGTAAGAGAGAGGAGATACACCAGCAAGAGGAGAGTGTAAGAGAAGAGAAACACCAGCAAGGGGAGAGTGTAAGAGAGAGGAGAAACACCAGAAGGGGAGAGTGTAAGAGAGAAGAGATACACCAGCAAGAGGAGAGTGTAAGAGAGAAGAGATACACCAGCAAGGGGAGAGTGTAAGAGAGAGGAGATACACCAACAAGGGGAGAGTGTAAGAGAGAAGATAAACACCAACAAGGGGAGAGTGTAAGAGAGAAGAGATACACCAACAAGGGGAGAGTGTAAGAGAGAAGATAAACACCAACAAAGGGAGAGTGTAAGAGAGAAGATAAACACCAGCAAGGGGAGAGTGTAAGAGAGAGGAGATACACCAGCAAGAGGAGAGTGTAAGAGAAGAGAAACACCATCAAGGGGAGAGTGTAAGAGAGAGGAGAAACACCAGCAAGGGGAGAGTGTAAGAGAGAAGAGATACACCAGCAAGAGGAGAGTGTAAGAGAGAGGAGAAACACCAGCAAGGGGAGAGTGTAAGAGAGAAGAGATACACCAACAAGGGGAGAGTGTAAGAGAGAAGAGAAACACCAGCAAGGGAAGAGTGTAAGAGAGAAGAGATACACCAGCAAGGGGAGAGTGTAAGAGAGAGGAGATACACCAGCAAGGGGAGAGTGTAAGAGAGATGAGAAACACCAGCAAGGGGAGAGTGTAAGAGGAAGAGATACACCAGCAAGGGGAGAGTGTAAGAGAGAGGAGATACACCAGCAAGGGGAGATTGTAAGAGAGACGAGATACACCAGCAAGGGGAGAGTGTAAGAGAGAAGAGATACACCAGCAAGGGGAGAGTGTAAGAGAGAGGAGATACACCAACAAGGGGAGAGTGTAAGAGAGAGGAGAAACACCAACAAGGGGAGAGTGTAAGAGAGAAGAGATACACCAACAAGAGGAGAGTGTAAGAGAGAAGAGATACACCAGCAAGGGGAGAGTGTAAGAGAGAAGAGACATACCAGCAAGGGGAAAGTGTAAGAGAGGAGACACACCAGCAAGGGGAGAGTGTAAGAGAGAGAAGAAACACCAGCAAGGGGAGAGTGTAAGAGAGAGGAGATACACCAGCAAGGGGAGAGTGTAAGAGGAAGAGATACACCAGCAAGGGGAGAGTGTAAGAGAGAGGAGATACACCAGCAAGGGGAGAGTGTAAGAGAGAGGAGATACACCAGCAAGGGGAGAGTGTAAGAGAGAAGAGATACACCAGCAAGGGGAGAGTGTAAGAGAGAGGAGATACACCAACAAGGGGAGAGTGTAAGAGAGAAGAGATACACCAACAAGGGGAGAGTGTAAGATAGAGGAGATACACCAGCAAGAGGAGAGTGTAAGAGAGAAGAGAAACACCAACAAGGGGAGAGTGTAAGAGAGAAGAGATACACCAGCAAGGGGAGAGTGTAAGAGAGGAGACACACCAGCAAGGGGAGAGTGTAAGAGAGAAGAGATACACCAGCAAGGGGAGAGTGTAAGAGAGAGGAGATACACCAGCAACAGGAGAGTGTAAGAGAGAAGAGATACACCAGCAAGGGGAGAGTGTAAGAGAGAGGAGAAACACCAGCAAGGGGAGAGTGTAAGAGAGAGGAGATACAACAGCAAGGGGAGAGTGTAAGAGAGAGGAGATACACCAGCAAGGGGAGAGTGTAAGAGAGAGGAGAAACACCAACAAGGGGAGAGTGTAAGAGAGAAGAGAAACACCAGCAAGGGGAGAGTGTAAGAGAGAAGATAAACACAAGCAAAGGGAGAGTGTAAGAGAGAAGAGAAACACAAGCAAAGGGAGAGTGTAAGAGAGAAGAGATACACCAGCAAGAGGAGAGTGTAAGAGAGAGGAGAAACACCAACAAGGGGAGAGTGTAAGAGAGAGGAGAAACACCAACAAGGGGAGAGTGTAAGAGAGAAGAGAAACACCAGCAAGGGGAGAGTGTAAGA
Source organism: Rhinophrynus dorsalis (assembly GCA_037306005.1). Classification (NCBI taxonomy): domain Eukaryota; kingdom Metazoa; phylum Chordata; class Amphibia; order Anura; family Rhinophrynidae; genus Rhinophrynus; species Rhinophrynus dorsalis. Next base: position 9,543,521 of record CM074723.1, on the reverse strand, counting down.
GAGAAGAGATACACCAGCAACAGGAGAGTGTAAGAGAGAAGAGATACACCAGCAAGGGGAGAGTGTAAGAGAGAGGAGATACACCAACAAGGGGAGAGTGTAAGAGAGAGGAGATACAACAGCAAGGGGAGAGTGTAAGAGAGAGGAGATACACCAGCAAGGGGAGAGTGTAAGAGAGAGGAGAAACACCAACAAGGGGAGAGTGTAAGAGAGAAGAGAAACACCAGCAAGGGGAGAGTGTAAGAGAGAAGATAAACACAAGCAAAGGGAGAGTGTAAGAGAGAAGAGAAACACAAGCAAAGGGAGAGTGTAAGAGAGAAGAGATACACCAGCAAGAGGAGAGTGTAAGAGAGAGGAGAAACACCAACAAGGGGAGAGTGTAAGAGAGAAGAGATACACCAACAAGGGGAGAGTGTACGAGAGAGGAGAAACACCAGCAAGGGGAGAGTGTAAGAGAGAAGAGAAACACCAACAAGGGGAGAGTGTAAGAGAGAAGATAAACACCAGCAAGGGGAGAGTGTAAGAGAGAGGAGATACACCAGCAAGAGGAGAGTGTAAGAGAAGAGAAACACCAGCAAGGGGAGAGTGTAAGAGAGAGGAGAAACACCAGAAGGGGAGAGTGTAAGAGAGAAGAGATACACCAGCAAGAGGAGAGTGTAAGAGAGAAGAGATACACCAGCAAGGGGAGAGTGTAAGAGAGAGGAGATACACCAACAAGGGGAGAGTGTAAGAGAGAAGATAAACACCAACAAGGGGAGAGTGTAAGAGAGAAGAGATACACCAACAAGGGGAGAGTGTAAGAGAGAAGATAAACACCAACAAAGGGAGAGTGTAAGAGAGAAGATAAACACCAGCAAGGGGAGAGTGTAAGAGAGAGGAGATACACCAGCAAGAGGAGAGTGTAAGAGAAGAGAAACACCATCAAGGGGAGAGTGTAAGAGAGAGGAGAAACACCAGCAAGGGGAGAGTGTAAGAGAGAAGAGATACACCAGCAAGAGGAGAGTGTAAGAGAGAGGAGAAACACCAGCAAGGGGAGAGTGTAAGAGAGAAGAGATACACCAAGAAGGGGAGAGTGTAAGAGAGAAGAGAAACACCAGCAAGGGAAGAGTGTAAGAGAGAAGAGATACACCAGCAAGGGGAGAGTGTAAGAGAGAGGAGATACACCAGCAAGGGGAGAGTGTAAGAGAGATGAGAAACACCAGCAAGGGGAGAGTGTAAGAGGAAGAGATACACCAGCAAGGGGAGAGTGTAAGAGAGAGGAGATACACCAGCAAGGGGAGATTGTAAGAGAGACGAGATACACCAGCAAGGGGAGAGTGTAAGAGAGAAGAGATACACCAGCAAGGGGAGAGTGTAAGAGAGAGGAGATACACCAACAAGGGGAGAGTGTAAGAGAGAGGAGAAACACCAACAAGGGGAGAGTGTAAGAGAGAAGAGATACACCAACAAGAGGAGAGTGTAAGAGAGAAGAGGTACACCAGCAAGGGGAGAGTGTAAGAGAGAAGAGACACACCAGCAAGGGGAAAGTGTAAGAGAGGAGACACACCAGCAAGGGGAGAGTGTAAGAGAGAGAAGAAACACCAGCAAGGGGAGAGTGTAAGAGAGAGGAGATACACCAGCAAGGGGAGAGTGTAAGAGGAAGAGATACACCAGCAAGGGGAGAGTGTAAGAGAGAGGAGATACACCAGCAAGGGGAGAGTGTAAGAGAGAGGAGATACACCAGCAAGGGGAGAGTGTAAGAGAGAAGAGATACACCAGCAAGGGGAGAGTGTAAGAGAGAGGAGATACACCAACAAGGGGAGAGTGTAAGAGAGAAGAGATACACCAACAAGGGGAGAGTGTAAGATAGAGGAGATACACCAGCAAGAGGAGAGTGTAAGAGAGAAGAGAAACACCAACAAGGGGAGAGTGTAAGAGAGAGGAGATACACCAGCAAGGGGAGAGTGTAAGAGAGGAGACACACCAGCAAGGGGAGAGTGTAAGAGAGAAGAGATACACCAGCAAGGGGAGAGTGTAAGAGAGAGGAGATACACCAGCAACAGGAGAGTGTAAGAGAGAAGAGATACACCAGCAAGGGGAGAGTGTAAGAGAGAGGAGAAACACCAGCAAGGGGAGAGTGTAAGAGAGAGGAGATACACCAACAAGGGGAGAGTGTAAGAGAGAGGAGATACAACAGCAAGGGGAGAGTGTAAGAGAGAGGAGATACACCAGCAAGGGGAGAGTGTAAGAGAGAGGAGAAACACCAACAAGGGGAGAGTGTAAGAGAGAAGAGAAACACCAGCAAGGGGAGAGTGTAAGAGAGAAGATAAACACAAGCAAAGGGAGAGTGTAAGAGAGAAGAGAAACACAAGCAAAGGGAGAGTGTAAGAGAGAAGAGATACACCAGCAAGAGGAGAGTGTAAGAGAGAGGAGATACACCAGCAAGAGGAGAGTGTAAGAGAGAAGAGATACACCAGCAAGGGGAGAGTGTAAGAGAGAAGAGATACACCAGCAAGAGGAGAGTGTAAGAGAGAAGATAAACACCAGCAAGAGGAGAGTGTAAGAGAGAAGAGAAACACCAGCAAGAGGAGAGTGTAAGAGAGAAGAGAAACACCAACAAGGGAAGAGTGTAAGAGAGAAGAGAAACACCAGCAAGGGGAGAGTGTAAGAGAGAAGAGATACACCAGCAAGGGGAGAGTGTAAGAGAGAAGAGATACACCACAAGGGGAGAGTGTAAGAGAGAAGAGATACACCAGCAAGGGGAGAGTGTAAGAGAGAAGAAAAACACCAACAAGGGGAGAGTGTAAGAGAGAAGAGAAACACCAGCAAGAGGAGAGTGTAAGAGAGAAGAGATACACCAGCAAGGGGAGAGTGTAAGAGAGAAGAGATACACCAGCAAGGGGAGAGTGTAAGAGAGAGGAGAAACACCAGCAAGGGGAGAGTGTAAGAGAGAAGAGAAACACCAGCAAGGGGAGAGTGTAAGAGAGAAGAGATACACCAGCAAGGGGAGAGTGTAAGAGAGAAGAGATACACCAGCAAGGGGAGAGTGTAAGAGAGAAGAAAAACACCAGCAAGGGGAGAGTGTAAGAGAGAAGAGATACACCAGCAAGGGGAGAGTGTAAGAGAGAGGAGAAACACTAGCAAGGGGAGAGTGTAAGAGAGAAGAGATACACCAGCAAGGGGAGAGTGTAAGAGAGAGGAGATACACCAGCAAGGGTAGAGTATAAGAGAGAAGATAAACACCAGCAAGGGGAGAGTGTAAGAGAGAAGAGAAACACCAACAAGAGGAGAGTGTAAGAGAGAAGAGAAACACCAACAAGGGGAGAGTGTAAGAGAGAGGAGAAACACCAGCAAGGAGAGAGTGTAACAGAGAGGAGATACACCAGCAAGGGGAGAGTATAAGAGAGAAGATAAACACCAGCAAGGGGAGAGTGTAAGAGGGAGGAGATACACCAGCAAGGGGAGAGTGTAAGAGAGAAGAGAAACACCAGCAAGGGGAGAGTTTAAGAGAGAGAAGATACACCAACAAGGGGAGAGTGTAAGAGAGAAGAGAAACGCCAGCAAGGGGAGAGTGTAAGAGAGAGAAGATACACCAACAAGGGGAGAGTGTAAGAGAGAAGAGATACACCAGCAAGGGGAGAGTGTACGAGAGAAGAGAAACACCAGCAAGAGGAGAGTGTAAGAGAGAGGAGATACACCAGCAAGAGGAGAGTGTAAGAGAGAGGAGAAACACCAGCAAGGGGAGAGTGTAAGAGAGAAGAGATACACCAGCAAGGGGAGAGTGTAAGAGGAGATACACCAGCAAGGGGAGAGTGTAAGAGAGAAGAGATACACCAACAAGGGGAGAGTGTAAGAGAGAAGAGATACACCAGCAAGGGGAGAGTGTAAGAGAGAAGAGAAACACCACAAGGGGAGAGTGTAACAGAGAAGAGAAACACCACAAGGGGAGAGTGTAAGAGAGAAGAGAAACACCAGCAAGGGGAGAGTGTAAGAGAGAAGAGATACACCAGCAAGGGGAGAGTGTAAGAGAGAGGAGAAACACCAACAAGGGGAGAGTGTAAGAGAGAAGAGAAACACCAGCAAGGGGAGAGTGTAAGAGAGAAGAGATACACCAGCAAGGGGAGAGTGTAAGAGAGAGGAGATACACCAGCAAGGGGAGAGTGTAAGAGAGAGGAGACACACCAGCAAGGGGAGAGTGTAAGAGAGAGGAGATACACCAGCAAGGGGAGAGTGTAAAAGAGAAGAGAAACACCACCAAGGGGAGAGTGTAAGAGAGAAGAGATACACCAGCAAGGGGAGAGTGTAAGAGAGAGGAGAAACACCAGCAAGTGGAGAGTGTAAGAGAGAGGAGAAACACCAGCAAGAGGAGAGTGTAAAAGAGAAGACATACACCAGCAAGGGGAGAGTGTAAGAGAGTAGAAACACCAGCAAGGGGAGAGTGTAAGAGAGAAGAGATACACCAGCAAGAGGAGAGTGTAAGAGAGAAGAGATACACCAGCAAGGGGAGAGTGTAAGAGAGAGGAGAAACACCAGCAAGGGGAGAGTGTAAGAGAGAAGAGATACACCAGCAAGGAGAGAGTGTAAGAGAGAAGAGAAACACCAGCAAGGAGAGAGTGTAAGAGAGAGGAGAAACACCACAAGGGGAGAGTGTAAGAGAGAGGAGATACACCAATAAGGGGAGAGTGTAAGAGAGAAGAGATACACCAACAAGGGGAGAGTGTAAGGGAGAAGAGATACACCAACAAGGGGAGAGTGTAAGAGAGAAGAGATACACCAGCAAGGGGAGAGTGTAAGAGAGAGGAGAAACACCAGCAAGGGGAGAGTGTAAGAGAGAAGAGATACACCAGCAAGGAGAGAGTGTAAGAGAGAGGAGAAACACCACAAGGGGAGAGTGTAAGAGAGAGGAGAAACACCAGCAAGGGGAGAGAGTAAGAGAGAAGATAAACACCAGCAAGAGGAGAGTGTAAGAGAGAAGAGATACACCAACAAGGGGAGAGTGTAAGAAAGGAGAAACACCAGCAAGGGGAGAGTGTAAGAGATAAGAGAAACACCACAAGGGGAGAGTGTAAGAGAGAGGAGATACACCAGCAAGGGGAGAGTGTAAGAGAGAGGAGAAACACCAGCAAGGGGAGAGTGTAAGAGAGAGAAGAGATACACCAGCAAGAGGAGAGTGTAAGAGAGAAGAGATACACCAACAAGGGGAGAGTGTAAGAGAGGAGAAACACCAGCAAGAGGAGAGTGTAAGAGAGAGGAGATACACCAGCAAGGGGAGAGTGTAAGAGAGAAGAGATACACCAGCAAGGGGAGAGTGTAAGAGAGAAGAGATACACCAGCAAGGGGAGAGTGTAAGAGAGAAGAGATACAGCAGCAAGGGGAGAGTGTAAGAGAGAGGAGAAACACCAACAAGGGGAGAGTGTAAGAGAGAGGAGAAACACCACAAGGGGAGAGTGTAAGAGAGTAGAGAAACACCAGCAAGGGGAGAGTGTAAGAGAGAGGAGAATCACCACAAGGGGAGAGTGTAAGAGAGAGGAGAATCACCACAAGGGGAGAGTGTAAGAGAGAAGAGAAACACCAGCAAGGGGAGAGAGTAAGAGAGAGAGAGAAACACCACAAGGGGAGAGTGTAAGAGAGAAGAGATACACCAGCAAGGGGAGAGTGTAAGAGAGAAGAGAAACACCAGCAAGAGGAGAGTGTAAGAGAGAAGAAACACCAACAAGGGCAGAGTGTAAGAGAGAAGAGACAGACCAGCAAGGGGAGAGTGTAAGAGAGAGGAGAAACACCAGCAAGGGGAGAGTGTAAGAGAGAAGAGATACACCAGCAAGAGGAGAGTGTAAGAGAGAAGAGATACACCAGCAAGGGGAGAGTGTAAGAGAGAAGAGATACACCAGCAAGAGGAGAGTGTAAGAGAGAGGAGATACACCAGCAAGGGGAGAGTGTAAGAGAGAGGAGATACACCAACAACAGGAGAGTGTAAGAGAGATGAGATACACCAGCAAGGAGAGAGTGTAAGAGAAGAGAAACACCAGCAAGGGGAGAGTGTAAGAGAGAGGAGATACACCACAAGGGGAGAGTGTAAGAGAGAAGAGACACACCAGCAAGGGGAGAGTGTAAGAGAGAGGAGACACACCACAAGGGGAGAGTGTAAGAGAGAAGAGATACACCAACAAGGGGAGAGTGTAAGAGAGAAGAGATACACCAGCAAGGGGAGAGTGTAAGAGAGAAGATAAACACCACAAGGGGAGAGTGTAAGAGAGAAGAGAAACACCAGCAAGAGGAGAGTGTAAGAGAGAAGAGATACACCAGCAAGGGGAGAGTGTAAGAGAGAAGAGATACACCAGCAAGAGGAGAGTGTAAGAGAGAAGATAAACACCAGCAAGAGGAGAGTGTAAGAGAGAAGAGAAACACCAGCAAGAGGAGAGTGTAAGAGAGAAGAGAAACACCAACAAGGGAAGAGTGTAAGAGAGAAGAGAAACACCAGCAAGGGGAGAGTGTAAGAGAGAAGAGATACACCAGCAAGGGGAGAGTGTAAGAGAGAAGAGATACACCACAAGGGGAGAGTGTAAGAGAGAAGAGATACACCAGCAAGGGGAGAGTGTAAGAGAGAAGAAAAACACCAACAAGGGGAGAGTGTAAGAGAGAAGAGAAACACCAGCAAGAGGAGAGTGTAAGAGAGAAGAGATACACCAGCAAGGGGAGAGTGTAAGAGAGAAGAGATACACCAGCAAGGGGAGAGTGTAAGAGAGAGGAGAAACACCAGCAAGGGGAGAGTGTAAGAGAGAAGAGAAACACCAGCAAGGGGAGAGTGTAAGAGAGAAGAGATACACCAGCAAGGGGAGAGTGTAAGAGAGAAGAGATACACCAGCAAGGGGAGAGTGTAAGAGAGAAGAAAAACACCAGCAAGGGGAGAGTGTAAGAGAGAAGAGATACACCAGCAAGGGGAGAGTGTAAGAGAGAGGAGAAACACTAGCAAGGGGAGAGTGTAAGAGAGAAGAGATACACCAGCAAGGGGAGAGTGTAAGAGAGAGGAGATACACCAGCAAGGGTAGAGTATAAGAGAGAAGATAAACACCAGCAAGGGGAGAGTGTAAGAGAGAAGAGAAACACCAACAAGAGGAGAGTGTAAGAGAGAAGAGAAACACCAACAAGGGGAGAGTGTAAGAGAGAGGAGAAACACCAGCAAGGAGAGAGTGTAACAGAGAGGAGATACACCAGCAAGGGGAGAGTATAAGAGAGAAGATAAACACCAGCAAGGGGAGAGTGTAAGAGGGAGGAGATACACCAGCAAGGGGAGAGTGTAAGAGAGAAGAGAAACACCAGCAAGGGGAGAGTTTAAGAGAGAGAAGATACACCAACAAGGGGAGAGTGTAAGAGAGAAGAGAAACGCCAGCAAGGGGAGAGTGTAAGAGAGAGAAGATACACCAACAAGGGGAGAGTGTAAGAGAGAAGAGATACACCAGCAAGGGGAGAGTGTACGAGAGAAGAGAAACACCAGCAAGAGGAGAGTGTAAGAGAGAGGAGATACACCAGCAAGAGGAGAGTGTAAGAGAGAGGAGAAACACCAGCAAGGGGAGAGTGTAAGAGAGAAGAGATACACCAGCAAGGGGAGAGTGTAAGAGGAGATACACCAGCAAGGGGAGAGTGTAAGAGAGAAGAGATACACCAACAAGGGGAGAGTGTAAGAGAGAAGAGATACACCAGCAAGGGGAGAGTGTAAGAGAGAAGAGAAACACCACAAGGGGAGAGTGTAACAGAGAAGAGAAACACCACAAGGGGAGAGTGTAAGAGAGAAGAGAAACACCAGCAAGGGGAGAGTGTAAGAGAGAAGAGATACACCAGCAAGGGGAGAGTGTAAGAGAGAGGAGAAACACCAACAAGGGGAGAGTGTAAGAGAGAAGAGAAACACCAGCAAGGGGAGAGTGTAAGAGAGAAGAGATACACCAGCAAGGGGAGAGTGTAAGAGAGAGGAGATACACCAGCAAGGGGAGAGTGTAAGAGAGAGGAGACACACCAGCAAGGGGAGAGTGTAAGAGAGAGGAGATACACCAGCAAGGGGAGAGTGTAAAAGAGAAGAGAAACACCACCAAGGGGAGAGTGTAAGAGAGAAGAGATACACCAGCAAGGGGAGAGTGTAAGAGAGAGGAGAAACACCAGCAAGGGGAGAGTGTAAGAGAGAGGAGAAACACCAGCAAGAGGAGAGTGTAAAAGAGAAGACATACACCAGCAAGGGGAGAGTGTAAGAGAGTAGAAACACCAGCAAGGGGAGAGTGTAAGAGAGAAGAGATACACCAGCAAGAGGAGAGTGTAAGAGAGAAGAGATACACCAGCAAGGGGAGAGTGTAAGAGAGAGGAGAAACACCAGCAAGGGGAGAGTGTAAGAGAGAAGAGATACACCAGCAAGGAGAGAGTGTAAGAGAGAAGAGAAACACCAGCAAGGAGAGAGTGTAAGAGAGAGGAGAAACACCACAAGGGGAGAGTGTAAGAGAGAGGAGATACACCAATAAGGGGAGAGTGTAAGAGAGAAGAGATACACCAACAAGGGGAGAGTGTAAGGGAGAAGAGATACACCAACAAGGGGAGAGTGTAAGAGAGAAGAGATACACCAGCAAGGGGAGAGTGTAAGAGAGAGGAGAAACACCAGCAAGGGGAGAGTGTAAGAGAGAAGAGATACACCAGCAAGGAGAGAGTGTAAGAGAGAGGAGAAACACCACAAGGGGAGAGTGTAAGAGAGAAGAGATACACCAGCAAGGAGAGAGTGTAAGAGAGAGGAGAAACACCAGCAAGGGGAGAGAGTAAGAGAGAAGATAAACACCAGCAAGAGGAGAGTGTAAGAGAGAAGAGATACACCAACAAGGGGAGAGTGTAAGAGAGGAGAAACACCAGCAAGGGGAGAGTGTAAGAGATAAGAGAAACACCACAAGGGGAGAGTGTAAGAGAGAGGAGATACACCAGCAAGGGGAGAGTGTAAGAGAGAGGAGAAACACCAGCAAGGGGAGAGTGTAAGAGAGAGAAGAGATACACCAGCAAGAGGAGAGTGTAAGAGAGAAGAGATACACCAACAAGGGGAGAGTGTAAGAGAGGAGAAACACCAGCAAGAGGAGAGTGTAAGAGAGAGGAGATACACCAGCAAGGGGAGAGTGTAAGAGAGAAGAGATACACCAGCAAGGGGAGAGTGTAAGAGAGAAGAGATACACCAGCAAGGGGAGAGTGTAAGAGAGAAGAGATACAGCAGCAAGGGGAGAGTGTAAGAGAGAGGAGAAACACCAACAAGGGGAGAGTGTAAGAGAGAGGAGAAACACCACAAGGGGAGAGTGTAAGAGAGTAGAGAAACACCAGCAAGGGGAGAGTGTAAGAGAGAGGAGAATCACCACAAGGGGAGAGTGTAAGAGAGAGGAGAATCACCACAAGGGGAGAGTGTAAGAGAGAAGAGAAACACCAGCAACGGGAGAGAGTAAGAGAGAGAGAGAAACACCACAAGGGGAGAGTGTAAGAGAGAAGAGATACACCAGCAAGGGGAGAGTGTAAGAGAGAAGAGAAACACCAGCAAGAGGAGAGTGTAAGAGAGAAGAAACACCAACAAGGGCAGAGTGTAAGAGAGAAGAGACAGACCAGCAAGGGGAGAGTGTAAGAGAGAGGAGAAACACCAGCAAGGGGAGAGTGTAAGAGAGAAGAGATACACCAGCAAGAGGAGAGTGTAAGAGAGAAGAGATACACCAGCAAGGGGAGAGTGTAAGAGAGAAGAGATACACCAGCAAGAGGAGAGTGTAAGAGAGAGGAGATACACCAGCAAGGGGAGAGTGTAAGAGAGAGGAGATACACCAACAACAGGAGAGTGTAAGAGAGATGAGATACACCAGCAAGGAGAGAGTGTAAGAGAAGAGAAACACCAGCAAGGGGAGAGTGTAAGAGAGAGGAGATACACCACAAGGGGAGAGTGTAAGAGAGAAGAGACACACCAGCAAGGGGAGAGTGTAAGAGAGAGGAGACACACCACAAGGGGAGAGTGTAAGAGAGAAGAGATACACCAACAAGGGGAGAGTGTAAGAGAGAAGAGATACACCAGCAAGGGGAGAGTGTAAGAGAGAAGATAAACACCACAAGGGGAGAGTGTAAGAGAGAGGAGATACACCAGCAAGAGGAGAGTGTAAGAGAGAGGAGAAACACCAGCAAGGGGAGACTGTAAGAGAGAGGAGATACACCAGCAAGGGGAGAGTGTAAGAGAGAGGAAAAACACCAGCAAGGGGAGAGTGTAAGAGAGAGGAGATACACCAGCAAGGGGAGAGTGTAAGAGAGAAGAGATACACCAACAAGGGGAGAGTGTAAGAGAGAGGAGATACACCAGCAAGGGGAGAGTGTAAGAGAGAGGAGAAATACCAACAAGGGGAGAGTGTAAGAGAGAGGAGAAATACCAACAAGGGGAGAGTGTAAGAGAGAAGAGATACACCAACAAGGGGAGAGTGTAAGAGAGAGGAGATACACCAGCAAGGGGAGAGTGTAAGAGAAAGGAGAAACACCAGCAAGGGGAGAGTGTAAGAGAGAAGAGAAACACCATAAGGGGAGAGTGTAAGAGAGAAGAGAAACACCAGCAAGGGAAGAGTGTAAGAGAGAAGAGATACACCAGCAAGAGGAGAGTGCAAGAGAGAGGAGATACACCAGCAAGGGGAGAGTGTAAGAGAGAAGAGATACACCAGCAAGAGGAGAGTGTAAGAGAGAGGAGATACACCAGCAAGAGGAGAGTGTAAGAGAGAGGAGAAACACCAACAAGGGGAGAGTGTAAGAGAGAGGAGAAACACCAGCAAGAGGAGAGTGTAAGAGAGAGGAGAAACACCAACAAGGGGAGAGTGTAAGAGAGAAGAGATACACCAGCAAGGGGAGAGTGTAAGAGAGAATAGACACCAGCAAGGGGAGAGTGTAAGAGAGAAGAGATACACCAGCAAGGGGAGAGTGTAAGAGAGAAGAGATACAGCAGCAAGGGGATAGTGTAAGAGAGAAGAGAAACACCAGCAAGGGGAGAGTGTAAGAGAGAAGAGGAACACCAGCAAGGGGAGAGTGTAAGAGAGAAGAGATACACCAGCAAGGGGAGAGTGTAAGAGAGAAGAGATACACCAGCAAGGGGAGAGTGTAAGAGAGAGGAGATACACCAGCAAGGGGAGAGTGTAAGAGAGAAGAGAAACACCAGCAAGAGGAGAGTGTAAGAGAGAAGAGATACACCAGCAAGGGGAGAGTGTAAGAGAGAAGAAACACCAGTAAGAGGAGAGTGTAAGAGAGAAGAGATACACCAGCAAGAGGAGAGTGTAAGAGAGAAGAGATACACCAGCAAGGGGAGAGTGTAAGAGAGAAGAGATACACCAGCAAGAGGAGAGTGTAAGAGAGAGGAGATACACCAGCAAGGGGAGAGTGTAAGAGAGAGGAGAAACACCAGCAAGAGGAGAGTGTAAGAGAGAAGAGATACACCAGCAAGGGGAGAGTGTAAGAGAGAAGAGATACACCAGCAAGGGGAGAGTGTAAGAGAGAAGAGATACACCAGCAAGAGGAGAGTGTAAGAGAGAGGAGATACACCAGCAAGGGGAGAGTGTAAGAGAGAAGAGATACACCACAAGGGGAGAGTGTAAGAGAGAGGAGAGATACACCAACAAGGGGAGAGTGTAAGAGAGAGGAGATACACCAGCAAGTGGAGAGTGTAAGAGAGAAGAGATACACCAGCAAGGGGAGAGTGTAAGAGAGAGGAGAAACACCAGCAAGAGGAGAGTGTAAGAGAGAGAAGAGATACACCAGCAAGAGGAGAGTGTAAGAGAGATGAGAAACACCAGCAAGGGGAGAGTGTAAGAGAGAGGAGATACACCAGCAAGGGGAGAGTGTAAGAGAGAGGAGATACACCAGCAAGAGGAGAGTGTAAGAGAGAAGAGATACACCAGCAAGGGGAGAGTGTAAGAGAGAGGAGATACACCAGCAAGGGGAGAGTGTAAGAGAGAAGAGAAACACCAGTAAGAGGAGAGTGTAAGAGAGAAGAGATACACCAGCAAGAGGAGAGTGTAAGAGAGAAGAGATACACCAGCAAGGGGAGAGTGTAAGAGAGAAGAGATACACCAGCAAGAGGAGAGTGTAAGAGAGAGGAGATACACCAGCAAGGGGAGAGTGTAAGAGAGAGGAGAAACACCAGCAAGAGGAGAGTGTAAGAGAGAAGAGATACACCAGCAAGGGGAGAGTGTAAGAGAGAAGAGATACACCAGCAAGGGGAGAGTGTAAGAGAGAAGAGATACACCAGCAAGAGGAGAGTGTAAGAGAGAGGAGATACACCAGCAAGGGGAGAGTGTAAGAGAGAAGAGATACACCACAAGGGGAGAGTGTAAGAGAGAGGAGAGATACACCAACAAGGGGAGAGTGTAAGAGAGAGGAGATACACCAGCAAGTGGAGAGTGTAAGAGAGAAGAGATACACCAGCAAGGGGAGAGTGTAAGAGAGAGGAGAAACACCAGCAAGAGGAGAGTGTAAGAGAGAGAAGAGATACACCAGCAAGAGGAGAGTGTAAGAGAGATGAGAAACACCAGCAAGGGGAGAGTGTAAGAGAGAGGAGATACACCAGCAAGGGGAGAGTGTAAGAGAGATGAGAAACACCTGCAAGGGGAGAGTGTAAGAGAGAGGAGAAACACCAACAAGGGGAGAGTGTAAGAGAGAGGAGAAACACCAACAAGGGGAGAGTGTAAGAGAGAAGAGATACACCAGCAAGGGGAGAGTGTAAGAGAGAAGAAACACCAGCAAGGGGAGAGTGTACGAGAGAGGAGAAACACCAGCAAGGGGAGAGTGTACGAGAGAGAAGAAACACCAGCAAGAGGAGAGTGTAAGAGAGAAAAGAAACACCAGCAAGTGGAGAGTGTAAGAGAGAAGAGAAACACCAGCAAGGGGAGAGTATAAGAGAGAAGAGAAACACCAACAAGGGGAGAATGTAAGAGAGAGGAGATACACCAGCAAGAGTGGAGAGTGTAAGAGAGAGGAGATACACCAGCAAGGGGAGAGTGTAAGAGAGAAGAGAAACACCAGCAAGGGGAGAGTATAAGAGAGAGGAGAATCACCAGCAAGAAGAGAGTGTAAGAGAGAAGAGAAACACCAGCAAGGGGGGAGTGTAAGAGAGAAGAGAAACACCAGCAAGAGTGGAGAGTGTAAGAGAGAGGAGATACACCAGCAAGGGGAGAGTGTAAGAGAGAAGAGAAACACCAGCAAGGGGAGAGTGTAAGAGAGAGGAGATACACCAGCAAGAGGAGAGTGTAAGAGAGAAGAGAAACACCAGCAAGGGGAGAGTGTAAGAGAGAAGAGAAACACCAGCAAGGGGAGAGTGTAAGAGAGAGGAGAAACACCAGCAAGAGGAGAGTGTAAGAGAGAGGAGAAACACTAGCAAGGGGAGAGTGTAAGAGAGAGGAGATACACCAGCAAGAGGAGAGTGTAAGAGAGAGGAGAATCACCAGCAAGAGGAGAGTGTAAGAGAGAAGAGAAACACCAACAAGGGGAGAGTGTAAGAGAGAGGAGAAACACTAGGAAGGGGAGAGTGTAAGAGAGAGGAGAAACACCAGCAAGGGGAGAGTGTAAGAGAGAAGAGAAACACCAACAAGGGGAGAGTGTAAGAGAGAAGAGATACACCAGCAAGGGGAGAGTGTAAGAGAGAAGAGATACACCAGCAAGGGGAGAGTGTAAGAGAGAAGAGATACACCAACAAGGGGAGAGTGTAAGAGAGAGGAGAAACACCAACAAGGGGAGAGTGTAAGAGAGAAGAGATACACCAGCAAGGGGAGAGTGTAAGAGAGAAGAGATACACCAGCAAGGGGAGAGTGTAAGAGAGAAGAGATACACCAGCAAGGGGAGAGTGTAAGAGAGAAGAGATACACCAGCAAGGGGAGAGTGTAAGAGAGAGGAGATACACCAGCAAGAGGAGAGTGTAAGAGAGAGGAGAAACACCAACAAGGGGAGAGTGTAAGAGAGAAGAGATACACCAGCAAGAGGAGAGTGTAAGAGAGAAGAGAAACACCAGCAAGGGGAGAGTGTAAGAGAGAGGAGAAACACCACAAGGGGAGAGTGTAAGAGAGAGGAGAAACACCAACAAGGGGAGAGTGTAAGCGAGAAGAGAAACACCAGCAAGGGGAGAGAGTAAGAGAGAGAGAGAAACACCACAAGGGGAGAGTGTAAGAGAGAAGAGAAACACCAGCAAGGGGAGAGTGTAAGAGAGAAGAGAAACACCAGCAAGGGGAGAGTGTAAGAGAGAGGAGAAACACCAGCAAGAGGAGAGTGTAAGAGAGAGGAGAAACACTAGCAAGGGGAGAGTGTAAGAGAGAGGAGATACACCAGCAAGAGGAGAGTGTAAGAGAGAGGAGAATCACCAGCAAGAGGAGAGTGTAAGAGAGAAGAGAAACACCAACAAGGGGAGAGTGTAAGAGAGAGGAGAAACACTAGGAAGGGGAGAGTGTAAGAGAGAGGAGAAACACCAGCAAGGGGAGAGTGTAAGAGAGAAGAGAAACACCAACAAGGGGAGAGTGTAAGAGAGAAGAGATACACCAGCAAGGGGAGAGTGTAAGAGAGAAGAGATACACCAGCAAGGGGAGAGTGTAAGAGAGAAGAGATACACCAACAAGGGGAGAGTGTAAGAGAGAGGAGAAACACCAACAAGGGGAGAGTGTAAGAGAGAAGAGATACACCAGCAAGGGGAGAGTGTAAGAGAGAAGAGATACACCAGCAAGGGGAGAGTGTAAGAGAGAAGAGATACACCAGCAAGGGGAGAGTGTAAGAGAGAAGAGATACACCAGCAAGGGGAGAGTGTAAGAGAGAGGAGATACACCAGCAAGAGGAGAGTGTAAGAGAGAGGAGAAACACCAACAAGGGGAGAGTGTAAGAGAGAAGAGATACACCAGCAAGAGGAGAGTGTAAGAGAGAAGAGAAACACCAGCAAGGGGAGAGTGTAAGAGAGAGGAGAAACACCACAAGGGGAGAGTGTAAGAGAGAGGAGAAACACCAACAAGGGGAGAGTGTAAGAGAGAAGAGAAACACCAGCAAGGGGAGAGAGTAAGAGAGAGAGAGAAACACCACAAGGGGAGAGTGTAAGAGAGAAAAGATACACCAGCAAGGGGAGAGTGTAAGAGAGAAGAGAAACACCAGCAAGAGGAGAGTGTAAGAGAGAAGAAACACCAACAAGGGGAGAGTGTAAGAGAGAAGAGACAGACCAGCAAGGGGAGAGTGTAAGAGAGAGGAGAAACACCAGCAAGGGGAGAGTGTAAAAGAGAGGAGATACACCAACAAGGGGAGAGTGTAAGAGAGAAGATAAACACCACAAGGGGAGAGTGTAAGAGAGAGGAGATACACCAACAAGGGGAGAGTGTAAGAGAGAAGAGATACACCAGCAAGGGGAGAGTGTAAGAGAGAAGAGAAACACCAGCAAGGGGAGAGTGTAAGAGAGAGGAGATACACCAGCAAGAGGAGAGTGTAAGAGAGAGGAGAGACACCAACAAGGGGAGAGTGTAAGAGAGAGAAACACCAGCAAGGGGAGAGTGTAAGAGAGAGGAGACACACCAGCAAGAGGAGAGTGTAAGAGAGAAGAGATACACCAGCAAGGGGAGAGTGTAAGAGAGAAGAGATACACCAGCAAGAGGAGAGTGTAAGAGAGAGGAGATACACCAGCAAGGGGAGAGTGTAAGAGAGAAGAGATACACCAGCAAGGGGAGAGTGTAAGAGAGAAGAGATACACCAGCAAGGGGAGAGTGTAAGAGAGAGGAGATACACCAGCAAGGGGAGAGTGTAAGAGAGAGGAGAAACACCACAAGGGGAGAGTGTAAGAGAGAGGAGAAACACCAACAAGGGGAGAGTGTAATAGAGAAGAGATACACCAGCAAGGGGAGAGTGTAAGAGAGAAGAGATACACCAGCAAGGGGAGAGTGTAAGAGAGAAGAGATACACCAACAAGGGGAAAGTGTAAGAGAGAAGAGATACACCAGCAAGAGGAGAGTGTAAGAGAGAGGAGAATCACCAGCAAGAGGAGAGTGTAAGAGAGAAGAGAAACACCAACAAGGGGAGAGTGTAAGAGAGAGAGGAGAAACACTAGCAAGGGGAGAGTGTAAGAGAGAAGAGAAACACCAACAAGGGGAGAATGTAAGAGAGAGGAGATACACCAACATGGGGAGAGTGTAAGAGAGAAGAGATACACCAGCAAGGGGAGAGTGTAAGAGAGAGGAGACACACCAGCAAGAGGAGAGTGTAAGAGAGAAGAGATACACCAGCAAGGGGAGAGTGTAAGAGAGAAGAGATACACCAGCAAGAGGAGAGTGTAAGAGAGAGGAGATACACCAGCAAGGGGAGAGTATAAGAGAGAAGAGTTACACCAGCAAGAGGAGAGTGTAAGAGAGAGGAGAAACACCAGCAAGGTGTAGTAGTGAAAACAATATGGTATTCTTTTAAATTTTTTATGAGAAACCCATTAACATTCAACTTTAAAAGTGTAATTTTACAATGCTAAAAGCCATATTAAAGGACATTCAATGGGATGCATTTTTCAAAAATAAAAATACACAAGTAAAATGGAGTTTGTTCAGAATGCTCTTAGAGAAATATACTCTTCAAATATACGGGGGGGGGGAAGTAAATTCAAGAGAAGTAAATTATGACCGATGTGGCTTAACAAAGCAGTTTGCAGGGAAATGACAAATAAAAAGTTGGCTTTTAAATTGTTTTTCAGAAAGGTCAGATGAATCATTTCCAAATAGAAAGAATTCAAAAGAATCTGTAAACAAGCAATTAAGCTAGCTAAAACTGAAACCAAGACAACTTTTGCAAAAAGAGCAAGAAAAATCCTAAATAATTCTTCAAGTATATAAATGGTAATAAGATTAAGTTTGCTATTGGTCCCCTTAAATCTGAGACAGGTGCATTAGTGAGGGCAAGGCAATAATTGATGACTTAAATAAATTATTTTCTTCTGCATATACAAAAGGAAGCAACAATGGCAGACTGTGGGTAAATAAAAAAGAATCACAGAATTTCCTTCATTATGTACATGGCTTGCTGAGGACAAAGACCAAAAGAGTATGGAAAGGTTCGAGGTGAATAAAAGCATGTGGACCTTATGGCTTACACCCATGAGTACTTAGGGAACTTAGTTCAGTAATAGCAAGACCATTACACTTAATATTTATTGATTCTCTATCATCAGGCATAGTGCCCTGTAACTGGAGAAAAGCAGGTGTAGCATCATTATGCAAAAAAAGTGGCAAGATCTAAACCAGGAAAATACAGACTTGTGAGCTTGACTTTTGTAATGGGCAGCTTATTAGAAGGGTTACTAACTGATAGTATTAAGGAGTGCATGATGGCTAACAACTTTATTAGTAGCAGTCAGCATGATTTTATGAAGAATAGTTCATGCCAAACTAATTTACTGTCTTTCTATGAAAGGGTAAGTAGTATAGTGGACAAGGGTATTGCTGTTGATTGCTCCATATAGTCTAAGTCATCGATTCAATTTTGGCTGATGCAAAATGCAAAAAAAAAACCCAATATCATCTTTTCAAGCACGGTAAGCAATTCAATTACCTGTATGAAAAAATACCGGCAGAAAAAAACGCACGTTGGAATCTAAAGTTAGTGCCCATTGATACCCATTAAAAGCAGTCTCCTTTTCCAATTCAATTCCATGCATTAGGCACTAAGAGGCGAAAAGGGACCCACTCTAACGCGTGAAAATCTGCACCCAGTTATTTTGGGCGCTGAGTCCCCTAACTCATGTTTAATCCCACCGACACAGGAATTGAAGAGGAAAAAAAGCAAAAAAACCCCTAAGTGACCAGTGGACGTATTGATATGGGGCCCTAAGCCCCTCGTCAATACATCTTAAGTATGAAAAAAATGTGTCACATGTTAGTAGAATTAACCCAATGAGTGCCAGCGGAAGTTACGTACCCCACTGGCACTCAAAGGGTTAATCTGACTACGTTAAGAACATCACATGAACATAAACACCTACCAGTAATCCTGATGTCCAGCGGAGTCTTCAGCACACTGGTCAGCTTGTCCATCTTCTATCTTTTTCGATCATCCTTCTTTTTACTGTCTTCTTATCCTCTGAAAAGAAGAATAAAAGTCTTCGTTAAATATGCTTTAAAAAAAATTATGTTCCCAAGATACGTAGTCGTTAACCCTTTGAGTGCTGGAGGGGTAAACAATGCATTTCAGAGCAATGCGTTGCTTACCTCTCTGGCACTCAAAGGGTTAAATCTGTGCCGGCATTCCAATAGGAAAAATACGTTTTTGCCCCAGTGCGAAAAAAACAATTATTCTAATCCATTTCGTGAAATATGATATTGTAGTCCACAATGTATATCTAATTTATTGTGTCACCATAAAAATAATGAGATGAGGCATTGAATGGGTTAAATAATTCTGCCACCACCACCGCTGTTGCCAGGAATGCAGGCCAAAAATCCACACACCCCCTTCATACCTCTCGGGCTATTGCCCGAGCCGCTCTGTGAAAAAATTGAACAGAGACTTTTATATGGCCAGTCTCCTTTCAAAATGGTTTCCAGCCTTCCATTGGCTGGGAGGTGTGCTTACACACATCCCAGCCAATCAGCTTCTAGTGGGCTTTGTCATCCCCCCCACTAGAAGCTGATTGACTGGGAGGTGCATAGGTAAGCATCCCAGCCAATGGAAGGCTGGGAACCATTTTGAACAAAGCCTGGTCATACAAAAGCCTGCACTCCTGCTGCTACCGACAGCATCATTTAACCTGTTCAGTGCCTCATCTCATTATTTTTTTGGGATACAATAAATTGGATATTAATTGTGGACTACAACAGCACCTTTCGCGAAATGGATTAGAACATTTGTTTTCACATTGGGAAACGCTGGAATGCCAGCATAGATTTAACCCTTTGCGTGCCAGGGAGGTAAGCAACGCATTGCTCTGAAATGCTTTGTGTATCTCTCCGGCACGCAAAAGGTTAATGACCACATATCTTGGAGACTTATTTTTTTAAAAGCATATCTAACAAAGACTTTCTATTCTTCTTTTCAGGTACATCATTGGGACAATGATGAAGAACAGACGGTAAGAAGAGAGAAGAGGAAGAAGGCAGAAGATAGATTACAGAGGAAGATGGGCAGTGTATGACAGGTGAGTGTTATACAGCTCTGTGTTCTGGGTGTTAGGATAGTGTTAGGGGTAGTATTGTTGCACTTTATTGTTAGGGGTAATTTAGGATTAATGTTTGGGAGGGTGACTGTATTTGAGCTCACAATCGGTGTTTGACAGTGTGTCAAGCACTGATCGCTAGCTCTTTTCCTTCGATGTTCCCATTACTCACACTATTTAATGTGGGTTTTGGGAACTTAAAACACACAACGGACATTTGGCCACATGTCAGGTTTTGTGGCCCAACTTTTCTTGTGTATCAGTTGGTAGGGCAAATGAATACCGACGGTGACACAGTTTGTGTACAGGTCGGTAGCCAATTTTGCCCTACCAGGTGTTTTATCGTGCTAAACTGAATTGAGGCCTTAGTGTAAGGATGCTCTGTGTTTGACTTTTTCTATAGAACCAGAAGAAAAAAACAAAAATGTATCTATAGTTTTACCTTTTTGAACAATAAACAACAAAAGCGCCACTGAACAGAAGATCCACACAATGACATAGGCGATGATCATTTTTTTACCAGCATCTGTAAGACAAACCACATAGATCTGTTAATGTTTTTTTTATTTTTTAATTTATGAATGTGGACCTGTTAATTATAAAGATAATTAAAGCTACCAATATGTTGTATTAGTAATTAATCTTAAATATAAACAGTTTGTGGGAAAATAGCCTTTATTTGTGGGTGTCAGTGTGGCACAGTATGTGCTGGTCCAGTATTATCACACAGAACCATTCATGATCGGCTCATAAGGGGACACCACCAGCAGATACGTCTGTTACAGGAGTGTTCAATTATTTTGGTCAGAGGGTAACAATTTGCAAAAAATAATTAGGGGACCATAGTTATATGTACGGGAATTTCTAATTTCCCAAGAGACCTGGGTTTAAGCCATCCTAATACATTCTTAGCTCACTGTTCACACTAATTTACCATTACTAGTAAGATTGCACCAACACCGATACTGGTATCGGTGCCGATACCACCATTTGCGCAAGTACTTGTACTCACGCAAATGCGGCCGATGCCAGCACCGATACCCTGTGTCAGGGTCGGTGCTGCAGAGAGGGATCCCGGAGTGCTGCTCACAATGCTCCCTGGTCGCCTCCCTCCCTCCTGCAGCGTTGGAGCGTTGCCGCGGGTTACCATGGCAAC
This sequence comes from Rhinophrynus dorsalis, assembly GCA_037306005.1. Taxonomy (NCBI): domain Eukaryota; kingdom Metazoa; phylum Chordata; class Amphibia; order Anura; family Rhinophrynidae; genus Rhinophrynus; species Rhinophrynus dorsalis. The sequence continues at coordinate 9,523,227 of CM074723.1, read as the reverse complement.
GCTCTGACGCTGACCTCTGCCGGGGCCCACGAGAGAACACCGAGCACCCGGCAGAGGAAGGTAAGGCAGACAAAGGGGGATCAAGAGCGGGTGGTGAAAGAGGCAGAGAGGGGGGTCAAGAGGGAGAAAAAGAGGCAAAAGGGACTAAGGGAGAAAAAAGACGCAAAAGGAGGGGGGCCAAGAAGAGGCAAGAGGAGGGGGGATCAGGAGGGAGAGAGAGGCAAAAGGGTGGGATCAAGAGTCAAAGAGGGGGACAAAGGGAGAGAAAAAGCCAAGGCAAAAGGAGGGAGCTCAAGAAGGGGAGAAAGAGGCAAAAGGGGAGAATCAAGAGGTGGTGTATGTATGTATGTGTGTGTATATATATGTCAAGTACTCACCGATATTTCCAAGTACCTGAAGTATATATATATGCTTTCGGTACATGGAAAACTAGCAAATGACTGCAAAAAAAGTATCGGTAATTGGTATCGGTGAGTACTAGAAAAAAGTATCGGTACTCGTACTCGGTCTTAAAAAAAATTGGTATCGGTGCATCTCTAGTTACTACGGTAGTATGGAGATCAACACCTTTGCACGTCCCAAGCTGGCCTGGTTGTGTGGCATCTCCAGGACAGAACACAAATGTAACTAGTTATAATACAGTGTTACAGCTAACACCAAACCCATTAATGAGACAGTTCAATGTAATTTGTTATAATGCATAGGATATTTTAACATTTTGTTACCCTCCTATTCTTATTCAAATTCATTTTAAAAGATTTCCCCCCTCCCGTCCCTTTCCATTACATCAGGAAGAGATCCCTCAGATCCGAAAGCCGGTCACTTGACCGGATGGATTGTAGCGAGGAACAATATGGTGTCTGTCAGTATAAAGAAAACCCCGCCCCACTGGACTGATCATAATGAGGGACAATATGGTGTCTGTCAGTATAAAGAAAACCCCGCCCCACTGGATGAAGCGGAGCAGAGTTTTCCTTACACTGACACACTATTGTACCTCATTATGATTGGTCCAGAGGGGTGGAGTTCTCCTTATACTGACACACTATTGTACCTCATTATGATCAGTCCAGCGGGGCGGAGTTCTCCTTATACTGACACACTATTGTATCTCATTATGATCAGTCCAGCGGGGCGGAGTTCTCCTTATACTGACACACTATTGTACCTCATTATGATCAGTCCAGAGGGGTGGAGTTCTCCTTACACTGACACACTACTGTACCTCATTATGATCAGTCCGGCGGGGCGGAGTTCTCCTTATACTGACACACTATTGTACCTCATTATGATCAGTCCAACGGGGCGGAGTTCTCCTTATACTGACACACTATTGTACCTCATTATGATCAGTCCAGCGGGGCGGAGTTTTCCTTACACTGACACACTATTGTACCTCATTATGATCAGTCCAGCGGGGCGGAGTTCTCCTTATACTGACGCGCTATTGTACCTCATTATGATCAGTCCAGCGGGGCGGAGTTCTCCTTATACTGACGCGCTATTGTACCTCATTATGATCAGTCCAGCGGGGCGGAGTTCTCCTTATACTGACACACTATTGCACCTCATTATGATCAGTCCAGTGGGGCGGAGTTCTCCTTATACTGACACACTATTGTACCTCATTATGATCAGTCCAGTGGGGCGGAGTTCTCCTTACACTGACACACTATTGTACCTCATTATGATCAGTCCAATGGGGCGGAGTTCTCCTTACACTGACACACTATTGTACCTCATTATGATCAGTCCAGCGGGGCGGAGTTCTCCTTATACTGACACGCTATTGTACCTCATTATGATCAGTCCAGTGGGGCGGAGTTCTCCTTATACTGACACGCTATTGTACCTCATTATGATCAGTCCAGAGGGGTGGAGTTCTCCTTATACTGACACACTATTGTACCTCATTATGATCAGTCCAGAAGGGCGGAGTTCTCCTTATACTGACACACTATTGTACCTCATTATGATCAGTCCAGAGGGGTGGAGTTCTCCTTATACTGACACACTATTGTACCTCATTATGATCAGTCCAGAGGGGCGGAGTTCTCCTTATACTGACACGCTATTGTACCTCATTATGATCAGTCCAGCGGGGCGGAGTTCTCCTTATACTGACACGCTATTGTACCTCATTATGATCAGTCCAGCGGGGCGGAGTTCTCCTTATACTGACACGCTATTGTACCTCATTATGATCAGTCCAGCGGGGCGGAGTTCTCCTTATACTGACACGCTATTGTACCTCATTATGATCAGTCCAGCGGGGCGGAGTTCTCCTTATACTGACACGCTATTGTACCTCATTGTGATCAGTCCGGCGGGGCGGTGTTCTCCTTATACTGACACACTATTGTACCTCATTATGATCAGTCCAGAGGGGCGGAGTTCTCCTTATACTGACACGCTATTGTACCTCATTATGATCAGTCCAGAGGGGCGGAGTTCTCCTTATACTGACACACTATTGTACCTCATTATGATCAGTCCGGCGGGGCGGTGTTCTCCTTATACTGACACGCTATTGTACCTCATTATGATCAGTGCAGCGGGGCGGAGTTCTCCTTATACTGACACACTATTGTACCTCATTATGATCAGTCCAGAGGGGCGGAGTTCTCCTTATACTGACACGCTATTGTACCTCATTATGATCAGTCCAGCGGGGCGGAGTTCTCCTTATACTGACACACTATTGTACCTCATTATGATCAGTGCAGCGGGGCGGAGTTCTCCTTATACTGACACACTATTGTACCTCATTATGATCAGTCCAGCGGGCGGAGTTCTCCTTATACTGACACGCTATTGTACCTCATTATGATCAGCCCGGCGGGGCGGAGTTCTCCTTATACTGACACACTATTGTACCTCATTATGATCAGTCCAGCGGGGCGGAGTTCTCCTTATACTGACGCGCTATTGGACCTCATTATGATCAGTCCAGAGGGGCGGAGTTCTCCTTATACTGACACACTATTGTACCTCATTATGATCAGTCCAGCGGGGCGGAGTTCTCCTTACACTGACACGCTATTGTACCTCATTATGATCAGTCCAGCGGGCGGAGTTCTCCTTATACTGACACGCTATTGTACCTCATTATGATCAGTCCAGCGGGGCGGAGTTATCCTTATACTGACACACTATTGTACCTCATTATGATCAGTCCAGCGGGGCGGAGTTCTCCTTATACTGACACACTATTGTACCTCATTATGATCAGCCCAGCGGGGCGGAGTTCTCCTTATACTGACACACTATTGTACCTCATTATGATCAGTCCAGCGGGGCGGAGTTCTCCTTATACTGACACGCTATTGTACCTCATTATGATCAGTCCAGCGGGGCGGAGTTCTCCTTACACTGACACACTATTGTACCTCATCATGATCAGTCCAGCGGGCGGAATTCTCCTTATACTGACACGCTATTGTACCTCATTATGATCAGTCCAGCGGGGCGGAGTTATCCTTATACTGACACACTATTGTACCTCATTATGATCAGTCCAGCGGGGCGGAGTTCTCCTTATACTGACACGCTATTGTACCTCATTATGATCAGTCCAGAGGGGCGGAGTTCTCCTTATACTGACACGCTATTGTACCTAATTATGATCAGCCCGGCGGGGCGGTGTTCTCCTTATACTGACACACTATTGTACCTCATTATGATCAGCCCGGCGGGGCGGAGTTCTCCTTATACTGACACACTATTGTACCTCATTATGATCAGTCCAGCGGGGCGGAGTTCTCCTTACACTGACGCGCTATTGGACCTCATTATGATCAGTCCAGAGAGGCGGAGTTCTCCTTATACTGACACACTATTGTACCTCATTATGATCAGTCCAGCGGGGCGGAGTTCTCCTTATACTGACACGCTATTGTACCTCATTATGATCAGTCCAGAGGGGCGGAGTTCTCCTTATACTGACACGCTATTGTACCTCATTATGATCAGCCCGGCGGGGCGGAGTTATCCTTATACTGACACACTATTGTACCTCATTATGATCAGTCCAGCGGGGCAGAGTTCTCCTTATACTGACACGCTATTGTACCTCATTATGATCAGTCCAGAGGGGCGGAGTTCTCCTTATACTGACACGCTATTGTACCTCATTATGATCAGCCCGGCGGGGCGGAGTTCTCCTTATACTGACACGCTATTGTACCTCATTATGATCAGTCCAGCGGGTCGGAGTTCTCCTTACACTGACGCGCTATTGTACCTCATTATGATCAGTCCAGAGGGGCGGAGTTCTCCTTATACTGACACACTATTTTACCTCATTATGATCAGTCCAGCGGGGCGGAGTTCTCCTTATACTGACGCGCTATTGTACCTCATTATGATCTGTCCAGCGGGGCGGAGTTCTCCTTATACTGACACGCTATTGTACCTCATTATGATCAGTCCAGCAGGGCGGAGTTCTCCTTATACTGACACGCTATTGTACCTGATTATGATCAGTGCGGCGGGGCGGCGTTCTCCTTACACTGACACGCTATTGTACCTCATTATGATCAGTCCAGCGGGGCGGAGTTCTCCTTACACTGACGCGCTATTGTACCTCATTATGATCAGTCCGGCGGGGAGGAGTTCTCCTTATACTGACACGCTATTGTACCTCATTATGATCAGTCCAGCGGGGCGGAGTTCTCCTTATACTGACACACTATTGTACCTCATTATGATCAGTCCAGCGGGGCGGAGTTCTCCTTATACTGACACGCTATTGTACCTCATTATGATCAGTCTGGCGGGGCGGAGTTCTCCTTATACTGACACGCTATTGTACCTCATTATGATCAGTCCAGCGGGGCGGAGTTCTCCTTATACTGACACACTATTGTACCTCATTATGATCAGTCCAGCGGGGCGGAGTTCTCCTTACACTGACACACTATTGTACCTCATTATGATCAGTCCAGCGGGGTGGAGTTCTCCTTATACTGACGCGCTATTGTACCTCATTATGATCAGTCGAGCGGGGCGGAGTTCTCCTTACACTGACGCGCTATTGTACCTCATTATGATCAGTCCAGTGGTGCGGATTTCTCCTTATACTGACACACCATTGTACCTCATTATGATCAGTCCAGCGGGGCGGAGTTCTCCTTATACTGACACGCTATTGTACCTCATTATGATCAGTCCAGCGGGGCAGAGTTCTCCTTACACTGACACATTATTGTATCTCATTATGATCAGTCCAGAGGGGCGGAGTTCTCCTTACACTGACACACTATTGTACCTCATTATGATCAGTCCAGTGGTGCGGATTTCTCCTTATACTGACACACCATTGTACCTCATTATGATCAGTCCAGCGGGGCGGAGTTCTCCTTATACTGACACACCATTGTACCTCATTATGATCAGTCCAGCGGGGCGGAGTTCTCCTTATACTGACACGCTATTGTACCTCATTATGATCAGTCCAGCGGGGCGGAGTTCTCCTTATACTGACACGCTATTGTACCTCATCATGATCAGTCCGGCGGGGCGGAGTTCTCCTTATACTGACACGCTATTGTACCTCATTATGATCAGTCCGGCGGGGCGGAGTTCTCCTTACACTGACACGCTATTGTACCTCATTATGATCAGTCCAGTGGGGCGGAGTTCTCCTTATACTGACACACTATTGTACCTCATTATGATCAGTCCAGCGGGGCGGAGTTCTCCTTATACTGACACACTATTGTACCTCATTATGATCAGTCCGGCGGGGCGGAGTTCTCCTTATACTGACACACTATTGTACCTCATTATGATCAGTCCAGCGGGGCGGAGTTCTCCTTATACTGACACGCTATTGTACCTCATTATGATCAGTCCAGTGGGGCGGAGTTCTCCTTACACTGACACACAATTGTACCTCATTATGATCAGTCCAGAGGGGCGGAGTTCTCCTTATACTGACGCGCTATTGTACCTCATTATGATCAGTCCAGTGGGGCGGAGTTCTCCTTACACTGACGCGCTATTGTACCTCATTATGATCAGTCCAGTGGTGCGGATTTCTCCTTATACTGACACACTATTGTACCTCATTATGATCAGTCCAGCGGGGCAGAGTTCTCCTTATACTGACACACTACTGTACCTCATTATGATCAGTCCAGCGGGGCGGAGTTCTCCTTATACTGACACGCTATTGTACCTCATTATGATCAGTCCAGCGGGGCGGAGTTCTCCTTACACTGACGCGCTATTGTACCTCATTATGATCAGTCCAGTGGTGCGGATTTCTCCTTATACTGACACACTATTGTACCTCATTATGATCAGTCCAGCGGTGCGGAGTTCTCCTTATACTGACACGCTATTGTACCTCATTATGATCAGTCCAGAGGGGCGGAGTTCTCCTTACACTGACACGCTATTGTACCTCATTATGATCAGTCCAGCGGGGCGGAGTTCTCCTTACACTGACACGCTATTGTACCTCATTATGATCAGTCCAGCGGTGCGGAGTTCTCCTTACACTGACACGCTATTGTATCTCATTATGATCAGTCCAGCGGGGCGGAGTTCTCCTTACACTGACATGCTATTGTACCTCATTATGATCAGTCCGGCGGGGCGGAGTTCTCCTTATACTGACGCGCTATTGTATCTCATTATGATCAGTCCAGCGGTGCGGAGTTCTCCTTACACTGACACGCTATTGTACCTCATTATGATCAGTCCAGCGGGGCGGAGTTCTCCTTATACTGACACACTATTGTACCTCATTATGATCAGTCGTGCGGGGCGGAGTTCTCCTTATACTGACACACTATTGTACCTCATTATGATCAGTCCAGCGGTGCGGAGTTCTCCTTACACTGACACGCTATTGTACCTCATTATGATCAGTCCAGCGGTGCGGAGTTCTCCTTACACTGACACGCTATTGTACCTCATTATGATTAGTCCAGCGGTGCGGAGTTCTCCTTACACTGACGCGCTATTGTACCTCATTATGATCAGTCCAGCAGGGCGGAGTTCTCCTTACACTGACACGCTATTGTACCTCATCATGATCAGTCCAGCGGGGCGGAGTTCTCCTTATACTGACACACTATTGTACCTCATTATGATCAGTCCAGCGGGGCGGAGTTCTCCTTACACTGACATGCTATTGTACCTCATTATGATCAGTCCGGCGGGGCGGAGTTCTCCTTATACTGACGCGCTATTGTATCTCATTATGATCAGTCCAGCGGGGCGGAGTTCTCCTTACACTGACACGCTATTGTACCTCATTATGATCAGTCCAGCGGGGCGGAGTTCTCCTTACACTGACATGCTATTGTACCTCATTATGATCAGTCCAGCGGGGCGGAGTTCTCCTTATACTGACATGCTATTGTACCTCATTATGATCAGTCCAGCGGGGCGGAGTTCTCCTTATACTGACATGCTATTGTACCTCATTATGATCAGTCCGGCGGGGCGGAGTTCTCCTTATACTGACGCGCTATTGTATCTCATTATGATCAGTCCAGCGGGGCGGAGTTCTCCTTACACTGACACGCTATTGTACCTCATTATGATCAGTCCGGTGGGGCGGAGTTCTCCTTACACTGACACGCTATTGTACCTCATTATGATCAGTCCAGCGGGGCGGAGTTCTCCTTACACTGACGCGCTATTGTACCTCATTATGATCAGTCCAGCGGGGCGGAGTTCTCCTTGCACTGACACGCTATTGTACCTCATTATGATCAGTCCAGCGGGGCGGAGTTCTCCTTATACTGACACGCTATTGTACCTCATTATGATCAGTCCAGCGGGGCGGAGTTCTCCTTACAGTGACACGCTATTGTACCTCATTATGATCAGTCCAGCGGGGCGGAGTTCTCCTTACAGTGACACACTATTGTACCTCATTATGATCAGCCCAGCGGGGCGGAGTTCTCCTTATACTGACACGCTATTGTACCTCATTATGATCAGTCCAGCGGGGCGGAGTTCTCCTTACACTGACACGCTATTGTACCTCATTATGATCAGTCCAGAGGGGTGGAGTTCTCCTTATACTGACGCGCTATTGTACCTCATTATGATCAGTCCAGTGGGGCGGAGTTCTCCTTACACTGACGCGCTATTGTACCTCATTATGATCACTCCAGCGGGGCGGAGTTCTCCTTACACTGACGCGCTATTGTACCTCATTATGATCAGTCGAGCGGGGCGGAGTTCTCCTTACACTGACGCGCTATTGTACCTCATTATGATCAGTCCAGCGGGGCGGAGTTCTCCTTACACTGACGCGCTATTGTACCTCATTATGATCAGTCCAGCGGGGCGGAGTTCTCATTATACTGACACGCTATTGTACCTCATTATGATCAGTCCAGCGGGGCGGAGTTCTCCTTATACTGACACGCTATTGTACCTCATCATGATCAGTCCAGCGGGGCGGAGTTCTCCTTACACTGACGCGCTATTGTACCTCATTATGATCAGTCCAGCGGGGCGGAGTTCTCCTTACACTGACACGCTATTGTACCTCATTATGATCAGTCCAGCGGGGCGGAGTTCTCCTTACACTGACACGCTATTGTACCTCATTATGATCAGTCCAGCGGGGCGGAGTTCTCCTTACACTGACACGCTATTGTACCTCATTATGATCAGTCCAGCGGGGCGGAGTTCTCCTTACAGTGACACGCTATTGTACCTCATTATGATCAGCCCAGCGGGGCGGAGTTCTCCTTATACTGACACGCTATTGTACCTCATTATGATCAGTCCAGCGGGGCGGAGTTCTCCTTACACTGACACGCTATTGTACCTCATTATGATCAGTCCAGCGGGGCGGAGTTCTCCTTACACTGACACGCTATTGTATCTCATTATGATCAGTCCAGCGGGGCGGAGTTCTCCTTATACTGACACACTATTGTACCTCATTATGATCAGTCCAGAGGGGCGGAGTTCTCCTTACACTGACACGCTACTGTACCTCATTATGATCAGTCCAGACTGGGTTTTGGATGTGAGTGATGTGATGGAAAGAGGCTGAAGGGGGAAACTTTTAAATTGAATTTCAAGAAGAATATGACTTAACATGATTTTAGCATAAGCACATAAAACAAATTAAACTACAAACTAAACTAAAATACAATTCCAGTCCAGGTTTTGGTAAGCACACCCAAAGAAAAAAAAAACACATTTAAAATTGCTGGAGTGCAACCAATTTTGACCAAAATAGAATAAAGGGTTAATGGTAATGAAAGGGTAGATGTGCACCAATATTTTGTGTATTTGCTTTTAGCTATTTTGCCTTCTTCCTAGTCCCAAATGTTTTCATGTTTGATTCCTTATTGTACAATGCTACAGCATTTGTTAGTGCTTTCACAGCATATTAACCCTTAAAGGGATAGTAATGTTTCATAATAAAAGCAGCTCTAATTAATCATCATAGTATTTGGACCCCTCCCGCCCCTTTTACTGATGTAACACTGTTCAGCCAGATCAGAAGGTTGGTGTCCAGGTAGACTGCAGAGAGGGACAATCTTCTTCCTATGAGAACAATGAAAGCCCTGCCCCCCTTGACAAGTTTTTCAGGTTTTTCCCCTAAAAACTTATCAAGGGGGGCAGGGCTTTCATTGTTCTCATAGGAAGAAGATTGTCCCCTTCTGTTATCTGTCTGGTCTATGGACTGCATTCCACATCTGAGAAGAGATGGCTTACACTAGGTAAAAGGGGCGGGAGGGGAAACTTTGCTTGTGAATACCTCTCAAACCATAAAGGTTTGAGAGATAAGACTTTCTTCATGTTTTTTTAATGCCTACAAAGTAAAATAAAGATAAAATGAAGTATTACTATCCCTTTAAGCACCAGAGGGTATGCAATGCATTATGTTGAACACCTTTGGATCTGTTGCCTGATTGCATGTCTGAAAACTAAATATTTATTGATTCACTTTCATCAGGCATAGTGCCCTGTGATTGGAGGAAAGCTGATGTAGTTCCACTGTTCAAAAAGGGGACAAGATCCAAACCAGGAAATTAAAGACCTGTGAGCTTGACTTCCATAGTGGGTAATATATTAGAATGATTACTAACTGACGGTGTTCAGAAGTATGTGATGACAAACAATCTTATTAATAGGAAACAGCACGGTTTTATGAAGAATAGATCATGTCAGACTAATTTGCTTGCATTTTACAAATGGGAAGTAGTAATTAGACAAGGGAATTGCTGTTGATGTAGTATACCTGGATTTTGCAAAAGCCCTTGATACAGTGCCTCACAACAGGTTACTGCATAAATTAAAAGGCTTCAGTTTGGACGGTGTTATCTGTACATGAACTGAGAACTGGTTAATTGATAGATGAATGAATGAATGAATATGTTTATTTATATAGCGCCACAAGTGTACGCAGCGCTTTACAATTTCAGGGTTTAAACAATACAGGGTTACAGGTGCTTTGTAGAGTGAAACATTGGGTGCGAGGTCCCTGCCCGAAAGCTTACAATCTAGATGGCAGAGAGTTGTTGTAAATGGAACCTTTTCAAGTTGGTCTAAAGTTGTACCTGGGGTGCCACAGGGTTCAGTCCTGGGACCAATGATTTTTCATTTGTTTATTAAGGATCTAGAAGTGGGAATTGAAAGTCAGGATTTAGATTAACTGAGTGAATGTGCAGAAAAGAGGCAGATGACATTTAATATAGATAAATGTAAGGTTATACATTTGGGCTGTAGAAACAAACTTTATATACACTAAATGGGAAACAACTTGGGGAATCCTCATTAGAGAAAGATTTAGAAGTACTGATAGACAATAGACTTCACAGCAGTGTGCAGAGTCACTCAGCTGCTGCAAGAGCAAATAGAGTACTAGCCTGCATAAAAAGAGGTGTAGATGTAAGGGATGCTAATATTATCCTACCTCTGTATAAATCCTTGGTAATGCCTCATCTAGAAAATGGAGTACAGTTTTGGGCACCAGTTCCTAAAAAATACATTACTGAACTTGAAAAAGTGCAGAGACAAGCAACAAAACTGATAAAAGAATTGGAGGATCTGAGTTATAAAGAGAGACTAGACAAAATGGGTTTGTTTACATTAGAGTACAGACGTCTAAGGGGTGATATGATTACCATTTACACATGTATTCGAAGTTAACACAAAGATCTATCCAAAGAACTATTTACTCAAAGAGCTGAGCTAAGAACAAAAGGCCATCCAATAAGACTAAAGGAAAGGAGTTTTTGACTGAAACAAATGCAGGGATTTTTTTACAGTAAGGGTGGTACAGCGATGGAATTCTTTGCCTTGGGATGTTGTGCTTGCAGATACCGTAACTGCTTTCAAAACAGTAATGGATACCTATCTAGCACAGAACAATACTGAGACATATGGCAGTTGATAGCAGATAGTATGTTGATTCAGGGAACTGACTGACATTTGGAATTTTTTACCCATCTGGGGCTTAATTAGAAATGGCTTCACTGTTTTTTTTTTTGCCTTCCTCTGGATCAGCAGGGGTAATCTGGCTGCACTTAATGGACACATCTTTTTTAGCCTCATCAACTATGTTACTATGTTAGCCAAAAGACCAGCAAATGTTCAGGAGATAGCCATACTGTGTATAGGATGCTAATTGGCGGTACCTGTGCAGTATCAATGAAGTTCAATATGTTAATGAAACCTTTCAGTGACATTTCATATGTTAATAAAGGGTTTCAGTGACATTTCATATGCAAATAAAGCTCTGTGTTGCCAGGAGACTTTCAATTTCACTTTTCCCAGCAATGAAAATGTGAATGTTTCCTAAATGATATGTCTGCTGGAATTTCGGCATAGGTAGGTTTGAATGACATTTTCTAGTATGTAAAAAAAAAAGAAAATTCAAGGTGACATGTCCAACTCATTGCTTCAGTATCCAGGGTTAAAGGGGAAGTATTTTGTAGAATGAAAAATATATATTTCAGTTTTTTTTTCCTGCTGTGTAAAGCAAGTGGACTCCTGCAAAAGAGAGCTCTTTTATTTGAAGTCTATGATGGCTCAAGCTTGCATACTTTGGCTGAAGTATTTCAATGGATGGAGATTTCAGTTGTAACTCTTAACCCTTTGAGTGGCAGAGGGGTCCGCAATGCATTGCAGACCCCTCTGGCACTAAAAGGGTTAAAGCTGGGATTCATCAAGGTGCGAATGGCTTAATGTGCAAGAAAATCTGAGGATTTCTTTGCGCATTAACCATTCACCCATTCAGCAATTTACGGATTGTATTTGGCTATCGTTTTTTCCATCAACTAGTTGAATAGTCCGTTACACGGTCCACAGTGCCAGTGCCAGCCGGTCGCAGGGCAGTCATGTGCAGTAGAGACTGCCCGCACCGAGGCTGATACAGAGCTGGACGCTTATTTGAAGAGTCCAGCTCTGTATCAGCCGCGGTGCGGGCAATCTCTACTGTGCATGACTGGTCGTTACACACATTTTAGCGAATTATTATATAGGAGGATAAGTGATGGCCAGATAGATCCGCATTACAAAGTATGGGGCGAACACACACATTCACATTCTCGCTTATGAGTATGCTTGGTTTTTTTTGCGTGACTGGCCAATTTAGACAATTTTTCCTGCTTCGCATACCCAAATCAGAGAAACACGCCAAATTATTGATGAACTAGTTGAACAGCCCGTTACACGGGCCACAGTGCCACAGCCAGCCGGTCACGATGCAGTCATGCTCAGTAGAGACTGCCCGTGCCGTGACTGATAAAGAGCGGGACACTCCTTTGGAGTGCCCCGCTCTGTATCAGCCGCGGCGCGGGCAGTCTCTACTGTGCATGACTGCAGCACGCGCAGCAGTGTCTACTGCGCATGACGCAGCGTTACACACAATTTAGCGAATTATTATATAGGATACCCGAAGGTATCCATCAGTAATAGTGGCGAAGAACAGCATATTTGATAGTCTGCTTTTTCTTGCAGTTTGATGAATCCTGGCCTATATTTCAGAATCGGGAATACCCTTGTTTTACTCAACGGGAAAAACCCTGCAAAACGTTTATTCCAGTCTGCACTTTCCCTTAAAGGGATAGTAATACTTTGTTTTATCTTTATTTTATTTTGTAGGCATTAAAAAAACATGGAGAACAATATAAGTCTTATCTCTCAAACCTTTATGGTTTATGAGATATTCACAAGCAAAGTTCCCCTCCCGCCCCTTTTACCTAGTGTAAGCCATCTCTTCTCAGATGTGGAATCCAGTCCATAGACCAGACAGATAACAGCAGGGGACAATCTTCTTCCTATGAGAACAATGAAAGCCCTGCCCCTTTTACCTAGTGTAAGCCATCTCTTCTCAGATGTGGAATCCAGTCCATAGGCCAGACAGATAACAGAAGGGGACAATCTTCTTCCTGTGAGAACAATGAAAGCCCTGCCCCCTTGACAAGTTTTTCAGGTTTTTCGCTTATCTTAATTGAAGATTGTCCCTCTCTGCAGTCTACCTGGGCACCTCCCTCCTGATCTGGCTGAGCAGTGTTACATCAGTAAAAGGGGCGGGAGGGGGATACTTTATCATTGAATTACTCTTGTACTACAACTCTGACAGAACTGAAATAACACTCTCCAAAGTCCAAATACTATGATGATTAATTAGAGCTGCTTTTATTATGAAACATTACTATCCCTTTAAATGGTGATACATTTAACCCAGCGGAGGCTACAAAAATCTCCAATGCATTGGAGAAATAATCCGGTAAGTATTGTTTTTTTTATTCTTTTTGTTTATTTTTACCTTTAATGACAAGATGGAAGATCCCTGCCGCTGTGATCAGTCCCCAAACACTGATGCAATGAAAAATCCATTTATTGTCAGAACCTGCAAAACAAACGATAAAGATCTGTTAAACGAAATTCTAACTCATTATACATCTTTCATCGTTAGTATTGCTTAAACTATTTTCTTATATTAACGGTTTGAGTGACAGAGTAGTGTGCAACACATTGCACAACCCACTGGCACACAAAGGGTAATAGTAATAAACATCTCCTAATAGTAACAGCCGCCCCTTCGCTTACTCTGTTAGAAAATCCTAATGTCCACTGTAAATATTTTCTGTGTGACTTGGTTGCCCTAAAGTAATAATGAACTGGTTCTGGAGATCATATCCATTATCCGCGGAGCTGGACATGATTGTTTGCTGCAGGATTCCAGGACCACAGACTTTCTACCACTAAAGTAATCACTGAAAACCTTCACTGGGAGGGGTTTGGGGTCATGCAGTCTGTCAAGAAAAAATCCTGCCAGCCTCCTTGGTGAACTGTTCCCCACTATGAAACGTACTAAACTGTTCTCCATTGTGAGTATAGTGAACTGTCCTCCAGTGTGGAGTATGGGGAACTGTTCTCCAGTGTGGAGTATGGTGAACTGTCCTCCAGTGTGGAGTATGGTGAACTCTTCTTCAGTGTGGAGTATGGTGAACTGTCCTCCAGTGTGGAGTATGGTGAACTCTTCTCCAGTGTGGAGTATGGTGAACTCTTCTCTAGTGTGGAGTATGGTGAACTATTCTCTAGTGTGGAGTATGGTGAACTGTTCTCCAGTGTGGAGTATGGTGAACTGTCCTCCAGTGTGGAGTATGGTGAACTGTTCTCCAGTGTGGAGTATGGGGAACTCTTCTCCAGTGTGAGTATGGTGAACTGTTCTCCAGTGTGAGTATGGTGAACTGTTCTCCAGTGTGAGTATAGTGAACTGTCCTCCAGTGTGGAGTATGGTGAACTCTTCTTCAGTGTGGAGTATGGTGAACTGTTCTCCAGTGTGGAGTATGGTGAACTGTTCTCCAGTGTGGAGTATGGTGAACTGTTCTCCAGTGTGGAGTATGGTGAACTGTTCTCTAGTGTGGAGTATGGTGAACTGTCCTCCAGTGTGGAGTATGGTGAACTGTCCTCCAGTGTGGAGTATGGTGAACTATTCTCCAGTGTGGAGTATGGGAAACTGTCCTCCAGTGTGGAGTATGGGAAACTGTTCTCCAGTGTGGAGTATGGGGAACTCTTCTCCAGTGTGAGTATGGTGAACTGTTCTCCATTGTGAGTATTGTGAACTGTTCTCTAGTGTGGAGTATGGTGAACTGTTCTCCAGTGTGAGTATGGCGAACTGTTCTCCAGTGTGAGTATGGTGAACTGTGCTCCAGTGTGAGTATGGTGAACTGTGCTCCAGTGTGAGTATGGTGAACTCTTCTCCAGTGTGGAGTATGGTGAACTGTGCTCCAGTGTGGAGTATGGTGAATTGTCCTCCAGTGTGGAGTATGGGGAGCTGTTCTCCAGTGTGGAGTATGGGGAACTGTCCTCCAGTGTGGGTATTGTGAACTGTTCTCCAGTGTGGAGTATGGTGAACTGTTCTCCAGCATGGAGTATGGTGAACTGTTCTCCAGTGTGGAGTATGGTGAACTGTTCTCCATTGTGGAGTGTGGTGAACTGTTCTCCAGTGTGGAGTATGGTGAACTGTTCTCCAGCATGGAGTATGGTGAACTGTTCTCTAGTGTGGAGTATGGTGAACTGTCCTCCAGTGTGGAGTATGGTGAACTGTCCTCCAGTGTGGAGTATGGTGAACTATTCTCCAGTGTGGAGTATGGGAAACTGTCCTCCAGTGTGGAGTATGGGGAACTCTTCTCCAGTGTGAGTATGGTGAACTGTTCTCCAGTGTGAGTATTGTGAACTGTTCTCTAGTGTGGAGTATGGTGAACTGTTCTCCAGTGTGAGTATGGCGAACTGTTCTCCAGTGTGAGTATGGTGAACTGTGCTCCAGTGTGAGTATGGTGAACTGTTCTCCAGTGTGAGTATGGTGAACTGTGCTCCAGTGTGGAGTATGGTGAATTGTCCTCCAGTGTGGAGTATGGGGAGCTGTTCTCCAGTGTGGAGTATGGGGAACTGTCCTCCAGTGTGGGTATTGTGAACTGTTCTCCAGTGTGGAGTATGGTGAACTGTTCTCCAGCATGGAGTATGGTGAACTGTTCTCCAGTGTGGAGTATGGTGAACTGTTCTCCATTGTGGAGTGTGGTGAACTGTTGTCCAGTGTGAGTATGGTGAACTGTCCTCCAGCATGGAGTGTGGTGAACTGTTCTCCAGTGTGGAGTATGGTGAACTGTCCTCCAGCATGGAGTGTGGTGAACTGTTCTCCAGTGTGGAGTATGGTGAACTGTTCTCCAGTGTGGAGTATGGGGAACTGTTCTCCAGTGTGAGTGTGGTGAACTGTCTTCCAGTGTGGAGTATGGTGAACTGTTCTCTAGTGTGGAGTATGGTGAACTGTTCTCCAGTGTGGAGTATGGTGAACTCTTCTCCAGTGTGGAGTATGGTGAACTGTCATCCAGTGTGGAGTATGGTGAACTGTTCTCCAGCATGGAGTATGGTGAACTGTTCTCCAGTGTGGAGTATGGTGAACTGTTCTCCATTGTGGAGTGTGGTGAACTGTCCTCCAGTGTGAGTATGGTGAACTGTCCTCCAGCATGGAGTGTGGTGAACTGTTCTCCAGTGTGGAGTATGGTGAACTGTCCTCCAGCATGGAGTGTGGTGAACTGTTCTCCAGTGTGGAGTATGGTGAACTGTTCTCCAGTGTGGAGTATGGGGAACTGTTCTCCAGTGTGAGTGTGGTGAACTGTCCTCCAGTGTGGAGTATGGTGAACTGTTCTCTAGTGTGGAGTATGGGGAACTCTTCTCCAGTGTGAGTATGGTGAACTGTTCTCCAGTGTGAGTATGGTGAACTGTGCTCCAGTGTGAGTATGGTGAACTGTTCTCCAGTGTGAGTATGGTGAACTGTGCTCCAGTGTGGAGTATGGTGAATTGTCCTCCAGTGTGGAGTATGGGGAGCTGTTCTCCAGTGTGGAGTATGGGGAACTGTCCTCCAGTGTGGGTATTGTGAACTGTTCTCCAGTGTGGAGTATGGTGAACTGTTCTCCAGTGTGAGTATGGTGAACTGTCATCCAGTGTGGAGTATGGTGAACTGTTCTCCAGCATGGAGTATGGTGAACTGTTCTCCAGTGTGGAGTATGGTGAACTGTTCTCCATTGTGGAGTGTGGTGAACTGTCCTCCAGTGTGAGTATGGTGAACTGTCCTCCAGCATGGAGTGTGGTGAACTGTTCTCCAGTGTGGAGTATGGTGAACTGTCCTCCAGCGTGGAGTATGGTGAACTCTTCTCCAGTGTGGAGTATGGTGAACTGTCCTCCAGCATGGAGTGTGGTGAACTGTTCTCCGTTGTGGAGTGTGGTGAACTGTTCTCCAGTGTGGAGTATGGGGAACTGTTCTCCAGTGTGAGTGTGGTGAACTGTCCTCCAGTGTGGAGTATGGTGAACTGTTCTCTAGTGTGGAGTATGGGGAACTGTTCTCCAGTGTGGAGTATGGGAAACTGTTCTCCAGTGTGAGTATGGCGAACTGTTCTCCAGTGTGGAGTATGGGGAACTGTTCTCCAGTGTTGAGTATGGGAAACTGTTCTCCAGTGTGAGTGTGGTGAACTGTCCTCCAGTGTGGAGTATGGTGAACTGTTCTCTAGTGTGAGTATGGCGAACTGTTCTCCAGTGTGGAGTATGGGGAACTGTTCTCCAGTGTGGAGTATGGTGAACTGTTCTCCAGTGTGGAGTATGGGGAACTGTTCTCCAGTGTGGAGTATGGTGAACTGTTCTCCAGTGTGGAGTGTGGTGAACTGTTCTCCAGTGTGGAGTATGGGGAACTGTTCTCCAGTGTTGAGTATGGGAAACTGTTCTCCAGTGTGGAGTATGGGGAACTGTCCTCCAGTGTGGAGTATGGTGAACTGTTCTCCAGTGTGAGTATGGCGAACTGTTCTCCAGTGTGGAGTATGGGGAACTGTTCTCCAGTGTGGAGTATGGGGAACTGTTCTCTAGTGTGGAGTATGGGGAACTGTTCTCCAGTGTGGAGTATGGGGAGCTGTTCTCCAGTGTGGAGTATGGGGAACTCTTCTTCAGTGTGGAGTATGGTGAACTCTTCTCCAGTGTGGAGTATGGGGAACTCTTCTTCAGTGTGGAGTATGGTGAACTGTCCTCCAGTGTGAGTGTGGTGAACTGTCCTCCAGTGTGGAGTATGGTGAACTGTCCTCCAGTGTGGAGTATGGTGAACTGTCCTCCAGTGTGGAGTATGGGGAACTGTTCTCCAGTGTGGAGTATGGGGAACTCTTCTTCAGTGTGGAGTATGGTGAACTGTCCTCCAGTGTGAGTGTGGTGAACTGTCCTCCAGTGTGGAGTATGGTGAACTGTCCTCCAGTGTGGAGTATGGTGAACTGTCCTCCAGTGTGGAGTATGGTGAACTCTTCTCCAGTGTGGAGTATGGTGAACTGTTCTCCAGTGTGGAGTATGGGGAACTCTTCTTCAGTGTGGAGTATGTTGAACTGTCCTCCAGTGTGGAGTATGGTGAACTGTCCTCCAGTGTGGAGTATGGTGAACTGTCCTCCAGTGTGGAGTATGGTGAACTCTTCTTCAGTGTGGAGTATGGGGAACTGTTCTCCAGTGTGGAGTATGGTGAACTGTTCTCCAGTGTGGAGTATGGTGAACTGTCCTCCAGTGTGGAGTATGGGGAACTGTCCTCCAGTGTGGAGTATGGGGAACTGTCCTCCAGTGTGGAGTATGGGGAACTGTCCTCCAGTGTGGAGTATGGGGAACTGTCCTCCAGTGTGGAGTATGGGGAACTGTCCTCCAGTGTGGAGTATGGTGAACTGTTCTCTAGTGTGGAGTATGGTGAACTCTTCTCCAGTGTGGAGTATGGTGAACTGTCCTCCAGTGTGGAGTATGGAGAACTGTTCTCCAGTGTGGAGTATGGGGAACTGTCCTCCAGTGTGGAGTATGGGGAACTGTCCTCCAGTGTGGAGTATGGTGAACTGTTCTCTAGTGTGGAGTATGGTGAACTCTTCTCCAGTGTGGAGTATGGTGAACTGTCCTCCAGTGTGGAGTATGGTGAACTGTCCTCCAGTGTGGAGTATGGTGAACTGTCCTCCAGTGTGGAGTATGGTGAACTGTCCTCCAGTGTGGAGTATGGTGAACTGTCCTCCAGTGTGGAGTATGGACAACTGTTCTCCAGTGTGGAGTATGGGGAACTGTTCTCCAGTGTGGAGTATGGGGAACTGTTCTCCAGTGTGGAGTATGGGGAACTGTTCTCCAGTGTGGAGTATGGTGAACTGTTCTCCAGTGTGGAGTATGGTGAACTGTCCTCCAGTGTGGAGTATGGTGAACTCTTCTCCAGTGTGGAGTATGGTGAACTGTCCTCCAGTGTGGAGTATGGTGAACTGTGCTCCAGTATGGAGTATGGTGAACTGTCCTCCAGTGTGGAGTATGGTGAACTGTTCTCCAGTGTGGAGTATGGTGAACTGTCCTCCAGTGTGGAGTATGGTGAACTCTTCTCCAGTGTGGAGTATGGTGAACTGTCCTCCAGTGTGGAGTATGGTGAACTGTCCTCCAGTGTGGAGTATGGTGAACTGTGCTCCAGTATGGAGTATGGTGAACTGTCCTCCAGTGTGGAGTATGGTGAACTGTTCTCCAGTGTGGAGTATGGTGAACTGTCCTCCAGTGTGGAGTATGGGGAACTCTTCTTCAGTGTGGAGTATGGGGAACTGTCCTCCAGTGTGGAGTATGGTGAACTCTTCTTCAGTGTGGAGTATGGTGAACTGTCCTCCAGTGTGGAGTATGGTGAACTGTCCTCCAGTGTGGAGTATGGTGAACTGTCCTCCAGTGTGGAGTATGGTGAACTCTTCTCCAGTGTGGAGTATGGTGAACTGTTCTCCAGTGTGGAGTATGGTGAACTGTCCTCCAGTGTGGAGTATGGTGAACTATTCTCCAGTGTGGAGTATGGTGAACTGTCCTCCAGTGTGGAGTATGGGAAACTGTTCTCCAGTATGTAGTATGGTGAACTGTTCTCCAGTGTGAGTATGGTGAACTGTTCTCCAGTGGGAGTATGGTGAACTGTGCTCCAGTGTGAGTATGGTGAACTGTTCTCCAGTGTGAGTATGGTGAACTGTTCTCCAGTGTGGAGTATGGTGAACTGTGCTCCAGTGTGGAGTATGGTGAACTGTCCTCCAGTGTGGAGTATGGGGAACTGTTCTCCAGTGTGAGTATTGTGAATTGTTCTCCAGTGTGAGTATTGTGAACTGTTCTCCAGTGTGAGTATGGTGAAATGTTCTCCAGTGTGTAGTATGGTGAACTGTCCTCCAGTGTGGAGTATTGTGAACTGTTCTCCAGTGTGAGTATGGGAAACTGTTCTCCAGTGTGGAGTATGGGGAACTCTTCTCCAGTGTGAGTATGGTGAACTGTTCTCCAGTGTGGAGTATGGTGAATTGTCCTCCAGTGTGAGTATGGTGAACTGTTCTCCAGTGTGAGTATGGTGAACTGTTCTCCAGTGTGAGTATGGTGAAATGTTCTCCAGTGTGGAGTATGGGGAACTGTTCTCCAGTGTGGAGTATGGGGAACTGTTCTCCAGTGTGGAGTATGGGAAACTGTCCTCCAGTGTGGAGTATGGGGAACTGTTCTCCAGTGTGGAGTATGGGAAACTGTTCTCCAGTGTGGAGTATGGGGAACTGTTCTCCAGTGTGGAGTATGGACAACTGTTCTCCAGTGTTAAGTATGGGGAACTCTTCTCCAGTGTGGAGTGTGGTGAACTGTTCTCCAGTGTGGAGTATGGGGAACTGTTCTCCAGTGTGAGTATGGTGAACTGTCCTCCAGTGTGGAGTATGGTGAACTGTCCTCCAGTGTGGAGTATGGTGAACTGTCCTCCAGTGTGGAGTATGGTGAACTGTTCTCCAGTGTGGAGTATGGTGAACTGTCCTCCAGCGTGGAGTATGGTGAACTCTTCTCCAGTGTGGAGTATGGGGAACTGTTGTCCAGTGTGGAGTATGGGGAACTGTTGTCCAGTGTGGAGTATGGGGAACTGTTCTCCAGTGTGGAGTATGGTGAACTGTTCTCCAGTGTGGAGTATGGTGAACTGTTCTCCAGTGTAGAGTATGGGGAACTGTTCTCCAGTGTGGAGTATGGTGAACTGTTCTCCAGTGTAGAGTATGGTGAACTGTTCTCCAGTGTGGAGTATGGGGAGCTGTTCTCCAGTGTGGAGTATGGTGAACTGTCCTCCATTGTGAGTATTGTGAACTGTCGTCCAGTGTGGAGTATGGTGAACTGTTCTCCAGTGTGGAGTATGGTGAACTGTTCTCCAGCGTGGAGTATGGTGAACTGTTCTCCAGTGTGGAGTATGGTGAACTATTCTCCAGTGTGGAGTATGGACAACTGTTCTCCAGTGTTAAGTATGGGGAACTCTTCTCCAGTGTGGAGTATGGGGAACTCTTCTCCAGTGTGGAGTATGGTGAACTGTCCTCCAGTGTGGAGTATGGGGAACTGTCCTCCAGTGTGGAGTATGGGGAACTGTTCTCCAGTGTGGAGTATGGGGAACTGTTCTCCAGTGTGGAGTATGGGGAACTGTTCTCCAGTGTGGAGTATGGGGAACTGTTCTCCAGTGTGGAGTATGGGGAACTGTTCTCCAGTGTGGAGTATGGGGAACTGTTCTCCAGTGTGGAGTATGGTGAACTGTTATCCAGTGTGGAGTATGGGGAACTGTTCTCCAGTGTGGAGTATGGGGAACTGTTCTCCAGTGTGAGTATTGTGAATTGTCCTCCAGTGTGAGTATTGTGAACTGTTCTCCAGTGTGAGTATGGTGAATTGTCCTCCAGTGTGAGTATTGTGAACTGTTCTCCAGTGTGAGTATGGTGAACTGTGCTCCAGTATGTAGTATGGGGAACTGTTCTCCAGTGTGGAGTATGGTGAATTGTCCTCCAGTGTGGAGTATGGTGAATTGTCCTCCAGTGTGGAGTATGGTGAACTGTGCTCCAGTATGTAGTATGGGGAACTGTTCTCCAGTATGTAGTATGGTGAACTGTTCTCCAGTGGGAGTATGGTGAATTGTCCTCCAGTGTGGAGTATTGTGAACTGTTCTCCAGTGTGAGTATGGTGAACTGTTCTCCAGTGTGAGTATGGTGAACTGTTCTCCAGTGTGGAGTATGGTGAATTGTCCTCCAGTGTGAGTATTGTGAACTGTTCTCCAGTGTGAGTATGGTGAACTGTTCTCCAGTGTGAGTATGGTGAATTGTCCTCCAGTGTGAGTATTGTGAACTGTTCTCCAGTATGAGTATGGTGAACTGTGCTCCAGTATGTAGTATGGGGAACTGTTCTCCAGTGTTGAGTATGGGGAACTGTTCGTCATTGTGGAGTATGGGGACCTCTTCTCTAGGGACGGGTGAAAATTTCTGCCTCAAACTGAAATCACCGAAAAATGCACTTTCCCCTTGGCAAAAAATTTCCAGCAAAAAGTACTGATTTTCTGGGTTTTCCCGCTGTTTTCACCTAGCTCATTCCATTGAAATCAATGGTAACATTGAAGTTACACACTACACATAGCAAATATTATTTTATTTCCCAGAGGCATAGTATATAAGGGGCATGAGGGTGTCTGTGTTGGTGGGGTGTGGGGAAAGAATTGGTTGAAAAGGGGATGATTTTGGGGCGGGTTGTTTACTGGGATTGGGGTCAGTTAATAAAAATAAATCCTAAATAAAATTAAAAAAACAAACCATAAGACATGGTTTAAAGGGGTCTGAGGAGGGTGTCTGTATTGGTGGGTAGAGTCTGGGGAATGAATTAGTTGAACAGGGAATTTGCTTTGGAGGAGTTTCTTGACTGGTATTGGGGGGACAGTTAATAAAAAAATGGAATGCTGAGAGGTGTAGTTCTGCGGTAGTGCGCCTGACATTTTATGCAACTTTGCCCCAGGTACACAGGCTTTTACACTAGATTTTAATAATAAACATTTCTCCACAGCATGCTTTTTTTAACAAAAATAACCAACGATTTAACCTTATTGCTAGCAAAGGATTACAATAAGGTAAACTTGTACTGGGGTGATAGTCCCCTTTTTAATCAATGAGACTTCTGATCTGTTCCCTATGGGACTGTTGGTTTGCCCCAAAATTGTGCTGCTTTTTCCTTGGTACATAAGCCTTACTTATGATGTCTATTGTGTGGGGGAGGGAGCCCCATATTGAGACCCAGTCTATAACCCCATGAAGTTATAATCCAGCTCTGTCTACCAGCAACTGTCATGTCTACCTCCAGGAACCTGAGATCCAAGAACGACTGAAGATGTTATCTCTTGAACAAAGGCACATGGATGACATTTAAAGCGGAACTACCACCTTTGTACATAAGCCTTACTTATGATGTCTATTGTGTAGGGGAGGGAGCCTCACATTGAGACCCAGTCTATAACCCCATGAAGTTATAATCCAGCTCTGCCTACCAGCAACTGTCAGGTCTGCCTCCAGGAACCTGAGATCCAAGAACAACTGAAGTTGTTATCTCTTGAACAAAGGCACACGGATGACATTTAAAGTGGAACTACCACCTTGGTACATAAGCCTTACTTATGATGTCTATTGTGTGGGGGAGGGAGCCCCATATTGAGACCCAGTCTATAACCCCATGAAGTTATAATCCAGCTCTGCCTACCAGCAACTGTCAGGTCTGCCTCCAGGAACCTGAGATCCAAGAACAACTGAAGTTGTTATCTCTTGAACAAAGGCACACGGATGACATTTAAAGTGGAACTACCACCTTGGTACATAAGCCTTACTTATGATGTCTATTGTGTGGGGGAGGGAGCCTCACATTGAGACCCAGTCTATAACCCCATGAAGTTATAATCCAGCTCTGCCTACCAGCAACTGTCATGTCTGCCTCCAGGAACCTGAGATCCAAGAACGACTGAAGATGTTACCTCTTGAACAAAGGCACACGGATGACATTTAAAGCGGAACTACCACCCTTAAAAAAAGTTGTATCAAATAATCCCCCATCTGATGACAAGCTGCTCAGTAGTGCTAGTCGCCAGAATTCTTACCTGTTCATGAGAATGCGCCTCTACTCTGGGGCTGAGAGGACAGAGCGTGGACATCTTGCCATAGTGACGTCCACACGCCTGTGCTGTCAGTCCCAGGTGGCTCTAAGAGGCATTGCTAGGAGCCGTTCGGCTTCAAAAGGGACTGACAGGGCAGGCTTGCGGCCGTCATTAGGGAAAGATGAGCTCGCTCCGTCCTGCCTGTCGGTCCTGGAGTAGAGGCTCATTCTCATGAACGCTGTAAGAATTCTGGCAACTAGTGCTACTGAGCAGCTAGTCACCAGATGGGGGGATTTTTTGATACAACATTGTTTAAGGGTGGTTGTTCCGCTTTGAAGTGGTCATTAGGATCTTCTGGCTATATAAAAGTTAATCAGAGGATTTATTAGGAGGTGTTTGTTCTCTTTTAAAAAGAAGAGTCTCAATATACGAACTGAATCTAAACACTCACCAGTTAGCGTTGTAATGTGCGATCTGATGGTCACATGTAACGTGACTGTACAACATGGCTGTGTGACTTCTGGTCCCACTGGGATCCGGATAATAAAACACTTATATAAACCGGAATCACTAGCAGAGATGTTGGATAACCTTAGTGTGGCATTGTGAGTCTGAAGCCAATCTCTCCTGATGAAGGTTCTCCCGCGGAACTGCTCAGTCTGTTTGTCATCTTGGTCGAATCCATTCTGATAATGCACCACAAGGTCCATCCCATTGTCTCCTCCATCCTTCTGCCACACAACTTTGTGTTCATTATACGTTCTGCCGCGCCCAGAGAAAGCGCATGGCAAGTGTGCATCTCTCCCCACAAAAGATGTCACAGCTTGGTTTGAATTTTGGCAAAAGAATTTAGCTAAAACAGAAATAATACAATTATTAATAGAGGATCAACAGGCAACTCAGTTCACCAAAAGAGAAGCATATATGACCCTTACGTCCTCTATAGAACAGAACTGTTTGGTTAAAAATTTTACATAGTGGTTGAAAAAAGTAGATTAACATGCAGGCTGCAGTCGAAACCTTTGAGGGCAACACAAAGCCCAAAAAGACGCTGGTTTCCCACCATTGTATTAGAGGGACCACAATACACATCCTATATAATAATTTGCTAGGATGTTTGTCAGAAGCCATCATGCCCAGTAGAGACTGCCCGTGCTGCAGTTATGCGCAGTACAGGGTGCCCGAAAGCGCTGCGGCTGATATGGAGTGGGGCGCTCCGAATTTGGACCGGAGTCCTCTCCGAGCACCTTCCTGGGGCCGAAAGTGCGCAGAGAGGACTATGGTCCGAATTCGGAGCTCCCCGCTCCATATCAGCAGCTGCTCATTCAGGCACTCTGTACTGCGCATAACTGCAGCACGGGCAGTGAGCAGATGAGCCCCGGGCAACAGCCAAGGCTTCTGGGTGGCACTGTGGCCCGTGTACACGGGCTTTTAAAGAAGCAGTAACCTTTTTTTTATGAAAACACATTTTATAGAGCATTCCCTGCTGAATAAAACAAGGTCACTCCCACTGCTGTCAGATGTTTTATTCAAAATTTATATCAGTTCAAATAATCAGGAAGTGAATTTACTGTGTTTACTTCCTGATAGTTCTAACTGACAGGAAGTAAATATACTGTGTTTACTTCCTGGTAATTCTAACTGACAGGAAGTGAATTTACTGTGTGTTTACTTCCTGATAGTTCTAACTGACAGGAAGTGAATTTACTGTGTTTACTTCCTGATAGTTCTAACTGACAGGAAGTGACAGGCAGTTTCTATCACATTATATGGAGAACTGTGTATCTCTGACTTTCCTGACTTTCCTCTCCATTAGAATTTAACAGGAAATCTAATTAGAATTTGACCACTAGAGGGCACTGCTAATGTAAAAAAACATGGGTTTAAACTGTAATAACTCTGGAAATATAAATCTCTCGGCAGTGTGAGTACCCTTATTTTAGTCAATAGGAAAATCCCTATAATATATATTTTTTCATAAAAAAGTTTACTGCTCCTTTAAACTAGTTAACCATATTACAATAATACAAGGAGCATCATTTCATCTTCTGCTTTACAAAATGTACAAATAATAATTCCTGAAGTCCAATCACTGTTGCTGTTTCAGGTTTAGTAATGAAGACACTACAAGTTGTTAGTGTGAGGAACCACATTAGGATGCAGAACTATATCCAGGTCAGAGGTAAGAACAGGAAACAGGAAGTGTAACGCAATGCATTATTACCATAAGCAAACGGTATTACATTATTTGCATAATGACTCCATAACAGTTGCCATGTCAGGCGGCTCTTCTGTCCTGTTGCCCTGATATGACCTGTTTTTACGTTGGTAAATTTTCATGTATGAAAAATCAAAACACACATACACAAATGCAAATAAAATAAAATGAAAATCCAATAACCATATTTTACAATTTATCACAAAAAGAAAAAAGAAACTCATATGTATGATAAAATGACATTTTAAATATTTTAAAAAAGCAGAATTAATATAAATACAGCAATTTATTTAAAATTCTATAAGAAACTATTTTCTTAACTATTCACGATCGCAGAGGGAGCAAGACCACGGTATTTCAAATTGTCCCACCAGTAATGATATGAATACTTACAAAAAAATTACTCCTATAGAATTACTTATAAAAAATACAAATGGGAGAATTGAAAGAAATATGCAAAAATATAAAAGCTCCATAATAAAAAGAACAGTATATGTTGCCATGTAGATCCCGTCCACTGCCAGCGTTCTCAGCCATTCAGCCATGGACCATGAGGTTAATTAATCTTAAAGGAGCAGTAAACTTTTTTATGAAAACACATATTTTATAGAGCTTTTCCTGCTGTATAAAACAATGTCACTCCCATCGCTGTCAGTTGTTTTATTAAAAATTATAGCAGTTTAAATAACCAGGAAGTGAACTTACCATGTTTACTTCCTGATAGTTATGACTGACAGGAAGTGAATTTACTGTGTTTACTTCCTGATAGTTCTAACTGATAGGAAGTGAATTTACAGTGTTTACTTCCTGATAGTTCTAACTGACAGGAAGTGAATTTACTGTGTTTACTTCCTGATAGTTCTAACTGACAGGAAGTGACTCAGCAGTTTCTATCACATTCTATGGAGAACTGTATGTCTCTAACTTTTCTGACTTTCCTCTCCATTAGAATCTAACAGGAAATCTAATTAGAATTTGACCACTAGAGGGCAATGCTAATGTAAAAAAACATGGGTTTAAACTGTAATAACTCTGGAAATATAAATCTCTCCACAGTGTCAGTACCCTTATTTTACTCAGTAGGAAAACCCCTACAATATATATTTTTTCATAAAAAATGTTTACTGCTCCTTTAAAACCATAATATTCTAATAGAGACAGAGACCAAGTTCATATTACATATCCTACTAGTTGAAGAGCCCGTTACACGGGCCACAGTGCCAATGCCAACTGGTCACGGGGCAGTTATGCTCAGTAGACACTGCCCGTGCCGTGGCTGATATAAAGCTGCAATCTCCTTCAGAGCACCCGCTCTGTATCAGCCGCGGCACGGGCAGTCTCTACTGCACATGACTGTGTCGTTACACACGTTTTAGCGAATTATTATATAAGATGTAGTCATGACCATAGAGAATACCTTTCCCTCGTAAAGGAAAAGAACCATGACCCAGTAATAAAACATATTAAATATATTCAAACATATGCTCATAAGAATGATTAATGTGTGAACGTGTGCACTTACCATCAAGTGCCATGAAAACAATAAGAATGGTAATACTATAACTAAAGATAAAATATATTAATAATAAGAAAATTATTATAGTCACTAAAAAGTGGTTATCAGTGATCATGCCATCTTAGCATTTAAAGGGATAGTAATGTCAGAAAAAAAGTATTAACTATATGGTATATACAATTAAAAAAGAGTATTTGCACTTATTTGTATCTCTCAAACTGTTATGGTTTGAGATATATAGGAAAATAAAGTTCTCTGGTCCCTCCCCTTTCTGCTTGATGAGCTGTAAAGCTGTCAGAAGCAGATTCTGGTCGCTTGACCAGATGCGGCTCTTCAGCAGCGCCGATATAACTATATCTAAAGATAAATATTTAATTTGGAACGGTCTACAAAGTGTACCTGGCTTGCAAGCACACTTTGTAGACCGTTCCAATGAAGTATTTATTTCTAAATAGCGTGATTTCAGCTCTGCTGAAGAGCCTCTGTCTGATCAAATGACTGTAATCTGCAGCTGTCAGCTAGATGGCAGACTTGAGTAAAACAGCCAGGAAAAGGTAACTTTAGCAAGTTATATCTCTCAAACCATAAAGATTTGAGAGATAAGACTTACATTGATGTTAATCTTTTGTTAATGTCTACAATATTAAATCAACTTAAAATTAACCATTACTATCCCTTTATGTAGAAAACTACCCCACATCAACAAATCATCATACCCCATATAACTAGTAATAAGTGATAATAATGATGAAAGAAATATTAAGATTATTAAAATTGCTAAAACAAACACACCAACAATGGGACATCTATATCATGATACCTATTAAGCCTCTAATATCAACTAAGAACCAAGAATCCATGCCCTGTATAGTGAAACTAGCCACTGGGCCCATCTGAACGTCAGGAACCTGGTGGACTGCTGTAGTGGGGAGTCTCCTGATTGGCTGCATGTGGCCAGTCTCAGCTTTCATGCTGCCCCAGGGTGGGGAGGACAGCAAACCAGAAACCACTTAGAATTGTATATATATATCTTATATCTTCTTCTTCTTCTATATATATAAAAGAGAAAGGCTCATTGCATAATTTATGTCTCCTCAGGAGACACACACACACCCAGGGGTGGCAATAAGGAGGGGTTACTGTTCCCATTGAGTGATTCAATGGGGGTGTGATTTTCACACCAATTGCAGTGGCCGAAGGGAGTTGGCCCACCCCCACTATGCAGCCCGCCCACCACTATCAAAGTCAGAAAAAAACAATATGGCCCCACTTGCTCCTACACCACAGACAAACACACACATGCCCCACTCACACAGCACCAAACTCACACACATGCCCACTCACACAGCACCAAACTCACACACATGCCCCACTCACACAGCACCAAACTCACACACATGCCCCACTCACACAGCACCACACACACACACACACACACATGCCCCACTCACAGACACACAAATGCCCCACTCACACACACAAAAGCCAGAAAGAAATATGGCTGACACACAGTCACTCACCCTGACTCCCAGTGGCCTCAGCAGGACCTGTACTACAGCCACTGAGGAACAAAATGGCACTCAAAGGGTTAAGGTAGGCCCTCATTGCTCAATTATTTCTTCACTGTCATTTGCCATGCAAGACACAGGACAGACAGCCATCAGGTACACACTTAACCCACTGACTGCCACTGGGTTGTGCATCAAGTTTTACCCCTCAGGGAGGGTGTTCAAACCCCTCACACTGTAAACTTGCATTCCCCTCCCACTTCTCCTCCTTCCCCAGCCTATTACTAACACTTTTCCACATTTCTCTTAAGCCCCGCCCCCCTACTCGTGATTAAGCCCCGCCCCCTTTAACCCAAATTGCCCCATTGCTCTCTCCACATCAGCAGCACATGAGGGACTCCACAAGTAAAAGTTCCCAGGTATTACACACTCATGCCCCACTCACACTGCACCAAACACACACAGAAAGCCAGAAAGAAATATGGCTGACACACACTCACTCACCCTGACTCCCAGTGGCCTCAGCAGGACCTGTACTACAGCCACTGAGGAACAAAATGGCACTCAAAGGGTTAAGGTAGGCCCTCATTGATGAATTCTTTCTTCACTGTCATCATTTGCCATGCAAGACACAGGACAGACAGCCATCAGGTACACACTTAACTCACTGACTGCCACAGGGTTGTGTATCAGGTTTTACCCCTCAGGGAGTGTGTTCAAACCCCTCACACTGTAAACTTGCATTTCCCTCCCACTTCTCCTCCTTCCCCAGCCTATAACTAACACTTTTCCACATTTCTCTTAAGCCCCGCCCCTACTCACGATTAAGCCCCGCCCACTTTTAACCCAAACTGCCCCATTTGTCTCTCCACATCAGCACCACAGAACTCCCCTCCAGAGACAACACAAATCAAAGTTCCCAGGTATGAATACACTTCCCACTGCTATTTAACTCTGACATGCACAACTCATGCGTGCATGTAGTTTCTGCGCATATATGTTGCGTGTGTGTGTGTGTACATCTCTGCTACATATTTGTGTGCATGTGTACATCTCTGGTGTGTGTGTGTGCATGTCTTTTGCATGTCTCTGCCGCTCACTGTGTGTATATGTCTGCCTGTGTGTTGCATATTTCTGTGTTTATCAGTGTGTCTACATTTCACACACGTGCGCCCAACAGTCATAACATGACGGCCAACGCCGTCCCACATAGTGTATAAGCGCCCAACATGTGTCACTTAACCCTTTCACTGCCAGAGGACTATACAACTCATTACACAGCAATGTGTTGTGTACCTCTCTCACTCTCAGAGTTAAAGTGCTTCACTCCAACCAACTGCTACACTAGGTCTTTATAATGCAGTAACCCTACAGCCCTGTATTTCATGTCTACTTCACTGTCTATGTATAGTCATTTCTCCCCCTCGCCCATTACTTTACTTTAACACTTCACTGTCCCTCCTCTCCTCAATCTCTCATCTCCTCCTCCCTTGTCACCCCCACTCACCTATCCCCTAGCCATTCATCCATAGTCCCAATCTCGCCATTTTACTCCCACATCACTATTACATTATCTATCACTGCATCTGTCACTTAACCCTCTGTCTGCCAACCTATTTCTTCAAATGTACTGCAGTATCCACTGCTGTAATCAAAATTATTCCTTTACTCACAAACATCTTCTCACTGTGACCTTCACCAAGTACATAGCACACTCACTTCAACTGTAAGGATACAAGACCTTATTCATCAAGTAACACAGCACACTCACTTCAACTGTAAGGATACAGGGCCTTATTCACCAAGTAACACAGCACACTCACTTCAACTATAAGGATACAGGCCCTTATTCACCAAGTAACACAGCACACTCACTTCAACTGTAAGGATACAGGGCCTTATTCATTAAGTAACACAGCACACTCACTTCAACTGTAAGGATACAGGACCTTATTATCAAGTAACACAGCACACTCACTTCAACTGTAAGGATACAGAACCTTATTATCAAGTAACACAGCACACTCACTTCAACTAGGCTTGCCACCCAGCCGGTATTTTACCAGCACAGACAGTAATTAGGACCTTACAGCCGGTGCCGGTATATCTACCGGTATTTGTTTGTGCGACGTGTCCAGAGTCAGTCTCCTCCACTCAGCCCTATATGCCAGCTGCTCATGTGGCTCGCTTAAAGTCGTCAGCGTCCACGCACCATCACCAGCCAATGAGTGAAGAGTATTTGGACATCAATGGTCCTCATTGGCTGGCTGGTGTGTCACGCTTGTCTGGTGTATGTGTCTGAGTCTTGTGACTGACAACGGGGAGTCAGGGGTTGTGGCAGTATGCAGGCGCTGTGAGAGTGTCAGTGCTCAGAGACTGTGGTGCACTGTGCACAGGAGGCAGTCTGGTCAGAATCCACTGGACCACTCGATGTCTGTGGCCTACACGGTTCAGCTCATCCTCGGTCTCTCCTGCTGCCCGGCTCCAGCCCTGGCAGAACTTGGAAGTAAACAGCACCGCCCTCAGCACGCACACATTTCCAGGTATGACGTGACAGAGGTCGGTAGAAGGACAGAAGAAGAGGGCCTAGTGTTAATAATCCCTTATTGGTAGGCACTCAGTTGTCCTTGGCCAAGTGTAGGCAACCTACAGCTCTTCAGCTATAGCTGACTGGTGGAGAGGATGGGAGCCGTTTTTTTATCAAAGTTAAACCATCCCCAAACATGTACTTACAACTTTAAAAAGTGCTGCAGCCCATCTGCGAAAAACTTAGAAAAAAAATATATTACAGTATGTAACTGATGACCTTTATGATGGTCGCTCTGCTTTATTTTATAGAGATACATATGGTTACTGAGACAGTTAAGGGCATTTCTGTGATGAATCTTAGCAATAACAGATAATGTCACCTCTACAATTGTCTTAATGGGATGTAGATATTTGTGTATTTAAGATCTTAGTGATTTGTACAGGTAACACAATGTGCATCTATGTCACACCTGTAGTACACATGTACTGAGCGAGAAAATTAAGTAAATGTTGTGTCCTGTCTGTGTACAAACACTGGGCCTTATATATACAGGCAAAGTAGATCCGTTCTGGGCAAACTATCTGCACTATAGAGGACAAATAGGGCCTTCAATGCAGCACAATGTATTCCAGTATTCAAGCAACTTGACTAGGCCTCAAAGGATTAATTGGGAGTTCTGATCACCTTTGTGTGTAGGGGATCCTTCACCACTCTGGCCTGGGAGAGCTTAGTTTGAGAGAGAGAGAGAGAGAGAGAGAGAGAGAGAGAGAGAGAGTGAGTGCTTAGTCTGAGAGAGACAGAGAGTGCTTAGTCTGAGAGAGACAGAGAGTGCTTAGTCTGAGAGAGACAGAGTGTTTAGTCTGATAGAGAGAGACAGAGAGTGCTTAGTCTGAGAGAGAGAGAGAGAGAGTGCTTAATCTGAGAGAGAGTGCTTAATCTGAGAGAGAGAGAGTGCTTAGTCTGAGAGAGAGTGAGTGCATAGTCTGAGAGAGAGAGTGAGTGCTTAGTCTTAGAGAGAGTGAGTATTTAGAGAGAGAGAGAGTGCTTAGTCTGAGAGAGACAGAGGGTGCTTAGTCTGAGAGAGAGAGTGAGTGCTTAGTCTTAGAGAGAGTGAGTGCTTAGTCAGAGAGAGAGAGAGAGAGTGCTTAGTCTGAGAGAGAGTGAGTGGTTAGTCTGAGAGAGAGAGTGCTTAGTCTGAGTGAGAGTGAATGCTTAGTCTGAGTGAGAGTACTTAGTCTGAGAGTGGTCATGCAACATTGAGTGGTTCTGCCCCTTTTTTGGCTCCTCCCTTTTGTGACTACGCCCTCACACAGCTATGGCCGGTATTTTTTTTTAGGAAAAGGTGGCAACCCTAACTTCAACTGTAAGGATAGAGGGTCTTATTCATCATGTAACACAGCACACTCACTTCAACTATAAGGATACAGGGCCTTATTCATCAAGTAACACAGTGCACTCAATTCAACTATAAGGATACAGGGTCTTATTCATCATGTAACACAGCACACTCACTTCATCTGTAAGGATACAGGGCCTTATTCATCAAGTAACACAGCACACTCACTTCAACTGTAAGGATACAGGGCCTTATTCACCAAGTAACACAGCACACTCACTTCAACTGTAAGGATACAGGGCCTTATTCATCAAGTAACACAGCACACTCACTTCAACTGTAAGTATACAGGGTCTTATTCATCAAGCTGAAGAGCTGCAATTAAAACATTTTTTACAACTCTTATCAGCATATCTACATCACTACTGCATCTGTCACACACTGTCTACATATGTGACATACGTCCATGTATGTGTGTGTCTCTCTGTATGTATGCGTTTCACAGTGTGTGACACTCTCTGTCTCTTTAAGTGCGTGTCTGTAACACTGCCTATTTCTGTTTCACACAATGTCTCTCTGTGTAAATAATATGACGGGCAACGCCGTCCCACATTGCTAGTATATCTATATATATAAAAGAAGACTTTGTGCCTGCCAAAACACACCCAGGGGAGGCATAAAGCAGGAGTTACTACTCCTATTGGGTGATTCAGTCATGCAGGGAGTTGGCCCGCCCCCACTATGCAGCCCGCCCACCACTATCAAAGTCAGAAAAAAACAATATGGCCGCCACTTGCTCCTACACCACAGACAAACACACATGCCCCACTCACACAGCACCACACAAACACACACACACCACCACACACACACATGCCCCACTCACACAGCACCAAACACACATGCCCCCACTCACACACACAGCACCACATACACACACAAAGCCAGAAATAAATATGGCTGACACACACACACAGTCACTCACCCTGACTCCCAGTGGCCTCAGCAGGACCTGTAGTGCAGCACCAGGGGAACAAAATGGCACTCAAAGGGTTAAGGTAGGCCCTCATTGCTCAATTATTTCTTCACTGTCATCATTTCCCATGCAAGACACAGGACAGACAGCCATCAGGTACACACTTAACCCACTGACTGCCACAGGGTTCTGTATCAACTTTTACCCCTCAGGGAGTGTGTTCAAACCCCTCACACTGTAAACTTGCATTTCTCTCCCACTTCTCCTCCTTCTCCAGCCTATTACTAACACTTTTCCATATTTATGTTAAGCCCCGCCCCCACTCGCGATTAAGCCCCGCCCCCTTTAACCCAAATTGCCCCATTGCTCTCTCCACATCAACACCACATGAGGGACTCCACAAGTTAAAGTTCCTGGGTGTTACACACACATGCCCCACTCACACAGCACCAAACATACACAAAGCCAGAATGAAATATGGCTGACACACAATCACTCACCCTGACTCCCAGTGGCCTCAGCAGGACCTGTAGTATAGCCACTGAGGAACAAAATGGCACTCAAAGGGTTAAGGTAGGCCCTCATTGCTCAATTATTTCTTCACTGTCATCATTTGCCATGCAAGACACAGGACAGACAGCCATCAGATTCACACTTAACCCACTGACTGCCACAGGGTTGTGTATCAAGTTTTACCCCTCAGGGAGTGTGTTCAAAACCCTCACACTGTAAACTTGCATTTCCATCCCACTTCTCCGCCTTCTCCAGCCTATTACTAACACTTTTTCACATTTATGTTAAGCCCCGCCCCTGCTCACGATTAAGCCCCGCCCACTTTTAACCCAGATTGCCCCATTTGTCTCTCCACATCAGTCCCCTCTAGGGACTACACAAGTCAATGTTCCCAGGTATGAATACACTTCTCACTGCTATTTAACTCTCACATGCCTCCCTATACATTAACCATTTGAGTGCCAGAGGGGTGCACAACTCACGAGCGCATGTGTTTCTGCTCATATATGTTGCGTGTGTGTGTTTGTGTACATCTCTGTTACATATGTGTGTCCATGTGTGCATCTCCGGTTTGTCTGTGTGTGTGTATGTGTTTTGCATGTTTCTGCCGCTCACTATGTGTGTGTGCATACCTCCCATCATTTTACATGGCCAAAGAGGGACACTGTAGTTTTAGGTGATATTGTTGGGGGCGGGGCTGGTGGGCGGGGCATTAATAAGAATTTTTAGGTTATTTCATGACCTATTACTGGTTATTTATGTAACTGAATAAATGATTTAGTGCAAGACCAAAGTATTTTATTTGTACAGACTAATGTATAAACACATATACTGAAGTTTATTGCTTTATTGCTGTAGAGCAAAGTAATACACACCACACAGTCAGGGCTGGTGCAAGGATTTTTTCCACCCTAGGCAAAACCTAATTTTGCCGCCCATTTCTCTTCGCCCCTTGTGTCCCACCCCTTTATACCCTGCCTACTTATACCCAACCTCTTTTCATGATTATCCTCTCTCTGCCCCCTGAGCCACTCTGCCCCTGGTCTGGAGATGCCTGTAAGAGATGCCCCCCACCAGCTCCAACTTGCCCCTTATCAGCTTCACTATGGCCCACCAGCTCCACTTTGCCCCTATCAGCTCCACTTTGTCCCCCATCAACTCCAACTTGCCGCCTCAGCTCCACTATGCCCCCCATCAGCTCCAACTTGCCCCCATCAGCTCCACTTTGCCCCCCATCTGCTCTAACGTGCCCCCACCAGCTCCATTTTGCCCCCTATTCAGCTCCATTTTGCCCCCTCAGCTCCAACTTGCCCCCTCAGCTCCACTTTGACCCCCATCCTCTCCAACTTACCCCCATCAGCTCCACATTGCCCCCCATCCGCTCCAACTTGCCCCCACCAGCTCCAACTTGCCCCCACCAGCTCCACTATGCCCTCTCAGCTCCACTATGCCCCCATCAGCTGCAACTTGCCACCATCAGCTCCAACTTGCCACCATCAGCTCCACCTTGCCCCCCATCCGCTCCAACTTGCCCCCATCAGCTCCACTTTGCCCCCATCTGCTCTAACGTGCCCCCACCAGCTTCACTTTGCCCCCTCTTCAGCTTCACTTTGCCCCCCTCAGCTCCAACTTGCCCCATCAGCTCCACTTTGACCCCCATCCTCTCCAACTTACCCCCATCAGCTCCACCTTGCCCCCCATCCGCTCCAACTTGCCCCCACCAGCTCCACTATGCCCTCTCAGCTCCAACTTTCCCCTATCAGCTCCACTATGCCCCCCAGCAGCTCCAACTTGCCACCATCCGCTCCAACTTGACCCCCCATCCACTCCAACTTGCCCCACCAGCTCCACTTTGCCCCCCCTCGGCTCCACTTTGCCCCCCCTCAGCTCCAACTTGCCCCCCCTCAGCTCCACTTTGACCCTCATCCGCTCCAACTTGCCCCCACCAGCTCCAACTTGCCCCCATCATCTCCACTTTGCCCCACATCCGCTCCAACTTGCCCCCTCAGCTCCAACTTGCCCCCCATCACATACCTGTAGCTCCCGCGCAGTCTTCTCTTCAGTAATGCAGAGCGCGGCGGGAGATCATGAATCCCAGCGCGCTCTGCATTACTAAATATCCGACCCAATAAGGGAGCGCTGTAGCAACACAGACCTGACTGTGTTGTGGTTCCCGGTGTGGTGTGTGCGGGCGCAGCTCTTCTCCGCTGCATGCCCGTGCCCCCAGTACGTGTGCGCCCTAGGCCGGCGCCTACCTCGCCTATAGGTGGTGTCAGCCCTGCACACAGTCTGACCTCCTAAAAAGAGGGACAACAGGGTGGGAAAGAGGGACAGAGGGATTTGGCCCTCAAAGAGGGACTGTCCCTCCTAAAGAGGAACACTTGGGATGTATGGTATGTGTCTGCCTGTGTGTTGCATATGTCTGTGTTTATCAGTGTGTCTGCATTTCACACACGTGCGCCCAATGGTCATAACATGACGGGCAACGCCGTCACACGTTGCTAGTATATATATATTAGCAATGTGGGACGGCGTTGCCCGTCATGTTATGCAGGGATTTTTTTTTTTTTTTTTTTAATAAATGTAATTATAGTGAAATATGGCGTAGGGTGTATGTGTCAGAAAGGTACACACAGTGATACACAGACACATGTGCAAACACACATATACAGGGGGACACACAGTGATAGACAGAGACGCATGCAACACACATACATACACACACATGCACTGACATACACAAACAGTGACACACAGATGCAAAGCAGAACATACATACATACAGTGTGAGCAGTGTAAGCAACATACCTCCCAACATTTCATATGGCCAAAGAGGGACACTTGTGTTTTCGGTGGTGTTACTGGGGGCGTGGCTGGTGGTGTATTTTAGAGAATTTTTAACCCTTTGAGTGCCGGGGGTAATCAATGCATTGCATCCCCTCTGGCATTGAAATGGTTAAGTTACTCTTTCTGTAAATGAATGATTTAGAAGAAGATGAAAGTATTTTTACACAGACTAATTTATAAGATATATATATATATATATATACAGAAGTTTATACCCAGATTACTGTGGGTTTTATTGATGTGGAGCAATCTGATACACTGGTATATACACCACACAGTGTGATCTCCTAAATAGAGGAGCAGAGGGATTTGGGTGTCAGACAGACTGTCCCTCCTATACTGTATAGTGCCAGTCCTTATACACAAACACATGCAGACTGTATACTATACAGCAGAGGTTCTCAACCCATGTCCTCAGTGGCCACTAACAGGCCAGGACTTAGGAATTTCCCTGCTAGAACACAAGTGTGTTGATCAGAGGCTCAGTCGTATTGATTAGCTCACCAGTACTCTTAAAAGGAAATTCTAAAATCCTGGCCTGTTAATAGCCACTGAGAGCACAGGTTGAGAACCACTGCTATACAGTGCCAGACCATTGTAGAGAATTTTTAACCATTTGAGAGCCAGGGGGTAAGCAATGTATTGCATCCCCTCTGGCATTGAAATGGTTAAGTTACTCTTTCTGTTAGTGAATGATTTAGAAGAAGATGAAAGCATTTTTTTACACAGACGAATTTATAAGATATATATACAGAAGTTTATACCCACATTACTGTGGGTTTTATTGATGTGGAGCAATCTGATACACTGGTATATACACCACACGGTGTGATCTCCTAAATAGAGGAGCAGAGGGATTTGGGTCTCAAACAGGGACTGTCCCTCCTATACTGTATAGTGCCAGTCCTTATACACAGACACATGCAGACTGTATACTATACAGTGCCAGACCATATATAAATTGTCATACATGCTATATAGTGAGCTATGTACAACATGGAGATGATTGCAGGAACTGGCACCTCAACTTACAGGCAGACTAACAACCAATCTGCTCTCATTCTCTCTCTCTTTGTGCAATATATAATAACAGTCACAACCCTGCTCTGCACTGCCTGATCATGTCTCTGCCGTTGTTCCAGTTTCCCAGGTTCTCTGCGCTAGCAAGTCAACTCCCCAGCATCCTGCCTGCTGATTGGTTAGAAATCGGCTAACTTGTAGTAACTGGCAGGGCTGTTCAGAGTCACAGAGAGGGAATGAAGAAGCTGCATATGAGTGGTTTATTGTAGTGAGCCCATAACCTTGTATCTATGTGCTGGGAACCCTGATGCATAATACAGATTTGGACCATGGCCTTCCAGCTGTAGCTTGAACATAGTTCCCATCATCCTCAGCTGCTCAGCATGCTTGTGTGTGTGCCTCTGTATGAGTGTGTATATGTGTGTATGTGTCTGCCAGTGTGTCTGTGGTGAAGGAGTGAGTGGCAGCCATTTTTTTTTCAGACTTAGATAGTGGTGGGCGGTCTGGATAGTGGGGGTGGGCCAGAAATCATACCCCCATTGAATCTCCCAATGGGAGCAGTAACTCCTCCTTACTGCCGCTCCTGGGTGTGTTTTGCCAAGCACAAAGTCTTTGTTTATTATATATATATATATATATAGTAATTTTATGTATTTACCTCTCACTCTTAAAGGAAAACTAATATCTGGTAATAATAATTATAATAATAATAACCCCACATACCTTAATATGACCAAAAAATTCTTATGGCCTTAATTCATTTTACGTTTGCTCCTTGACTGAAGTGAAAACATATTTTGTCAGTTCTGATATCAGGTACATGATGGCGGACATAACCGTCACTGACAGGACCTCCAGTAAGTGACAGTGCCCATCAGTACAGCAGGAACATTCTATAGACAGTGTCAGTAAGTGACAGTGCCCATTAGTACAGCAGGAACATTCTATACACAGTGTCAGTAAGTGACAGTGCCCATCAGTACAGCAGGAACATTCTATACACAGTGTCAGTAAGTGACAGTGCCCATCAGTACAGCAGGAACATTCTATACACAGTGTCAGTAAGTGACAGTGCCCATCAGTACAGCGGGAACATTCTATACACAGTGTCAGTAAGTGACAGTGCCCATCAGTACAGCAGGAACATTCTATACACAGTGTCAGTAAGTGACAGTGCCCATCAGTACAGCGGTAACATTCTATACAAAGTGTCAGTAAGTGACAGTGCCCATCAGTACAGCGGTAACATTCTATACACAGTGTCAGTAAGTGACAGTGCCCATTAGTACAGCAGGAACATTCTATACACAGTGTCAGTAAGTGACAGTGCCCATCATACAGCGGTAACATTCTATACACAGTGTCAGTAAGTGACAGTGCCCATCAGTACAGCAGGAACATTCTATACACAGTGTCAGTAAGTGACAGTGCCCATCAGTACAGCAGGAACATTCTATACACAGTGCCAGTAAGTGACAGTGCCCATCAGTACAGCGGGAACATTCTATACACAGTGTCAGTAAGTGACAGTGCCCATCAGTACAGCAGGAACATTCTATACACAGTGTCAGTAAGTGACAGTGCCCATCAGTACAGCAGGAACATTCTATACACAGTGTCAGTAAGTGACAGTGCCCATCAGTACAGAAGGAACATTCTATACACAGTGTCAGTAAGTGACAGTGCCCATCAGTACAGCAGTAACATTCTATACACAGTGTCAGTAAGTGACAGTGCCCATCAGTACAGCAGGAACATTCTATACACAGTGCCAGTAAGTGACAGTGCCCATCAGTACAGCGGGAACATTCTATACACAGTGTCAGTAAGTGACAGTGCCCATCAGTACAGCAGGAACATTCTATACACAGTGTCAGTAAGTGACAGTGCCCATCAGTACAGCGGTAACATTCTATACACAGTGTCAGTAAGTGACAGTGCCCATCAGTACAGCAGGAACATTCTATACACAGTGTCAGTAAGTGACAGTGCCCATCAGTACAGCAGGAACATTCTATACACAGTGCCAGTAAGTGACAGAGCCCATTAGTACAGAGGGAACATTCTATACACAGTGTCAGTAAGTGACAGTGCCCATCAGTACAGCAGGAACATTCTATACACAGTGCCAGTAAGTGACAGTGCCCATCAGTATAGCGGTAACATTCTATATACAGTGTCAGTAAGTGACAGTGCCCATCAGTACAGCAGGAACATTCTATAGACAGTGTCAGTAAGTGACAGTGCCCATCAGTACAGCAGGAACATTCTATACACAGTGTCAGTAAGTGACAGTGCCCATCAGTACAGCAGGAACATTCTATAGACAGTGTCAGTAAGTGACAGTGCCCATCAGTACAGCAGAAACATTCTATACACAGTGTCAGTAAGTGACAGTGCCCATCAGTACAGCAGTAACATTCTATACACAGTGTCAGTAAGTGACAGTGCCCATCAGTACAGCAGTAACATTCTATACACAGTGTCAGTAAGTGACAGTTCCCATCAGTACAGCAGGAACATTCTATACACAGTGTCAGTAAGTGACAGTGCCCATCAGTACAGCAGGAACATTCTATAGACAGTGTCAGTAAGTGACAGTGCCCATCAGTACAGCAGTAACATTCTATACACAGTGTCAGTAAGTGACAGTGCCCATCAGTACAGCAGGAACATTCTATACACAGTGCCAGTAAGTGACAGAGCCCATTAGTACAGAGGGAACATTCTATACACAGTGTCAGTAAGTGACAGTGCCCATCAGTACAGCAGGAACATTCTATACACAGTGCCAGTAAGTGACAGTGCCCATCAGTACAGCGGTAACATTCTATATACAGTGTCAGTAAGTGACAGTGCCCATTAGTACAGAAGGAACATTCTATACACAGTGTCAGTAAGTGACAGTGCCATCAGTACAGAAGGAACATTCTATACACAGTGTCAGTAAGTGACAGTGCCCATCAGTACAGCAGGAACATTCTATACACAGTGTCAGTAAGTGACAGTGCCCATCAGTACAGAAGGAACATTCTGTACACAGTGCCAGTAAGTGACAGTGCCCATCAGTACAGCAGGAAGATTCTATACACAGTGTCAGTAAGTGACAGTGCCCATCAGTACAGCAGGAACATTCTATACACAGTGTCAGTAAGTGACAGTGCCCATCAGTACAGCGGTAACATTCTATACACAGTGCCAGTAAGTGACAGTGCCCATTAGTACAGAGGTAACATTCTATACACAGTGTCAGTAAGTGACAGTGCCCATCAGTACAGCAGGAGTATTCTATACACAGTGTCAGTAAGTGACAGTGCCCATCAGTACAGCGGTAACATTCTATACACAGTGTCAGTAAGTGACAGTGCCCATCAGTACAGCAGGAACATTCTATACACAGTGTCAGTAAATGACAGTGCCCATCAGTACAGCAGGAACATTCTATACAAAGTGTCAGTAAGTGACAGTGCCCATCAGTACAGCAGTAACATTCTATACACAGTGTCAGTAAGTGACAGTGCCCATCAGTACAGCAGGAGAATTCTGTACATAGTGTCAGTAAGTGACAGTGCGCATCAGTACAGCAGGAACATTCTATACACAGTGTCAGTAAGTGACAGTGCCCATCAGTACAGCAGGAACATTCTATACACAGTGCCAGTAAGTGACCGTGCCCATCAGTACAGCAGGAAGATTCTATACACAGTGTCAGTAAGTGACAGTGCCCATCAGTACAGCGGTAACATTCTATACACAGTGTCAGTAAGTGACAGTGCCCATTAGTACAGAGGGAACATTCTATACACAGTGTCAGTAAGTGACAGTGCCCATCAGTACAGCGGTAACATTCTATACACAGTGCCAGTAAGTGACAGTGCCCATCAGTACAGCAGGAACATTCTATACACAGTGCCAGTAAGTGACAGTGCCCATCAGTACAGCAGGAACATTCTATACACAGTGTCAGTAAGTGACAGTGCCCATCCGTACAGCAGGAACATTCTATACACAGTGTCAGTAAGTGACAGTGCCCATCCGTACAGCAGGAACATTCTATACACAGTGTCAGTAAGTGACAGTACCCATCAGTACAGCAGGAACATTCTATACACAGTGTCAGTAAGTGACAGTGCCCATCTGTACAGCAGAAAGATTCTATACACAGTGCCAGTAAGTGACAGTGCCCATCAGTACAGCAGGAACATTCTATACACAGTGTCAGTAAGTGACAGTGCCCATTAGTACAGCAGGAGCATTCTATACACAGTGTCAGTAAGTGACAGTGCCCATCAGTACAGCAGGAACATTCTATACACAGTGTCAGTAAGTGACAGTGCCCATCCGTACAGCAGGAACATTCTATACACAGTGCCAGTAAGTGACAGTGCCCATCCGTACAGCAGGAAGATTCTATACACAGTGCCAGTAAGTGAAGAGGAGCAGTAGATAAGGTACAAACCTTCTGTCCATATCAGTTGCAGCAAGAGTCCACACAGTATCTGAGGGTAAATTTTCATTTTGTTTAAGTACTGTCTATAGTCCTGATTGATTTGTAACAAGTACACACTGGTGCGATAGGTGAAGGTTTAACATGAAAGTGAAAGAACATACCAGTGTTGGTCGGTCTCTGGGTAACGAGTTAGGTTCATGATGTTCTGGTTATTAGGGCGGGTTAGCAATTCAGGTCTCATGCTCTTTGGGAATTTCCAGGCCAACATGAACGGAGATATTTTAGGCTCGATGCACAGAACAAGAGAT
This sequence comes from Rhinophrynus dorsalis, assembly GCA_037306005.1. Lineage (NCBI taxonomy): Eukaryota > Metazoa > Chordata > Amphibia > Anura > Rhinophrynidae > Rhinophrynus > Rhinophrynus dorsalis. The sequence goes on along the minus strand of CM074723.1, from coordinate 9,480,112 downwards.
GAAGAAATCTGGAGAGACTCACGTGCATCAGAGGGAACAATGTACATTACACAAATTCCAGTGGTTCTTTTAAAGGAACACTAAGACCTAAAATGAAATTGGTTGATTTAATTATCCATAAGTCAGATATATTTTAATCTTGCTTTTTAACACACCTGTAACTTGTCCTGCTCAGTGAAATCTTATAAATGCTGTTTGCAATGACAGATAAGAACTAAAGTAATCCTATATTATAATTCACTAAGGATGTTTGTCAGAAGCCATCATGAGCAGTAGAGACGGCTGCGAGATGCAGTCATGCACAGTAGAGACTGCCCACGCGACGGCTGATATTGAACAGGGCGCTACAAATTCAGACCGGAGTCCGCACTGGAAGGAGGTGCGCAGAGAGGACTCCGATCTGAATTCAGAGAACCCCACTCCGTATCAGCCGCGGCGCGGGCAGTCTCTACTGCGCATGACTGCAGTGCCACCATTGTTGGCCTGTGTACACGGGCTTTTAAACTAGTTTAAAATATTGTAGCTGCTCTTGTAAGCATTATGGCTGTTATCTTATATCCATCCTTTTACAGACAATGTTGGACAATCTCCTCAAGAATGCTGTGCTGTTTAAAGCCCTGGAAAGGGAGGAATGTCTGCTCCGCGGAGTATATGGAAGACTGGACTTCATGGCTCAGAATTCAAATACAGAATTGTTACAGATATTGCATGTCGTACTGGGGGGAGGGTTAACCCTTTCAGTGTCAGAGAAGTATGCAACGCACTAAAAGGGTTAGCCCTTTGAGTGCCACAGTGTTACACAACACATTGCAGAGCAATGCGTTGCATACCCCTCTGTCACTCATAGGGTTAACCCCTTAACGACCCTTGACAGTCATAGTACGTCAAGGGTCGATCTGACTGAACGACCCATGACATACTATGACCGTCATGGAGTTCCGGGCTCCCACCGCGGCTGCACGCCGTTCGGGGAGTCCTGAACGAGAAAAAGAAAAAAAAAAAAAGCTCCACGGTCGTTCAGTTGCGTTGCCACGACGATCGCCCGGTCGTTAAGGGGTTAAAGTATATATTTTAGGTCTTAGGACAGGAATAGTAACCTTCATTTTGACCTTACAGATATTGCTTTTTCTATTATACTTTTAAAATGTCACAAAAGCAAAACAGATAACAAAAGTTAAATTTTCCGCCATGCAGGGGTTTTTTTTTTGTAGAAAGTTGCAGTTTTCTGCTATTTTCCAGCTTTGTCATTGAATTGACATTAATGATAAGTATGACTACTCCCCACGCGCACATTGAGTTTACTGTAAAAGTCAACACTACTTTAGTTATGTCCAGCAAAAGTACTAGAGGCAGGGGTAAGGGGAAAGGTATTTAATGATAAGTATTAATTAACACACAGCCAATCCCCACTGTGATAGCGTAAAAGGGGTGCCAGGTCCCTGTAGATTGTAATTCTGTGTTTGTGAGTGAGACAGCCAAGTTGCTCTGTGTGTGGAGAGTTTATGGACTCTAGAGACCTGCAAGGGAGAAAGGAGAATTAAGAAAAAAATAATAAATTTTTTTTTTTTGACTGAAAAATGAGAAACAGTCTGACAAACAGATGAGATGACACAAGTCCTCACCTGAGCTGGTTGAGCCTCTGCTGTGACTGACTGACTGAAATACATTGCAGACTGATAAATCAGACACCCATCTTATATTATAGAGCCAATGCGCTAAGATTTCTTGGGGGATATTATTACATTGGTTTCATAGAATAAACATAGGAATTGGATAAGTGATATCACTGGATACGTCATCTCCGCTTTTTCACCTCTTTATCACACCTTAGTGCATAACCCACATTTTCTTCTGAAAAATGCTTCTCTCCAGAAGTTTATTCAATTCCTATCGCTAAAAAAGGTAACAAAATAGATATTAATATCTAGAGGTCTATAATACTCCATCATCCAGATTCTCACAGAAATACTCGAACAGTGAAGAGTGTTATATGTCAGAATATTTTTAGAAATCAGGTGCGTGTTTTCCACAACAGATCAGTTCCACATAAGATCAGTATGCGGAGAACTGTGTATGGTATCCAAAACGCTGTAACCTGAGGCTGACAAATGTACTTTCCATGTTATGCAATATGTACATTAAATCCCACATAATAATTCTCCCTCAATCATAAAAAAGCGTGTAAATTTAGAATTCTGACATTGAAAATTGTAACTGTATACCCCTCCCACCCACATACCCACACACAGAAAAACACCCACAAATACACGCACATACACACAAACACAAATATACGCACATACACACAAACACAAACTCCCACACATACACTCACACACATACACAAACACATACACACAAACACGCACATATACACACAAACACATACACAAATATACGCACATACATACAAACACATACACAAACATACACAGACACACAAATATACGCACATACACATACACACATACACACACAAACACCTACACATACACACAAATATACACACATACATGCAAACACATACACAGACACACAAATATATGCACATACACACAAACACCCACACATACACACAAACACACAAATATACGCACATACATGCAAACACATACACAAACACACAAATATACGCACATACATGCAAACACAAACACATGCACAGACACACAAATATACGCACATACACATGCACACACACAAACACCCACACAAACACATACACACAAATACACCCACAAACACCCACAAACACATACACACAAATACACCCACAAACACACACAGAGAGGGGCAATCTTCAACTAAGATAAGGGAAAAACCTGAAAAACTTGTCAAGGGGGGCAGGGCTTTCATTGTTCTCATAGGAAGAAGATTATCCCCTTCTGTTATCTGTCTGGTCTATGGACTGCATTCCACATCTGAGAAGAGATGGATTACACTAGGTAAAAGGGGCGGGAGGGGGAAACTTTGCTTGTGAATATCTCTCAAACCATAAAGGTCTGAGAGATAAGACTTATATCGTTGATCATGTTTTTTTAATGGCTACAAAATAAAATAAAGATAAAATGAAGTATTACTATCCCTTTAACACTCTGGCTGGGACTAGGGCAGAAAAAATAAGCTGGAAAGAGAGAAAAAATACAACATTGAATCTAGAAATCAGCCACAGAGTACAAGGCGAATGTACAAACCTGAGAACACTAATCATTTGCTACACTTAGACACTGGTGCGGGGATCATGCAGATGTATTCTGGTGTATTTATGTGAACATGTTACCTTAAAGTGGAACTTTCACCTCTTAATAAGTCGCCATTCAATCATTAAGCATATGGCGACTAGCTTATAATACATATAAGTGGCAGATTGTAAAGAAATCTTTACCGTTTGGAGACCAGAAGCCAGATAACAGTGCAGACATCGTCTGTGCGCCTGTGCCGTCAGTCCCGGTCTCCTGTAAAGCATTGCAGCACGCCACACGGTAACCGGAAGGGACTGATGGCGTAGGCGCGCAGACTGCACTAACCTGGCCGTCCGTCTCAAAGAGTAAATATTTCCTTACAATCTGCCACTTGTGATAGGTAAGACATGTATTATGAAGCTAGTCTCCATATGCTTAATGATTGAATGGCTACTTATTAATAGGTGAAGATTCCACTTTAATGCATAATGGCTCATACACCCCACCGTTACGACTTTGATGTGAACAAGTCCCTATTCAATGCACATGCAGAAAAAACATCCAGTTTTTCAGAATAGAGGGTTAATGGCCGATTTGTTTGAACCATGACAACATTCTGCGGCCACACAGAACTCGGGATTGCTCGTCGATGTATACCTTGTGGCTATGTTCCAGCGATATATTTGCACTTGTAAATATTGGGATATAGATAAGGGCATGCTGAGATCTGCATGACCAGAGGTGGATGTCACTCATCTGGGACTTGGTATCAGGTACCTTGTCCGTTGAGGTTGAGATCTACAGTTGGGTATCTATGATAACCTCAACATGACTCATCATCTTTTCCATATTTTCAATTGACTTTTTATATATATTGGTCAATTTCGTCATGGTATATTGGGCTTGCATCATGTGGTTGGCATTGGTGATTCATTAATGGATGCTATGGTCAATTCCATGCTGTAGACTAGTGAACATAGATTATAATACTAGCCGTTGGACTAGTTTTGTCAAGACTCCTATCTATGTAATGATAACATTAATTGCCAGTGCAGCACTGAGAGCATAGGTGTTTTGAGTACACTAAATTCTGCATCATTTATATCGCTATATTTAGTTTATTGATGTGTTCACATTGTCTATCACTGACACTTTCCACTAGTTCAATAACTTGTCAACTTTAAATACACTGTTATCCCATGTGATACATCATTTCTCCCATACTTTGTATGTCAGCAATTATTAGACTTGTAAATACCACGACTGGGAGGCGGATTACCCGCTTGGACAGAAATTCTTCAATAAGGCCCCATGATGTCTACCCTGAGACAGCACGGGTGGAGAAATGGACACGGATAACAATAAATCTGCTCTCCTCATATATAGATAGTAGTGTAAAGGCCTGTGTACACGGAACAAGGTCTAGGAGATGTTAACCCTTTGATGGCTGGAGGGGTACGCAACGCATTGCATTGCGTACCCCTCTGGCCCGCAAAGGGTTAAAAGGCCAGTCCTGCTCTGTGTCTCCCAGCATTAAGCACAGAATGCTCCCAGCACAGAACACCCAGCATTCCGCACAGAATGCTCCCAGCACAGAACACCCAGCATTCCGCACAGAATGCTCCCAGCACAGAACTCCCAGCATTCCGCACAGAATGCTCCCAGCACAGAACTCCCAGCATTCTGCACAGAATGCTCCCAGCACAGAACTCCCAGCATTCTGCACAGAATGCTCCCAGCACAGAACTCCCAGCATTCCACACAGAATGCTCCCAGCACAGAACTCCCAGCATTCCACACAGAATGCTCCCAGCACAGAACTCCCAGCATCCCGCACAGAATGCTCCCAGCACAGAACTCCCAGTATTCCACACAGAATGCTCCCAGCACAGAACCCCCAGCATTCTGCACAGAATGCTCCCAGCACAGAACCCCCAGCTTTCCGCACAGAATGCTCCCAGCACAGAACCCCCAGCATTCCTCACAGAATGCTCCCAGCACAGAACCCCCAGCATTCCGCACGGAATGCTCCCAGCACAGAACCCCCAGCATTCTGCACAGAATGCTCCCAGCACAGAACCCCCAGCATTCCGCACGGAATGCTCCCAGCACAGAACCCCCAGCATTCTTTACAGAATGCTCCCAGCACAGAACCCCCAGCTTTCCGTGCTCCCAACATTCTGTGCTTTCAGGCAGTCTCTACTGTGCATGACGGCTTCTGACAAACATCCTAGTGAACTATTACGTAGGATGTAATATGACAGATCTGTGGATGATATTGCTTTAACATTTGGCAGGACTATATCTTGAACCAATCAACTACTAAGCCTGTGGGTAACCATGATGGATACAAGACACTTCAATACAATCATTCACACGATCATTTATGAGAACTACCACCCCCACCGGAAGGAGGGTACTTGACATAGATGTTTCGGATACAGTAGAGTATATCCAGAATCACACATACTGACCACCCAGCCTTGTACTACTGCATTAGTAATATCCAGAATCAAATATACTGACCTCCCAGCCTTGTACTACTGCACTAGTATATCCAGAACCACGCATACTGACCTCCCAGCCTTGTCCCACTGCAATAGCAAATCAGAACCACACATACTGACCTCCCAGACTTGTCCTACTGCAACAGTATATACAGAACCACACATACTGACCTCCCAGCCTTGTCCCACTGCATTAGTATATCCAGAACCACACATACTGACCTCCCAGCCTTGTCCCACTGCATTAGTATATCCAGAACCACACATACTGACCTCCCAGCCTTGTCCCACTGCATTAGTATATCCAGAACCACACATTTTGACCTCCCAGCCTTGTCCTACTGCACTAGTATCCCCAGAACCACACATACTGACCCCCCAGCCTTGTCCTACTGCACTAGTATATCCAGACCCACATGTACTGACCTCTCAGCCTTTTCACACTGCACTAGTGTATGCAGAACCACAGATACTGACCTCCCAGCCTTGTCCCACTGCACTAGTATATCCAGAACCAAACATACTGACCTCCCTGCCTTGTGCTACTGCACTAGTATATCCAGAACCACACATACTGACCTCCCAGCCTTGTGCTACTGCACTTTATATCCATAACCTCAGGTACTGACCTTCCAGCTTTGTCCCACTGCTCTAGTATATCCAGAACCACACATACTGACCTCCCAGCTTTGTCCCACTGCATTAGTATATCTGTGACCATACATAGTGACCTCCCAGCCTTGTCCTACTGCACTGGTATATCCAGAACCACACCTACTGACCTTCCAGCCTTGATTTTTCTGACCATAGTAAGGTTAGTGTGGGGATCTTATTAATAGAAGGTATTATCAATTGTTGGACCTCCAACTTTTTAGTGAGTAAAACTATTGGATGGATTGGATGATGAGGGTTTTAGTCCAGAAGTTGGCAGTCCAGCAATTGGTTGCCCCTGCACTAGATAGATAGAGCTCCACTGTAACTCTAGAATATCTACAGTAAAGTTAATAAATATAGTAATGTTGGGCACCTTGTATAATCACCATATTTTTGTTTGAACTCTCTTGCCTTACTGCATTCATCACTTACTCCACCAGTCTCCTGCTTCATGGATTATGTCTTCTAAGTGAAGGTATAATGTGAATGTACACGGATCTGTTGGTTTAGTGGGAGGGTAGGGTTACATTCTACCTGACACCTCTTCTTTGGAAATGAAAATTCAGAGAAGTGGGAAGTAAAACCAACCAATAACTAATACCTTATAATTTACTTGTTTGAACAGAAAGGTCACCGTGCATTTGCATATTTAGTATGAAGTACAGTAGTATTGGAAGTATAATCTCCTTTTGATAGAATTTTTATTTATTCTTCAACCACAGGAAGATAAGTGGATATCATGTTTTATCTTTATTGACTAATCATGTTATAGTGCAACATCTAAAAACAATGACGTTTCTTCTTCAGAAATGCATGAAAGAAGTTTTATGGGAGGAGGTAGGGGAATTCCTGAGAGGGCATTCCCTGAGTGCATGGACAAAGAAATGTTCATGTTTATCTGGATAGAGGAACGTCTCTTAGTAGTGGATCCAGTTGAGGTCAGGGAATTTCTGCTGTTCAGCACAGAACTCCCAGCATTCCGCACAGAGTGCTCCCAGCATTCCGTACTCCCAGCATTCCGCACAGAATGCTCCCAGCACAGAACCCCCAGCATTCCGCACAGAGTGCTCCCAGCACAGAACTCCCAGCATTCCGCACAGAGTGCTCCCAGCATTCCGTACTCCCAGCATTCCGCACAGAATGCTCCCAGCACAGAACTCCCAGCATTCCGCACAGAATGCTCCAGCACAGAACTCCCAGCATTCCGCACAGAATATTGAAGAAAGATAATACTTGCACAAAAAATATAGGTATTCTAAAAGTCTATGGTTCCCACTTTCTCTAATGTGAAGAATAAATTCAATAAGGAAGACCACTGGGGTCAACTGTAAATATAGGTGTCCCACAATATGACTGTGAGATAATATGGATATTAGTAACCGTATGTCCAGTCAATGAGTGTTACAGTACCTTCTTATTTGCAAATGATGGAAGAAAATGATAGAAAATGAATGAAATGATAAGAATGATGAAAATGGTCGATGATGGATGAGTATGAATTGATGGAGATGAAATGAGATGCTGATAAGAAGATTCCTTCCACTCGAAGTGCAGCTTACCGACTCCAAAGGCCTTGTCAACCAGTGTATGCAATTGTCTAGAACTTGTCAGTGCGCACAAACAAGAAGGAGAGAAATCATAGAATAATATCTAAGTGCAGTATTTATTGAAAAGAGAACAGTAAAAACAGGATATATATGCACTCACTTGGTACCCATCTTGGGCTTTATGCATGTAATGGGGTCCCTTCCCCTGTAGCCATCGTTCTGTGTCCGCTCACTCCTGCTGCAACCGGTGGTGCACGGTGGTATTAAATCTCTTGGTAACGTTTAGAATTGTAATCCCGATGCTATGGCAATGTCGGTAAAAGATGTAAAAATACTTCGTGAGATGTGATGAATCCAGAAGGATCAGTATCGTAATGCACGTGGTAAGCCGACGCCAACGATCAAGAGACCGGGACCTGAACCGGGAGCTGGGGGTGGGTTCTCACAGGGGGCGTGGGAGGGACCCAATCCTCGTGAGTGCCTCAGCAAGATCCCAACGCGTATCGTGGAGTTCCGTCTCCACTTCCTCAGGGGAAAAAACAATCAAAAGTTCCATAGAGCAACAAGGCTCTCTTATTTATACTTTCTGATACAATGTTACAATGCACATACAGACAATGTTACAATTAGCATACATAAAAAAATATATAAAATAAAACCAAAACAGTATTCACAATCAGGATTGGTCTTACTGTTTATATTAACAATATTTTCTGATGTGCTGAAGATAATTTTGGTGAAATATAAAACGTGCTTAAAACACTTTCAGTTAAAAGACTATTATGAAATGATATATTGATCTCTGTATGTGGTGTAATACTGACCACCTAACGTTTTTGGTTAAAAAAATTTTTTTAAAATGGGTTGGAATATGTAAAATGTATTAGACCACCAATAAAGGATCAATCAATATTATGTCCTCACATAAACGTTCTTGTCAACACACAACTTTTAGCAGAACCTATGTATAAAATTGATATCTGGAAACCAGTATATCCACAATGATTTGTGTGTACCCTGGACTCCATTACCAAAATATGAACTGTAAGATGTGATAAGGTACCTAGATATAATCAGATCTTCATACTATTGATTAGACAGAGTAACAACACTATGTCAGATTCATAATCCCATTGGCTATACAATTATGCCTTGGGGTAATGTCTTCAATTGATATATGTCCCACCAGCTAGATCCAGACAATTGCTTATATATAAAAAAATAAATATATACCCAATGAGGCAGATACAAAAAATATATAAAACATATGTGCATTGTAACATTGTATCAGAAAGTATAAATAAGAGAGCCTTGTTGCTCTATGGAACTTTTGATTGTTTTTTCCCCTGAGGAAGTGGAGACGGAACTCCACGATACGCGTTGGGATCTTGCTGAGGCACTCACGAGGATTGGGTCCCTCCCACGCTCCCTGTGAGAACCCACCCCCAGCTCCCGGTTCAGGTCCCGGTCTCTTGATCGTTGGCTACAGGGGAAGGGACCCCATTACATGCATAAAGCCCAAGATGGGTACCAAGTGAGTGCATATATATACTGTTTTTACTGTTCTCTTTTCAATAAATACTGCACTTAGATATTATTCTATGATTTCTCTCCTTCTTGTTTGTGCGCACTGACAAGTTCTAGACAATTCCACACAGAATGCTCCCAGCACAGAACCCCCAGCATTCCACACAGAACGCTCCCAGCACAGACCTCCCAGCATTCTGAGCGTTCGAGCAGTCTCTACTGCGCATGACGGCTTCTGACAAACATCCTAGCAAATTATTATATTGGATGAAGCCAAGCAGGTCATCACCATGTAGTAGCAAATTATTAATCTTGCTCTAATACCATTTAGGTGGGATGAGGGGGCTCCTACTGTGGGTGTTACTTGTAATTATTTTTTAAGTATCACAGTTCATAAAATTATAAAAATGAATGAAGTGAAATATTGAACAGAGTACAGTAAATCAAGGACTAAATAAGGAATAGGGAACCTTGGGCAGATAACTTCTCCACTGATATCACTTCTTCAGTTCCTATGTTATTCTATAGAGCCTAAGTACTAGGATCTCGAAAGTGATATCACTGGAGAAGTTATCTCCACTTTATTACCTCTTTATCACAGCTTAGTAAATATCTCCTCAGGTGTATGAGTGTATCACATATTTTAATGCTTGATTTCTTTCATAAACGCACCAAACTCTGTACTATACGCAAAATGCTATGTGATGTGTGCAAAATGTAATATACAAAACACTATACTCAGTAAGGTACGCGCAAAATGCTATATGTAAAACGCTATATGCAAAAAGCAGAACACTACATGCAAAACACACGCATATGCTCACACACACAGATGCTCTCTCTCACATATGCAGTCACACGCTCACTCACACACACGCTCACTGATTTCGGCATTGAAAAGGCTAAGCACGGAAAATTTTAAAATCCAGTTATTAAGAACATTGTCTACTTTCTGGATTTACCTGTATTTCAGGGGAAAATAGTCTAACATGTAAATCCACTTAAAATGTTATCTATATATATAAAAGAAGACCTCTGTGTGCCTGGCAAACACACCCAGGGGTGGTATTAAGGAGGAGTTACTGTTCCCATTGGGTGATTCAATCATGCAGGGAGTTGGCCTGCCCCCACTATGCAGCCCGCCCACCACTATCAAAGTAAGAAAAAACAATATGGCCGCCACTTGCTCCTACACCACAGACAAACACACATGCCTCACTCATACAGCACCACACAAACACACACAGACCACCACACACACACATGCCCCACTCACACAGCACCAAACACACATGCCCCCACTCACACACACAGCACCACATACACACACAAAGCCAGAAATAAATATGGCTGACACACACACACACACTCACTCACCCTGACTCCCAGTGGCCTCAGCAGGACCTGCAGTGCAGCACCAGGGGAACAAAATGGCACTCAAAGGGTTAAGGTAGGCCCTCACTGCTCAATTATTTCTTCACTGTCATCATTTGCCATGCAAGACACAGGACAGACAGCCATCAGGTACACACTTAACCCACTGACTGCCACAGGGTTGTGTATCAAGTCTTACCCCTCTGGGAGTGTGTTCAGACCCCTCACACTGTAAACTTGCATTTCCCTCCCACTTCTCCTCCTTCCCCAGCCTATTACTAGCACTTTTCCATATTTATGTTAAGCCCCGCCCCCTACTCATGATTAAGCCCCGCCCACTTTTAACCCAAATTGCCCCATTGCTCTCTCCACATCAGCACCACATGAGGGACTCCACAAGTAAAAGTTCACAGGTATTACACACACATGCCCCACTCACACAGCACCACCACACACACACAGCCAGAAAGAAATATGGCTGACACACAGTCACTCACCCTGACTCCCAGTGGCCTCAGCAGGACCTGTACTACAGCCACTGAAGGGTGTGACAGCACCAAGGGAACAAAATGGCACTCAGAGGGTTAAGGTAGGCCCTCATTGCTCAATTATTTCTTCACTGTCATCATTTGCCATGCAAGACTCAGGACAGACAGCAATCGGGTACACACTTAACCCACTGACTGCCACAGGGTTGTGTATAAGGTTTTACCCCTCAGGGAGTGTGTTCAAACCCCTCACACTGTAACCTTGCATTCCCCTCCCACTTCTCCTCCTTCCCCAGCCTATTACTAACACTTTTTCCACATTTATGTTAAGCCCCGCCCCCTACTCGTGATTAAGCCCCACCCACTTTTAACCCAGATTGCCCCATTTGTCTCTCCACATCAGCACCACATCAGTCCCCTCTAGGGACTACACAAATCAGTTCCCAGGTATGAATACACTTCCCACTGCTATTTATCTCTGACATGCCTCTCTATACATTAACCATTTGAGTGCCAGAGGGGTGCACAACTCATGCACGCATGTGTTTCTGCTCATATATGTTGTGTGTGTACATCTCTGTTACATATGTGTGTCCATGTGTCCATCTCCAGTGTGTCTGTGTGTACATGTCTTTTGCATGTTTCTGCCGCTCACTGTGTGTATGTGCATACCTCCCAACATTTCACATGGCCAAAGAGGGGCACTTTAGTTTTAGGTGATATTGTTGGGGGCGTGGCTGGTGGGCAGGGCATTAGTAATAATTTTTAGGTTATTTCATGACCTATTACTGGCTATTTATGTAAGTGAATAAATGATTTAGTGCAAGACCAAAGTATTTTATTTGCACTCACTAATGTATAAACACATATACTGAAGTTTACAAAAATATGTATATGAGCTTTATTGCTGTAGAGCAAAGTAATACACACCACACAGTCAGGGCTGGTGCAAGGATTTTTGCCACCCTAGGCAAAACCTAATTTTGCTGCCCATTACGCTCCGCCCCTTGTGCCCCACCCCTTTATACCCCAACCTACTTATACCCAACCTCTTTTCATGATTGTCCTCTCTCTGCCCCCTGGCCCAGTCTGCCCCTGGTCTGGAGATGCCTGTAAGAGATGCCCCCCACCAGCTCCAACTTGCCCCTTATCAGCTTCACTTTGGCCCACAAGCTCCGCTTTGCCCCTATCAGCTCCACTTTGTCCCCCATGAACTCCAACTTGCCGCCTCAGCTCCTACTTGCCCCCATCAGCTCCACTTTGCCCCCCACCAGCTCCAACTTGCCCCCACCAGCTCCACTTTGCCCCCCATCCACTCCAACTTGCCCCCACCAGCTCCACTATGCCCCCAGCAGCTCCAACTTGGCACCATCAGCTCCACTTTGCCCCCCATTCGCTCCAACTTGCCCCCATCAGCTCCACTTTGCCCCCCATCTGCTCTAACCTGCCCCCCCCTCAGCTCCACTTTGCCCCCCGTCAGCTCCACTTTGCCCCCTCAGCTCCAACTTGCCCCCATCAGCTCCATTTTGACCCCCATCCGCTCCAACTTACCCCCATCAGCTCCACTTTGCCCCCCATCCGCTCCAACTTGCCCCCACCAGCTCCAACTTGCCCCCACCAGCTCCACTATGCCCCCTCAGCTCCAACTTTCCCCTATCAGCTCCAACTTGCCACCATCAGCTCCAACTTGCCCCCCATCCGCTCCAACTTGCCCCCCATCTGCTCCAACTTGCCCCCACCAGCTCCATTTTGCCCCCCTTCAAGCTCCACTTTGCCCCCCCTCAGCTTCACTTTGCCCCCCTCAGCTCCACTTTGCCCCCCTCAGCTTCACTTTGCCCCCCTCAGCTCCACTTTGCCCCCCCTCAGCTCCAACTTACCCCCATCAGCTCCACTTTCCCCCTCAGCTCCAGCTTTCCCCTATCAGCTCCAACTTGCCCCCATCAGCTCCACTTTGCCCCACATCCGCTCCAACTTGCCCCCAGCAGCTCCTCTATGCCCCTTCAGTTCCAACTTGTCCCCCATCACATACCTGTAGCTCCTGCGCAGTCTTCTCTTCAGTAATGCAGAGCAAGGCGGGAGATCATGACTCCCAGCACGCTCTGCATTACTAAAGATCCAACCCAATGAGGGAGCGCTGTAGCAACGCAGACCTGATTGTGTTGTGGTTCCCGGCGTGGTGTGTGCGGGCGCAGCTCTTCTCCGCTGCATGCCCGCGCCCCCAGTACGTGTGCGCCCTAGGCCGGCACCTACCTCGCCTATAGGTGGAGCCGGCCCTGCACACAGTCTGACCTCCTAAAAAGAGGGACAGAGGGATCCGGCCCTCAAAGAGGGACTGTCCCTCCTAAAGAGGGACACTTGGGATGTATGGTATGTGTCTGCCTGTGTGTTGCATATGTCTGTGTTTATCAGTGTGTCTGCATTTCACACACATGCGCCCAATGGTCATAACATGACGGGCAATGCCGTCCCACATTGTTAGTTAACTCTATTACTACCAGACAGGTATCACATTCTGTGTTTATTTAACATATGAGAGTTGGTATCGTGTTAGCCGTAGAAATACAGGAGGCAAATGTAGTTTTTAATACCTTTTATTGGCTAACTAAGTGGATTTAGGATGCACGCTTTCAAGACCTTAGGTCTCTTCCTCAGGCATGTTATACAGATAAATATGAAAACATCTCTCTTAAATACAAGTACACATCACATTGTTTAGCATGGAAATCAGATAAGAAAACTCAATCCAGATCCAGACACTTTGATCAGTCAGTGGTAAATTGCACTCTTCCACTGAGGCTTTAGAGGTATTTACGATGCCAATGGGTCTGTTGGAAAGTTTAATCCACTAAGTGGTAATGTGACAAGAATTCTCTGTCCTTATTCAAATCATGAATGGTATTAAACATTAACTTATCCTCCCATACTTTTCTGTCCCTCTGAGTGTTGAACAGTCCCATCAGTACAGTTAACTTAATGTCCCTGACACTGTGTCCATTTTGGCAAAAATGTTCTCCCACTGGTGTCTCTATCTTTTGTTGTTAACACTGGATCTGTGCTTGTCCAGTTTCTCCCACATAAAGAGCTGTTGGGTATTTTGCACACATGATGAGGTATATTACATTGGATGATTTGCAGGTTAAGATACCATTGATCCTATGGTGTAACTGGGTGTCCATGGTGTAACTTGTCCATGGTGTAAATGTGTGCACAGGTTTCACATCTCTTTTGTAGGCAGGGAGATGTGCCATTTTTCGTATTTTTATTCAGGGCACTCCTAACCATCAGTTGTTTTAAATTGTGAGGCTGTCTGAAGGAGAGTAAGGGAGGCTGTGGGAATATGTTCTTAAGTCTTTCATTTGTATGTAATTTTGATTGAAGTTCTCTTGATATTTTGCGTAGAACTTCAAACTCCGGGTGTAAGTGACCACCAGTGGCACCCGGTTTCCCTTATGTTGTTCTTTGTAGTGCAACAGATTTTTTTTTGGTATTTGGGTAGCCTTCTGTATCTGACTGTCAATAATCCTTGCACTGTAACAGTGTTTTATAAAGTCTCCTCTGAGTTTCTGCAGGTGCTTGTCACGGTCCATCCTGTCAGAACAGATGCAGTGGTATCTGATGGCCTGGCTGCATATGATGACGTATCACGGTGCCTGTGATTGCTGCATTTCCTTGTCTATCACCAGTAGGGGGCTCCTATTGGCTGTCTGCATATAGCCCACCTCATATTGCCTATTTAAACCTGGATTGGGCACCCTTTGAGTGCCCTTTCGTGTTGTTTCTGACCTCCTTGCTATCACTATGCCCAGTGATAGCTGGGCCTCTGTTCCTGTGTTCCTGAGTTCCTGATTTCAACTGTTCCAGTGTTTCCTGCATGCTGAGTTGTTCCAGTCCTGGTTCCGGCCTAGTCTCTGGTGATGCAGTTACTGCTGAAATTCTTCTCTGCTGTTTCCTGACCTGACTGATGGTTGCTGGTTCCTGTCATCTCATCGCCTGTCTCCTGTATCCTGGCGACCTTCTGCCTGGTCGCGTCGGCGACATTGCTTGTTACTCCAGTGTGCGGACACTGGTTTGCTCCAAAGCCTATCGGCTATACGATTCAGTGTTGGTCCCAGCGTGCGGACGCTGGTTTGCTCCTAAGCCTTGCGGCCATACAATTCGCTTGTTACTCCAGTGTGCGGAAACTGGTTTGCTCCAAAGCCTATCGGCTACTCGATTCAGTGTTAGTCCCAGCGTGCGGATGCTGGTTTGTTCCTAAGCCTTGCGGCTATACATTCGCTTGTTACTCCGGTGTGCGGACGCTGAGTGTGAGGACATTGGTTTGCTCCTAAGCCTCGCAGCTATACGATTCCCCTGTTGGTCTCAGTGTGCGTACACTGGGTTGCTTACGATCCTGTCAATTTGCCATTATCATCTGACTGCTGCTACAATCTCTGGGCTGCCCTGCCCGGTATTGGTAAGGCCGGTAGAACCTTTTGCCACATTCCATCTGAGGTTGCCTTACCCGGTATTGGCAGGGCCGGTAGAGCCTACACTGTGTACCTATTGGGGCTGCATTGCCCGGTAATTTGGTAAGGCCGGTAGAACCATTATGCTATCCCATCTGCAGGTTGCCTTACCCAGTATTGGCAAGGCCGGTAGAGCCTAATATTCTATTACCTCAGACTGTCCTGTCCGGTATATTGACAGGACCGGTAGAGTCTGCCTTCTGTCTTTGCTATTATTCTGATATATATATGTATGTGATTGTCATCCTAAGTTATCAATTTATTATTTCAATAAAATTGATTTTTACCTAAAACTGGTGTCTGAGAGTCATAATAAACCGTGACAGTACGAAAGGGCCATGACCTCAGACAGCAAATGTGAGGGTAACGCACAGAATATCCATTGGAGGATGGATATGCACGAGCAACGTTTGGATCAGTTGGCAGTTGCAATTCAAACGATCCTTGAACGCACGGTACTCGCTGACAAATCTAGCTCTAGCCCGGTGGTCCCGCCAAGTCAGACACCGGAAAGTGATACCAGGCCCCTAGGGGGTACTGTTAAAGGGTTAACGGCTTCTGCACCCTTGCCGCTAAGATATGATGGTGACCCTAGTCTCTGCAGAGGGTTCATCAACCAACTAGAAATCTTTATGGAATTGACGGCACACGCATTCCCCAATGATCGTAGTACAGTGGGGTTCACGATATCGCTGCTCACTGGCAGAGCATTGGCTTGGGCTAACCCCTTGTGGGAGAATGCTAAACCTTGTACTAAGAACTTTAGAGAATTTGTGCAATCCTTTCGAAGAGTGTTTGAGCCTCCTGGTAGAACCACCTCTGCTGCCAAACGCCTTATGGAGATACAACAGGGCAGGCGTACTGTGGGCGACTATGCCATCGAATTCCGCACATTGGCAGCAGAGGTAGGTTGGAATAACGAGGCATTATTGGCAGCTTTTGCTCAAGGCCTGAATGACCACATTAAAGACGAAATCGCTGCTAAAGATCTACCTATTGATCTAGATGATTACATTGAGTATGTTATGATAATTGACTCCAGAATACGTGAGAGATCAACTGCCAGAGATCGTAAGATATGGTCAAAAAATAATGAGCCTAGTAGCATGTTTTGCCCACCCATCCCTCCCCTGGCATTGAAGTCTAGTGAACCAGTACGGGAAACAAGTGAACCTATGCAAATAGGCTTCACTAGACTAACCAAGGCAGAGAGACTATATCGCAAGAAACAAGGGTTGTGTTTATACTGCGGTAAAAAAGGGCACTTGCTAAATTCCTGTCCGGTACGTCCGGGAAACGCACACACCTAGGGTACCTTGGGGGACAGGCCCTAGGTGGTGTACAATCGTCCCCAGTGTCGGGCATAATGAAACCCACCATACAGGTGGTATTGTCTTGGGCACAACGCTCTGTGGAGGTTTTGGCCTTGGTTGACTCTGGTGCAGCAGGGTATTTTATGGATAATACCTTTGCTGAATTGCACAGAGTTCCACGCATTGAAAGAGAAAACCCCTTGACTATTGAAGCAATTGATGGCAGACCCTTAGAACCGCCTCAGGTTATATTTGAAACTATGCCACTGTCTATGACTATTGGGGCACTTCACAGAGAAGAGCAGCAGTTTCAACTGATTAATTCTCCGCACCATGCTGTAATATTGGGATTTCCGTGGCTACAGTTACATAACCCACAATTTGATTGGAAAAAGTGTGAAATTGCTGCTTGGTCCCCGTTTTGTATGGACAAGTGCGTCATCCAGCCTATTAAGGTCCTGTGCACCTCCTCTGCTATACCAGAAATGTACCAACAGTTTGGCGATGTTTTTAGCAAAGGAGACGCTAGTATGCTACCCCAGCATAGACCTTATGATTGTTGCATTGAATTGCAGCCTGGAGCAGTATCTCCAAAGGGACGCACTTATCCATTATCTTGTGAAGAAAATAAGGCTATGGAGGATTACATTTCTGATGCCCTTGCTAGAGGGATCATACGAAAATCTACCTCTCCAGCTGGGGCTGGGTTCTTTTTCGTAAAAAAGAAAAATGGCGAATTAAGACCATGCATTGACTACCGGGGCTTGAATAAACTAATGGCAAAAAACGCATACCCAATACCACTCATCACCGAGCTTTTTGACAGGCTTAAGGGCGCTTCAATTTTTACCAAATTGGACCTACGGGCCGCTTACAATCTGGTTCGCATTCAAGCAGGTGATGAGTGGAAAACTGCCTTTAATACTCGAGCTGGGCACTACGAGTATCTAGTAATGCCATTTGGGTTGTGTAATGCACCCGCAGTTTTTCAGGAACTGATAAACGATGTTCTGAGAGATATGTTACAGACATGTGTTGTGGGGTACCTTGACGATATACTGATTTACTCCCAAAACATGTCACAGCACATCAAAGATGTATCCGCAGTATTGCTACGACTCCGTGAGAACAAATTATTTTGTAAATTGGAAAAATGTGAGTTTCATAGAACCAATGTGCCATTCTTGGGGTTCATAATTGGCAATGATGGCATTGCTATGGACAAAGAAAAGTTGTCAGCTGTCCTACAATGGCCAAAACCCAAGGGGCTTAAAGCCATACAGCGTTTCCTGGGTTTCGCTAATTATTATAGGCGGTTTATTAAGAACTTTTCTTCCATTGTCAAACCTCTGTCCGATCTTACGCACAAGGGTGCTAATCCTTCTTGTTGGCCGGTATCTGCTGAGAATGCCTTTGAGAATTTGAAGCTGGCATTTGCTGCGGCTCCTGTGTTATCCCACCCCAATCCTCTACTTCCATTTACGTTAGAGGTTGATGCCTCAGATATTGGGGTCGGGGCAGTACTTTCGCAACTACACGATAAAGGTGGAACACTCAGACCTTGTGGGTTTTTCTCTAAAAAGTTGACTGTCACTCAAAGCCACTATGAGATAGGTGACAGAGAATTATTGGCCATTATCCTTGCTCTTAAGGAATGGCGTCATTTGCTTGAAGGTACTAAGAATCCTGTCTTAATCCTAACACATCATAAAAATCTGACTTATCTCTCAGAGGCCAAGAGATTGTCCTCTCGTCAGGCCAGGTGGGCACTGTTCCTGTCCCGATTTAATTTCATTGTATCATATTTACCGGGATCAAAAAATATCAGGGCTGATGCACTGTCAAGACAATTTGAGGCCGACAGTGACAGAGTGGAAGCACCAGCACCTATCATCCAACCCGAAAGAATACTGGCTACTATACGCACGAGTATTACTTCTCCTTTAGGGGAGGAGATCCTGGCCTCTCAGGGGTCCGCTCCCCATGAAACCCCAGTGGGCAAATGCTTTGTCGCTGAACCATTTCGCACTAGGCTGCTCGAAACCTACCATTCCTCTAAGGCTGCGGGACATATTGGTAGAGACCAATTGTTATGGTCCCTTTCTCAGTTATTTTGGTGGCCTTCCATGAGAAACGATTGTGCCGAATTTACGAATGCCTGTTCCACCTGCACCCGCGCTAAGACCCCGAGACATCTCCCTGTGGGCTTGCTTCAACCGGTGCCTAATGGCGAACGCCCCTGGTCGCATGTTTCCATTGATTTTATGGGAGAATTGCCTATGTCTAAGGGGTATTCCTTTATATTCATGGTGGTGGACAGGTTTTCTAAAATGGCTCATTTCGTGCCCCTCTGTGGCCTTCCTTCAGCTAAGGAATTGGCAATGGTGTTCGCCAGAGAAGTATTCCGGTTGCATGGTGTGCCCAGGGTACTGGTGTCTGACAGGGGGAGCCAGTTTGTGTCTAGATTTTGGAGGGCATTTTGCCAACAGATGGGCATACAGCTGTCCTTCTCCTCTGCCTACCATCCCCAGACCAATGGAGCCGCTGAACGAGCTAATCAGGGCTTGGAACAATTTCTCCGTTGTTTTGTTACTGACCATCATGATAATTGGGCCGACTTGTTGCCTTGGGCAGAGTTCGCCAGGAACTGTGCGGTCAATTCTTCATCTGGGAGCTCCCCATTTCTGATTAATTACGGGTTTCAGCCCTGTTTGCTTCCAGATTCATTTCAGACGCAACAGATTCCAGCTCTGGATGAGCATATCGAGCAACTCCGTTCCACATGGGCACAAGTTCAGAGGGCACTTGGTCAGTCATTTCAGCGTCATCAGCGCCATGCTAATCGCAGAAGGCTTCCAGCGGTTTCCTTTCAGGTTGGGGATAGAGTATGGCTTTCCTCCAGAAATCTCAAGCTGCAGGTTCCGTCTAATAAGTTGGCTCCCCGGTTTATTGGTCCATACAGAGTTATTCGTAAAATTAACCCTGTCTCCTATGCACTAGACCTACCTGCATCCATGCGTATCCATAATGTGTTCCATGTGTCCCTTCTTAAGCCTCTGGTTTGCAATCGCTATACTACCACACCTGTGGTGCCAGGACCTGTTGAAGTCGAGGGTCAGGAGGAGTACGAGGTTCAGAGCATTATTGATTCCCGTAGGCTTAGAGGAGGGGTACAGTACCTGGTACACTGGAAAGGATACGGTCCTGAGGATCGATCATGGGTGGATAGTAAGGACCTTCATGCACCTAGGCTAACTAGGGTCTTTCATGCCAAATACCCACAGAAACCTAGACCCTATTCTAGGAGAGGGGGTCTTTGAAAGGGGGGTACTATCACGGTGCCCGTGATTGCTGCATTTCCTTGTCTATCACCAGTAGGGGGCTCCTATTGGCTGTCTGCATATAGCCCGCCTCATATTGCCTATTTAAACCTGGATTGGGCACCCTTTGAGTGCCCTTTCGTGTTGTTTCTGACCTCCTTGCTATCACTATGCCCAGTGATAGCTGGACCTCTGTTCCAGTGTTCCTGAGTTCCTGATCTCAACTTTTCCAGTGTTTCCTGCATGCTGAGTTGTTCCAGTCCTGGTTCCGGCCTAGTCTCTGGTGATGCAGTTCCTGCTGAACTTCTTCTCTGCTGTTTCCTGACCTGACTGATCGTTGCTGGTTCCTGTCATCTCATCGCCTGTCTCCTGTATCCTGGCGACCTTCTGCCTGGTCGCGTCGGCGACATTGCTTGTTACTCCAGTGTGCGGACACTGGTTTGCTCCAAAGCCTATCTGCTATACGATTCAGTGTTGGTCCCAGCGTGCGGACGCTGGTTTGCTCCTAAGCCTTGCGGCTATACAATTCGCTTGTTACTCCAGTGTGCGGACACTGGTTTGCTCCAAAGCCTATCGGCTATACGATTCAGTGTTGGTCCCAGCGTGCGGACGCTGGTTTGCTCCTAAGCCTTGCGGCTATACAATTCGCTTGTTACTCCGGTGTGCGGAAACTGGTTTGCTCCAAAACCTATCGGCTACACGATTCAGTGTTAGTCCCAGCGTGCGGACGCTGGTTTGCGCCTAAGCCTTGCGGCTATACATTCGCTTGTTACTCCAGTGTGCGGACGCTGGTTTGCTCCAAAGCCTTGCAGCTTTATGATTCACTCGTTACACCAGTGTGAGGACATTGGTTTGCTCCTAAGCCTCACGGCTATACGATTCCCCTGTTGGTCTCAGTGTGCGTACACTGGGTTGCTTACGATCCTGTCAATTTGCCATTATCATCTGACTGCTGCTACAATCTCTGGGCTGCCCTGCCCGGTATTGATAAGGCCGGTAGAACCTTTTGCCACATTCCATCTGAGGTTGCCTTACCCGGTATTGGCAGGGCCGGTAGAGCCTACACTGTGTACCTATTGGGGCTGCCTTGCCCGGTAATTTGGTAAGGCCGGTAGAACCATTATGCTATCCCATCTGCAGGTTGCCTTACCCGGTATTGGCAAGGCCGGTAGAGCCTAATATTCTATTACCTCAGACTGTCCTGTCCGGTATATTGACAGGACCGGTAGAGTCTGCCTTCTGTCTTTGATATTATTCTGATATATATATGTATGTGATTGCCATCCTAAGTTATCAATTTATTATTTCAATAAAATTGATTTTTACCTAAAACTGGAGAGTCATAATAAACCGTGACATGACGTTTTTGTGTGTTTTGGGTGGAAACTATTGTTTTTCAGGTAGGGTGGTCTGTCCGTTGCTTTGCGGTACAGGGATGTGTGGATGGAGTTGTTCTGAATACTGATCGTTGCGTCTAGGAAGTTAATGTTTGTGTGTGAGTGACTGAGTGTTAGGTTGATATTGAGGTGGAATGTATTGTAGTTCTCATGGAATTTGAGAAGTTCCTCTCCACTGGCGGTCCAGATAAGAACATCATCTCTGTAACAGAGCTAGACCAGGGGTTTTATCTGGCAGGTGGACTGGAAGTCCTCTTCCAATTTTGCCATAAACAGGTTGGCTTAATTTGGTGTCATTCAGGTGCCAATTGCAGTCCCCATTTTCTGAAGGTAGAGGTCCTGTCCAAACTTGAAGTAATTGTGGGTGAGTATAAACTGTATGAGTTTTGTTACCGGTTCCATGGGTGTGTTGTTTTGTTCCAGATATCCTTGGCATGCTGTTATGCCATCCGTGTGTGTGGAATGTTGGTGTAAAGGGATTCTACATCCATAGTGGCCAGGATGGTGCTCTCTGGAATGGGACCCATGTCAGCTAATTTGGTTAAGAGATGTGTGGTGTCCTAAAGGAAACTGGGTGTTCATTTTACCAGGGGTTTCAGGGCATTTTCTACCCAGACAGAGATATTCTGTGTGAGTGTACCAATTACTGAAATTATGGGTCTTCCTGGGTTTCTTTGTGTATTTTTGGTAACATGTAGAAGGAGCCTATTTTTTGGATCTGCTGGTATTAGATACCTTATCTGTTGGAGGGCAGTTCTTTTATGATGATATTCAGTTGTTTTGTACATTTTTTTGTGGGATCATCTTGTAATTTCACATAGTATCTTTCATCAGCGAGTTGCCTATTTACTTTTTGAATGTAGTCCGCAGTGTTCATAATAACAACAGCTCCCCCCTTGTCTGCAGGCTTAATAATAATAATGTCCTGGTTATTGTTTAGTGACTGTACGGCTTTCTGTTCCTTGTGGGTTAGGTTGTGTGTTGGTTCACATTCTTTCTCCAGTATTTCTGTAGTGACTCTGTTCCTGAAACTCTCTATGTGTCTGTCCAGTGTAGGATTTAGGAGTCCAGGTGGATCTTTTTGTGGGTGCATTGACATTGTGATGTAGCTTTGTAGTGTTGGTATCATCATTATCCATTTTGTCATGGAAGAATTCCTTGAGTCTGAGTTTTCTGAAAAACTCCTCCATATCACTGCAGAGTGTTACCCTGTCCACAGGTTTAGTGGGACAGAATGACAGGCCTTTTGAAAGTACAGATATTTCCTCTCTGCTTGGCTTGTGTGTCATACATACAAATGCATGGGACTTTTTTTTGGGGGGGGGGGTTATTTATTTTATGAACTGCACAGGTAAAACCGTGCCCATAGTGCTAGTATTTGTATATATATATACTAGCAATGTGGGACGGCGTTGCCCGTCATGTTATGACTGTTGGGCGCACATGTGTGAAGTGCAGACACACTGATAAACACAGACATATGCAACACACAGGCAGACACATACCATACATCCCAAGTGTCCCTCTTTAGGAGGGACAGTCCCTCTTTGAGGGTCGAATCCCTCTGTCCCTCTTTTTAGGAGGTCAGACTGTGTGCAGGGCCGGCTCCACCTATAGGCGAGGTAGGTGCCGGCCTAGGGCGCACACGTACTGGGGGCGCGGGCATGCAGCGGAGAAGAGCTGCGCCCGCACACACCACGCCGGGAACCACAACACAATCAGGTCTGCGTTGCTACAGCGCTCCCTCATTGGGTTGGATCTTTAGTAATGCAGAGCGCGTTGGGAGTCATGATCTCCCGCCTTGCTCTGCATTACTGAAGAGAAGACTGCGTGGGAGCTACAGGTATGTGATGGGGGGCAAGTTGGAACTGAAGGGGCATAGTGGAGCTGCTGGGGGCAAGTTGGAGCGGATGTGGGGCAAAGTGGAGCTGATGGGGGCAAGTTGGAGCTGATAGGGGAAAGCTGGAGCTGAGGGGGCATAGTGGAGCTGATGGGGGTAAGTTGGAGCTGAGGGGGTAAAGTGGAGCTGAGGGGGGGCAAAGTGGAGCTGAGGGGGGCAAAGTGGAGCTTGAAGGGGGGCAAAGTGGAGCTGGTGGGGGCAAGTTAGAGCGGATGGGGGGGCAAGTTGGAGCTGATGGTGGCAAGTTGGAGCTGATGGTGGCAAGTTGGAGCTGATAGGGGAAAGTTGGAGCTGAGGGGGCATAGTGGAGCTGGTGGGGGCAAGTTGGAGCTGGTGGTTGCAAGTTGGAGTGGATGGGGGGCAAAGTGGAGCTGATGGGGGTAAGTTGGAGCGGATGGGGTCAAAATGGAGCTGATGGGGGCAAGTTGGAGCTGAGGGGGCAAAGTGGAGCTGAGGGGGGGCAAAGTGGAGCTGAGGGGGGGCAGGTTAGAGCAGATGGGGGGCAAAGTGGAGCTGATGGGGGCAAGTTGGAGCGAATGGGGGACAAAGTGGAGCTGATGGTGCCAAGTTGGAGCTGCTGGGGGCATAGTGGAGCTAGTGGGTGCAAGTTGGAGTGGATGGGGGGCAAAGTGGAGCTGGTGGGGGCAAGTTGGAGCTGGTGGGGGGCAAAGTGGAGCTGATGGGGGCAAGTAGGAGCTGAGGCGGAAAGTTGGAGTTGATGGGGGACAAAGTGAAGCTGATAAGGGGCAAGTTGGAGCTGGTGGGGGGCATCTCTTACAGGCATCTCCAGACCAGGGGCAGACTGGGCCAGGGGGCAGAGAGAGGACAATCATGAAAAGAGGTTGGGTATAAGTAGGCCGGGGTATAAAGGGGTGGGGCACAAGGGGCGGAGCGAAATGGGCAGCAAAATTAGGTTTTGCCTAGGGTGGCAAAAATCCTTGCACCAGCCCTGACTGTGTGGTGTGTATTACTTTGCTCTACAGCAATAAAGCTCATATACATATTTTTGTAAACTTCAGTATATGTGTTTATACATTAGTGAGTGCAAATAAAATACTTTGGTCTTGCACTAAATCATTTATTCACTTACATAAATAGCCAGTAATAGGTCATGAAATAACCTAAAAATTATTACTAATGCCCTGCCCACCAGCCACGCCCCCAACAATATCACCTAAAACTAAAGTGCCCCTCTTTGGCCATGTGAAATGTTGGGAGATATGCACATACACACAGTGAGCGGCAGAAACATGCAAAAGACATGTACACACAGACACACTGGAGATGCACACATGGACACATATGTAACAGAGATGTACACACACAACATATATGAGCAGAAACACATGCGTGCATGAGTTGTGCACCCCTCTGGCACTCAAATGGTTAATGTATAGAGTAGGGTTGCACCGATACCGATACTGGTATCGGTATCGGTGCCGATACCAGCATTTGCGCGAGTACTTGTACTCGCGCAAATGCGGCCGATGCCAGCACCGATACCCTGTGTCAGGGTCGGTGCTGCAGAGAGGGAGCCCGGGGAGCTGCTCACAATGCTCCCCGGTCACCTCTCTCACTCCTACAGCATCGGAGCATTGCCGCGGGTTACCATGGCAACGCTCCGACGCTGACCTCTGCCGGGGCTCGCGAGAGAACAGCGAGCACCCGGCAGAGGAGAGTAAAGGAGGCAGACAGTGGGATCAAAATGAGGAAGGATCAGGAGACCAAAGGAGTGGGGGCAAGAAGAGGCAAAAGGAGGGGTGATCAGGAGGGAGAGAGAGGCAAAAGGGTGAGTCAAGGAGGAGTGGGAGAAAGGGGGATCAAAAGCCAAGACAAAAGGGGGCTCAAGGGGGTAGAATGAAGCAAAAGGTGGGAGAAAGAGTCAAAAAGGGAGAATCAAGAGTCAAGAGGTGGTGTGTGTGTGTATATATATATATATATATATATATATATATATATATATATATATATATATATATATATATATATATATATATATATACACACACACACATAATATTTTTCAAGTACTCACCAATACAAATTACCAATACTTTTTTTTTTGCGGGTCATTTGCCAGTTTTCCAAGTACCTAAAACATGTAGGTACTTAGAAAACTGGCAAATGACCGCAAAAAAAGTATCGGTAATTGGTATTGGTGAGTACTTGAAAAAAGTATCGGTACTTGTACTCGGCCTTAAAAAATTGGTATCGGTGCATCTCTAGTATAGAGAGGCATGTCAGAGATAAATAGCAGTGGGAAGTGTATTCATACCTGGGAACTGATTTGTGTAGTCCCTAGAGGGGACTGATGTGGTGCTGATGTGGAGAGACAAATGGGGCAATCTGGGTTAAAAGTGGGTGGGGCTTAATCGCGAGTGGGGGCGGGGCTTAACATAAATGTGGAAAAAGTGTTAGTAATAGGCTGGGGAAGGAGGAGAAGTGGGAGGGAAATGCAAGTTTACAGTGTGAGGGGGTTGAACACACTCCCTGAGGGGTAAAACTTGATACACAACCCTGTGGCAGTCAGTGGGTTAAGTGTGAATCTGATGGCTGTCTGTCTTGTGTCTTGCATGGCAAATGATGACAGTGAAGAAGTAATTCAGCAATGAGGGCCTATTTTAACCCTCTGAGTGCCATTTTGTTCCCCTGGTGCTGTAGCAGCCTTTAGTAGCTGTAGTGCAGGTCCTGCTGAGGCCACTGGGAGTCAGGGTGAGTGACTGTGTGTCAGCCATATTTCTTTCTGGCTTTGTGTGTGTGTATGGGTGTTTGGTGCTGTGTGAGTGGGGCATGAGTGTGTAATACCTGTGAACTTTTACTTGTGGAGTCCCTCATGTGGTGCTGATGTGGAGAGAGCAATAGGGCAATTTGGGTTTAAAGTGGGCGGGGCTTAATCGCGAGTAGGGGGCGGGGCTTAACATAAATATGGAAAAGTGCTAGTAATAGGCTGGGGAAGGAGGAGAAGTGGGAGGGAAATGCAAGTTTACAGTGTGAGGGGTTTGAACACACTCCCTGAGGGGTAAAACCTTATACACAACCCTGTGGCAGTCAGTGGGTTAAGTGTGTACCTGATGGCTGTCTGTCCTGAGTCTTGCATGGCAAATGATGACAGTGAAGAAATAATTGAGCAATGAGGGCCTACCTTAACCCTCTGAGTGTCATTTTGTTCCCTTGGTGCTGTCACACCCTTCAGTGGCTGTAGTACAGGTCCTGCTGAGGCCACTGGGAGTCAGGGTGAGTGACTGTGTGTCAGCCATATTTCTTTCTGGCTGTGTGTGTGTGGTGGTGCTGTGTGAGTGGGGCATGTGTGTGTAATACCTGTGAACTTTTACTTGTGAAGTCCCTCATGTGGTGCTGATGTGGAGAGAGCAATGGGGCAATTTGGGTTAAAAGTGGGCGGGGCTTAACATAAATATGGAAAAGTGTTAGTAATAGGCTGGGGAAGGAGGAGAAGTGGGAGGGAAATGCAAGTTTACAGTGTGAGGGGTTTGAACACACTCACTGAGGGCTAAAACTTGATACACAACCCTGTGGCAGTCAGTGGGTTAAGTGTGAATCTGATGGCTGTTTGTCCTGTGTCTTGCATGGCAAATGATGACAGTGAAGAAATAATTGAGCAATGAGGGCCTACCTTAACCCTTTGAGTGCCATTTTGTTCCTCTGGTGCTGCACTACAGGTCCTGCTGAGGCCACTGGGAGTCAGGGTGAGTGACTGTGTGTGTGTGTCAGCCATATTTAATTCTGGCTTTGTGTGTGTATGTGGTGCTGTGTGTGTGAGTGGGGGCATGTGTGTTTGGTGCTGTGTGAGTGGGGTATTGTGTGTGGTGGTCTGTGTGTGTGAGTGGGGCATGTGTGTGTGTTTGTGTGGTGCTGTGTGAGTGGGGCATGTGGGACGGCGTTGCCCGTCATGTTATGACCATTGGGCGCACGTGTTTGAAATGCAGACACACTGATAAACACAGACATATGCAGCATACAGGCAGACACATACCATACATTCCAAGTGTACCTCTTTAGGAGGGACAGTCCCTCTTTGAGGGCCAAATCCCTCTGTCCCTCTTTCCCACCCTGTTGTCCCTCTTTTTAGGAGGTCAGACTGTGTGCAGGGCCGGCTCCACCTATAGGCGAGGTAGGCGCCGGCCTAGGGCGCACACGTACTGGGGGCGCGGGCATGCAGCGGAGAAGAGCTGCGCCCGCACACACCACGCCAGGAACCACAAAACAGTCAGGTCTGTGTTGCTACAGCGCTCCGTCATCTGGTCGGATCTTTAGTAATGCAGAGCGCGCTGGGAGTCATGATCTCCCGCCTTGCTCTGCATTACTGAAGAAAAGACTGCGCGGGAGATACAGGTATGTGATGGGGGGCAAGTTGGAGCTGAGGGGGCATAGTGGAGCTGAGGGGGCAAGTTGGAGCGGATGGGGGGCAAAGTGGAGATGATGGGGGCAAGTTGGAGCTGTTAGGGGCAAGTTGGAGCTGAGGGGGCATAGTGGAGCTGGTGGGGGCAAGTTGGAGATGATGGGGGCAAGTTGGAGCTGATGAGGGTCAAAGTGGAGCTGATGAGGGTCAAAGTGGAGCTGAGGGGGGGCAAGTTGGAGCTGAGGGGGGGCAAGTGGAGCTGAGGGGGGGCAAGTTGGAGCTGAGGGGGGGCAAGTGGAGCTGAGGGGGGCAAAGTGGAGCTGGTGGGGCAAGTTGGAGCTGCTGGGGGCATAGTGGAGCTGATAGTGGAAAGTTGGAGCTGAGAGGGCATAGTGGAGCTGGTGGGGGCACGTTGGAGCTGATGGGGGCAAGTTGGAGTTGATAGGGGCAAAGTGGAGCTGGTGGGCCAAAGTGAAGCTGATAAGGGGCAAGTTGGAGCTGGTGGGGGGCATCTCTTACAGGCATCTCCAGAACAGGGGCAGAGTGGCTCAGGGGGCAGAGAGAAGACAATCATGAAAAGAGGTTGGGTATAAGTAGGCCGGGTATAAAGGGGTGGGACACAAGGGGCGGAGCGAAATGGGCGGCAAAATTAGGTTTTGCCTAGGGTGGCAAAAATCCTTGCACCAGCCCTGACTGTGTGGTGTGTATTACTTTGCTCTACAGCAATAAACTTCAGTATATGTGTTTATACATTAGTCTGTGCAAATAAAACACTTTGGTCTTGCACTAAATCATTTATTGAGTTACATAAATAACCAGTAATAGGTCATGAAATAACCTAAAAATTCTTACTAATGCCCCGCCCACCAGCCACACCCCCAATAATATCACCTAAAACTACAGTGTCCCTCTTTGGCCCTGTGAAATGTTGGGAGGTATGCACATACACACAGTGAGAGGCAGAGACATGAAAACACATGTACACACACAGACACACGAGATGCACACATGGACACACATATGTAACAGAGATGTACACACAGACACGCAACATATATGAGCAGAAACACATGCACTCATGAGTTGTGCACCCCTCTGGCAGTCAAATGGTTAAGGTATAGAGAGGCATGTCAGAGATAAATAGCAGTGGGAAGTGTATTCATACCTGGGAACACTGACTTGTGTAGTCCCTAGAGGGGACTGATGTGGTGCTGATGTGGAGAGACAAATGGGGCAATCTGGGTTAAAAGTGGGTGGGGCTTAATCGCGAGTAGGGGTGGGGCTTAACATAAATGTGAAAAAGTGTTAGTAATAGGCTGGGGAAGGAGGAGAAGTGGGAGGGAAATGCAAGTTTACAGTGTGAGGGGTTTGAACACACTCCCTGAGGGGTAAAACTTGATACACAACCCTGTGGCAGTCAGTGGGTTAAGTGTGAATCTGATGGCTGTCTGTCCTGTGTCTTGCATGGCAAATGGTGACAGTGAAGAAGTAATTCAGCAATGAGGGCCTACCTTAACCCTTTGAGTGCCATTTTGTTCCCCTGGTGATGCAGCACCGTTCAGTGGCTTTACTACAGGTCCTGCTGAGGCCACTGGGAGTCAGGGTGAGTGACTGTGTGTCAGCCATCTTTCTTTCTGGCTTTGTGTGTGTGTATGGGTGTTTGGTGCTGTGTGAGTGGGACATGAGTGTGTAATACCTGTGAACTTTTACTTGTGGAGTCCCTCATGTGGTGCTGATGTGGAGAGAGCAATGGGGCAATCTGGGTTAAAAGGGGGCGGGGCTTAATTGCGAGTAGGGGGCGGGGCTTAACATAAATATGGAAAAGTGTTAGTAATAGGCTGGTGAAGGAGGAGAAGTGGGAGGGAAATGCAAGTTTACAGTGTGAGGGGTTTGAACACACTCACTGAGGGGTAAAACTTGATACACAACCCTGTGGCAGTCAGTGGGTTAAGTGTGAATCTGATGGCTGTCTGTCCTGTGTCTTGCATGGCAAATGATGACAGTGAAGAAATAATTGAGCAATGAGGACCTACCTTAACCCTTTGAGTGCAATTTTGTTCCTCTGGTGCTGCACTACAGGTCCTGCTGAGGCCTCTGGGAGTCAGGGTGAGTGACTGTGTGTGTGTGTGTCAGCCATATGTATTTCTGGCTTTGTGTGTGTATGTGGTGCTGTGTGTGTGAGTGGGGGCATGTCTGTTTGGTGCTGTGTAAGTGGGGCATGTGTGTGGTGCTGTGTGAGTGGGGCATGTGTGTGTGTTTGTGTGGTGCTGTGTGAGTGGGGCATGTGTGTGTGGTGGTCTGTGTGTGTGAGTGGGGCATGTTTGTGTGGTGCTGTGTGAGTGGGGCATGTGTGTTTGTCTGTGGTGTAGGAGCAAGTGGCGGCCATATTGTTTTTTTCTGACTTTGATAGTGGTGGGCGGGCTGCATAGTGGGGGAGGGCCAACTCCCTGCATGATTGAATCACCCAATAGGAGTAGTAACTCCTGCTTTATGCCTCCCCTGGGTGTGTTTTGGCAGGCACAAAGTCTTCTTTTATATATATAGATATATGTATGTTATTGCCATACTAAGTTATCAATTTATTATTTCAATAAAATTGATTTTTTACCTAAAACTTGTGTCTGAGAGTCATAATAAACCGTGACAGAGGAGAAGTGGGAGGGAAATGCAAGTTTACAGTGTGAGGGGTTTGAACACACTCCCTGAGGGGTAAAACTTGATACACAACCCTGTGGCAGTCAGTGGGTTAAGTGTGTACCTGATGGCTGTCTGTCCTGTGTCTTGCATGGCAAATGATGACAGTGAAGAAATAATTCAGCAGAGGGCCTACCTTAACCCTTTGAGTGCCATTTTGTTCCCCTGGTGCTGCACTACAGGTCCTGCTGGGGCCACTGGGAGTCAGGGTGAGTGACTGTGTGTGTGTGTGTGTGTGTGTGTGTCAGCCATATTTATTTCTGGCTTTGTGTGTGTATGTGGTGCTGTGTGTGTAAGTGGGAGCATGTATGTTTGGTGCTGTGTGAGTGGGGCATATGTGTGTGTGGTGGTCTGTGTGTGTGAGTGGGGCATGTGTGTCTGTTTGGTGCTGTATGAGTGGGGCATGTGTGTTTGTCTGTGGTGTAGGAGCAAATGGCAGCCATATTGTTTTTTTCTGACTTTGATAGTGGTGGGCGGGCTGCATAGTGGGGGCGGGCCAACTCCCTGCATGATTGAATCACCCAATGGCAACAGTAACTCCTCCTTAATACCACCCCTGGGTGTGTTTGCCAGGCACACAGAAGTCTTCTTTTATATATATAGATAGTATATAATGTCTGTGTATTTGTGCAAATACGCAACTGTTTGCTGTAAACACTCCAGGGCATACTTGAAAATGAGACAAATCTCAATGTATTCTTCCAGGTAAAACATTTTTTTCTAAATAAATATATATATACATACAGATATACAGTTCGTAGAAGGAAAGACGGCACTCACAGGGATGATTTTTGCTCAAAGACCAAACGTTGTTTATTCAACGTTTCGGCCAGAGATTGTGGACTATTATTCTTGATAAAGGCCACAATATCTGGCCGAAACGTCGAATAAACTTTTGATCTTTGAGCAAAAATCATCCCTGTGAGTGCATTCTCTCCTTCTATGAACTGTATGTATCTTTTTTGTTGATGAGCACCCAGGTTTAAATGTGTTTTAACAGCGAGTGCATCTCATTCCCTACTATATATACATGTGTATATATATTTATGTTTTTTATTGGAGTTTGTCTCCAATAGAATATCTATATATATCTAAAAGAAGACTTTGTGCCTGCCAAAACACACCCAGGGGAGGCATAAAGCATGAGTTACTATTCCTATTGGGTGATTCAGTCATGCAGGGAGTTGGCCCGCCCCCACTATGCAGCCCACCCACCACTATCAAAGTCAGAAAAAAACAATATGGCCGCCACTTGCTCCTACACCACAGACAAACACACATGCCCCACTCACACAGCACCAAACAAACACACACATGCCCCACTCACACACACAGAGCACCACACACACACATGCCCCACTGACACAGCACCAAACACACATGCCCCCACTCACACACACAGCACCACATACACACACAAAGCCAGAAATAAATATGGCTGACACACAGCCTCAGCAGGACCTGTAGTGCAGCACCAGGGGAACAAAATGGCACTCAAAGGGTTAAG
The DNA here is from genome assembly GCA_037306005.1 of Rhinophrynus dorsalis. Taxonomy (NCBI): domain Eukaryota; kingdom Metazoa; phylum Chordata; class Amphibia; order Anura; family Rhinophrynidae; genus Rhinophrynus; species Rhinophrynus dorsalis. The sequence continues at coordinate 9,447,840 of CM074723.1, read as the reverse complement.
GTAGGCCCTCTGCTGAATTATTTCTTCACTGTAATCATTTGCCATGCAAGACACAGGACAGACACCCATCAGGTACACACTTAACCCACTGACTGCCACAGGGTTGTGTATCAAGTTTTACCCCTCAGGGAGTGTGTTCAAACCCCTCACACTGCAAACTTGCATTTCTCTCCCACTTCTCCTCCTTCCCCAGCCTATTACTAACACTTTTCCTCATTTATATTAAGCCCCACCCCTACTCGCGATTAAGCCCCGCCCACTTTAACCCAAAATTGCCCCATTGCTCTCTCAACATCAGCACCACATGAGGGACTCCACAAGTAAAAGTTCCCTGGTATTACACACACATGCCCCACTCACACAGCACCACATACACACACACACACACACAGCCAGAAAGAAATATGGCTGACACACAGTCACTCACCCTTACTCCCAGTGGCCTCAGCAGGACCTGTACTACAGCCACTGAGGAACAAAATGGCACTCAAAGGGTTAAGGTAGGCCCTCATTGCTCAATTATTTCTTTACTGTCATCATTTGCCATGCAAGACACAGGACAGACAGCCATCAGATTCACACTTAACCCACTGACTGCCACAGGGTTGTGTACCAAGTTTTACCCCTCAGGGAGTGTGTTCAAACCCCTCACACTGTAAACTTGCATTTCCCTCCCACTTCTCCTCCTTCCCCAGTCTATTACTGACACTTTTCCACATTTATGTTAAGCCCCGCCCCTACTCGTGATTAAGCCCCACCCCCTTTTAACCCAGATTGCCCCATTTGTCTCTCCACATCAGCACCACATCAGTCCCCTCTAGGGACTCCACAAGTCAAAGTTCCCAGGAATGAATACACTTCCCACTGCTATTTAACTCTCACATGCCTCTCTATACCTAAACCATTTGAGTGCCAGAGGGGTACACAACTCATGCACGCATGTGTTTCTGCTCGTATATGTTGTGTGTGTACATCTCTGTTACATATGTGTGTCCATCTCCAGTGTGTCTGTGTGTGTGCGTGTCTTTTGCATGTTTCTGCCGCTCACTGTGTGTATGTGCATACCTCCCAACATTTCACATGGCCAAAGAGGGACACTGTAGTTTTAGGTGATATTGTTGGGGCGTGGCTGGTGGGCGGGGCATTAGTAAGAATTTTTAGGTTATTTCATGACCTATTACTGACTATTTATGTAACTGAATAAATTATTTAATGCAAGACCAAAGTATTTTATTTGCACAGACTAATGTATAAGCACATATACGGAAGTTTAAAAAAAATATTTATATGACCTTTATTGCTGTAGAGCAAAGTAATGCACACCACACACTCAGGGCTGGTGCAAGGATTTTTGCCACCCTAGGCAAAACCTAATTTTGCCACCCATTTCGCTCCGCCCCTTGTGTCCCACCCCTTTATACCCTGCCTACTTATACTAGGGTGACCAGACCTCACCTTTAACCGGGGACACATAGGAAATAGACATATTTCAGGACTGCACTGAAATCAACTCATCCCTGCAGCATGTGTTTTTCATATGTGTCCCCGGTTAAAGGTGAGGTCTGGTCACCCTAACTTATACCCCACCTCTTTTCATGATTGTCCCCTCTCTGTCCCCTGGCCCAGTCTGCCCCTGATCTAGAGATGCCTGTAAGAGATGCCCCCCACCAGCTCCAACTTGCCCCTTATCAGCTCCACTTTGGCTCTATCAGCTGCACTTTGCCCCCATCAGCTCCACATTGCCCCCATCAGCTCCACATTGCCCCCATCAACTCCAACTTACCCCCATCAGCTGCACTTTGCCCCCCACCAGCTCCACTTTGCCCCCCACCAGCTCCACTTTTTCCCCACCAGCTCCACTATGCCCCCCAAAAGCTCCACTATGCCCAAAGAAGCTCCAACTTGCCCACATCAGCTCCACTTTGCTCCCCATCCGCTCTAACTTGTCCCCACCAGCTCCACTTTTGCCCCCCTTCAGTTCCACTATGCCCCTATCAGCTCCAACTTGCCCCTATCAGCTCCAACTTACCCCCATCAGCTCCACTTTGCCCCCCAGCAGCTCCACTATGCCCCCAGCAGCTCCAACTTGCCACCAACAGCTCCAACTTGCCATCAACAGCTCCACTTTGCCCCCCATCCGCTCCAACTTGCCCCCATCAGCTCCACTTTGCCCCCATCCGCTCCAACTTGCCCCCACCAGCTCCACTTTGCCCCCCATTCAGCTCCACTTTGCCCCCCCTTCAGCTCCACTTTGACCCCCATCCGCTCCAACTTGCCCCCATCAGCTCCACTTTGACCTCCATCCGCTCCAGCTTACCCCCATGAGCTCCAACTTGCCCCCAGCAGCTCCACTATGCCCCCTCAGCTCCAACTTGCCCCTATCAGCTCCAACTTGCCCCCATCATCTCCACTTTGCCCCCCATCCGCTCCAACTTGGCCCCAGCAGCTCCACTATGCCCCCTCAGCTCCAACTTGCCCCCCATCACATACCTGTAGCTCCCGCGCAGTCTTCTCTTCAGCGTGCTCTGCATTACTAAAGATCCGACCCAATAAGGGAGCGCTGTAGCAACACAGACCTGACTGTGTTGTGGTTCCCGGTGTGGTGTGTGCGGGCGCAGCTCTTCTCCGCTGCATGCCCGCGCCCCCAGTACGTGTGCGCCCTAGGCCGGCGCCTACCTCGCCTATAGGTGGAGCCGGCCCTGCACACAGTCTGACCTCCTAAAAAGAGGGACAACAGGGTGGGAAAGAGGGACAGAGGGATTTGGCCCTCAAAGAGGGACTGTCCCTCCTAAAGAGGGACACTTGGGATGTATGGTATGTGTCTGCCTGTATGCTGCATATGTCTGTGTTTATCAGTGTGTCTGCATTTCACACACGTGCGCCCAACGGTCATAACATGACGGGCAACGCCGTCCCACATTGCTAGTTTAGGTATATTTTGAAAGGTCGCATGTGAAAGAGCGTGCAACCTTTTAACTAATTCACCACGTCACCATGATCAAAATGGCGACATGACAATCTTGCAGTGCATGACAGCGCGAGATTGTCATGTCGCTTACTTAACGGTCGCATACATTTTAATGTCCACCGGAGATCAGTATTATCTGCAGCACACGGAGGCGCTCCAGCTAAAAGTGTCTCTTACTTAAAATGTAGTAGCACCTGGAGCGCCTCCGTGTGTTGCAGATAATACTTTTCATTTGATTGTGCTCCTTGTCATGATGAATGGGATCTCCTAAATCTGCGTTTAATTGATTAAGTAACGACCTGAGGACACTTGAGTTACATGAGGACACAGGTTGCTACTTTGTCAATTAACCACAAATTGAGGGGGATCCCATTCGTCATGACAGGTAGTACGTTCAAAGGAAAAGTATTATGTATGCAGCACATGGAGGCGCTCCAGCTGCTACTACATTTTAAGTAAGAGGCCCTTTTAGCTGGGGCGCCTCCGTGTGCTGCAGATAATACTGATCTCTGGTGGACATTAAAATGTATGCGACCATTAAGTAGGCGACATGACAATCTCGCTCTGTCATGCAGTGCGAGATTGTCATGTTGCCATTTTGATCATGGCGATGTGGTGAATCAGTTAATAGGTTGCACGCTCTTTCGTGTGCGACCTTTCAAAAGTGAACCGATTATTTATAGGGGGTCTTAAGCCTTTACGGTTCAGAGGAGTGTACAATGCGTTGTGAAGCAACACTGTAAATGCATCTCTACTCTTTAATGGGTTAATTAATCCACTGTATTAGGAAGAGGTGCACTTGAGAAGGTATGGGTGTGTAAAAGAATACACCTTTTTTCTTTATACAGTATTATTAACCCTTTGAGTGCTAGGCGTGCATTGAACACATTGCAATGCCATGCACTACATACCTTCCTGGCATTCACAGGGTTCATTTGCTCCCATTGCCATTCATAAAGCAAATAGTATTATATCCTGTTCTTTTCCGTGTAACATTTTATTTTCTATAAATTAAGTTAGTCTTCCTACAAAAAGAACACAATCACCTTTTTTGATTTTTTTTTCACCATTTCCACTTCTATTCATTCTATCACAGGAATTTAGTGAATCTCTAACCCACCGCAACCAAGGGCGAAATTCAAAAAACATATAAAATCACTATTTACGATTTACTTGTCATAGGAAAATGATTACAGATAAAATGTTACTGAACTGCGCGTGTTTTTTTATGAATTAGTGAATGCCTGTACTTTTTTAGGGAATGCTTTTCAATAGTGGGCGTGACTAAAATGTTGTGTTTTGTGAGTGGATGAGTGATTGTGCCCAAATTCAGCAAAGCAGTTAGCGCACATTTTCATATGTCTTGATAAATTTGCTGTTAATATATAAGCATGTCCTAACTTTGCTGTTAATTAATGAGAATGTGCTCAATTTACTGTTAACGTATGATCATGTGCAAACTTTGCTTTTAATTTATGAGTATTTGCTCAATTTGACTTTAATTTATGAGCATGTGCAAACCTTGCAATTAATGTATGAGCATGTACTCAATTTGCCTTTAATTCATGAACGTGTGCAAACTTTGCAGTTAATTTATCAGCATGTGCTCACTTTGGAACCTTAAACCAATGCATACCCCCCTGGCACCGAAAGTGTTAAAGGGATAGTAATACTTCGTTTTATCTTTATTTTATTTTGTAGGCATTAAAAAAACATGAAGAACGATATAAGTCTTATCTCTCAAACCTTTTTGGTTTGAGAGATATTCACAAGCAAAGTTTCCCCTCCCGCCCCTTTTACCTAGTGTAAGCCATCTCTTCTCAGATGTGGAATGCAGTCCATAGACCAGACAGATAACAGCAGGGGACAATCTTCTTCCTATGAGAACAATGAAAGCCCTGCCCCCCTTGACAAGTTTTTCAGGTTTTTCCTTATCTTAATTGAAGATTGTCCCTCTCTGCAGTCTACCTGGGCACCTCCCTTCTGATCTGGCTGAGCAGTGTTACATCAGTAAAAGGGGCAGGAGGGGGATACTTTGTCATTGAATTACTCTTGAACTACAACTCTGACAGTATTGAAATAACACTCTCCAAAGTCCAAATACTATGATGATTAATTAGAGCTGCTTTTATTATGAATCATTACTATCTCTTTAAATGTTCCTTCATCAGTTTCCTTGCGACAGTGTAAAAATTGTCCCTTCTTCTTGTTTGCTCATTGATCGATACACAAGGCCACTAGTACAGGTAAAGCACTGTAGTCAGTGGAATACAATGGGACATATGTTTCAATGGGTTGCAATGCTGTAATGCCATGAAATCTTGTCTTTTCCAACATCTGCAGCTAGTTATTAAAGGTAATTAGGGTAACCACGTGTCCCTAATTGCCCGGAAGAGTCCCAGATTTTAAGTGTGTGTCACATATCCTGGACAGCCCCCTTCTGGGACAATACACAGTGCCGGAATAAAGACTCCAGAGCACAGAGTTCTAAGCACTAGAGAGATCCCTCACATTGTGCAGTGATGTATCTGCTGGGCTACAACAAAATGGCCTCTAAACACTAGAGAGAGAACTGAGACTTGATCCAGGTATTAATCGGGAGCTGCAGTGTAATTTTGTTGTACTGTGATGTTAGTTTAAAGGGATAGTAATGTTTCATAATAAAAGCAGCTCTAATTAATCATCATAGTATTTGGACTTTAGAGAGTGTTATTTCAATTCTGTCAGAGTTATAGTTCAAGACTAATTCAATGACAAAGTGTCCCCCTCCTGCCCCTTTTACTGATGTAACACTGCTCAGCCAGATCAGAAGGGAGGTGCCCAGGTAGACTGCAGAGAGGGACAATTTTCAATTCAGATAAGGGAAAAACCTGAAAAACTTGTCAAGGGGGGCAGGGATTTCATTGTTCTCATAGTAAGAAGATTGTCCCCTTCTGTTATCTGTCTGGTCTATGGACTGGATTCCACATCTGAGAAGAGATGGCTTACACTAGGTAAAAGGGGTGGGAGGGGAAACTTTGCTTGTGAATATCTCTCAAACCATAAAGGTTTGAGAGATAAGACTGATATCGTTCTTCATGTTTTTTTAATGCCTACAAAATAAAATAAAGATAAAACTAAGTATTACTATACCTTTAAGGCTTTGAGCTTGATGTATATTTTCTTGTAGCCCACAACCGGCATCATTTTCTGTCAGAGCGGTCAATGGGCAGTACTCCCTCTAGTGTTCAGAACTTCGTAGTGCGCTCTTCTCTCCGCAGTGTTCCTGAATGGCAGAATTGAAATGTGGCCACCCTAAAGGTAATACTGCTGACAGCTGGTACTTAGTGACCTGTTTTTTTTTTAGCAAAAACTGTATTGCGCCACCTTGTTTTTGTGCATAAGACTGAATGAATGAAACTGTACAGGGCGGCAGTCAGTCTCCACATAAAAGAGGTCAGTCCATTGCTTGTTTCAGGAGAGAGACAGACGTTAAGAATATGATCGATGTCACCATGTTCCTTAGAGATCCTTTCTGTGCGATATCTGAAAAATAGAAAAGAAACGTGAATATAGAAAAACGGAACTTAACGGCAGATAAGGACTTTTGCCTACAGAAGGTTCGGATGTTAAACCTTTGCGTTTCAGAGGGGTACCCAAATCATAGCTTCACAAAAGGTAAAAGTGCACCTGTCAGGGTGATAGAGGCCTCCTGGCACAGCTACTTCTCTAAGATCTCCTCTGTAACTAGACCTACTGATGAACACTGGGCTGTGTTGTGATGGATCCCTGATGGACTTGGACAGAGGTCTCAGATGGGACCCCCAAGGTTCCCCACTGCTTTTGCATAACTCATGACATGTAAAATCACCAAAGAGGGACACTTTTGTTTTAGGTGGTGTTACTGGGGATGTGGCTGGTGGACGGGGCATTACTACAAAGTTCTAGGTTATTTCATGAATGTAGTGACACCTCTCTGATCTCCTAAACACAGGGACACCAGGGTGATACACTTCTATACACACCACACAGTCTGATCTCCTAAACACAGGGACACCAGGGTGATACACTTATATACACATCACACAGTCTGATCTCCTACACACAGGGACACCAGGGTGATACACTTATATACACATCACACAGTCTGATCTCCTAAACACAGGGACACCAGGGTGATACACTTATATACACACCACACAGTCTGATCTCCTAAACACAGGGACACCAGGGTGATACACTTCTATACACATCACACAGTCTGATCTCCTAAACACAGGGACACCAGGGTGATACACTTCTATACACATCACACAGTCTGATCTCCTAAACACAGAGACACCAGGGTGATACACTTATATACACACCACACAGTCTGATCTCCTAAACACAGGGACACCAGGGTGATACACTTATACACACATCACACAGTCTGATCTCCTAAACACAGGGACACCAGGGTGATACACTTCTATACACATCACACAGTCTGATCTCCTAAACACAGAGACACCAGGGTGATACACTTATATACACACCACACAGTCTGATCTCCTAAACACAGGGACACCAGGGTGATACACTTATATACACATCACACAGTCTGATCTCCTACACACAGGGACACCAGGGTGATACACTTATATACACATCACACAGTCTGATCTCCTAAACACAGGGACACCAGGGTGATATACTTCTATACACACCACACAGTCTGATCTCCTAAACACAGGGACACCAGGGTGATACACTTATATACACACCACACAGTCTGATCTCCTAAACACAGGGACACCAGGGTGATACACTTATATACACACCACACAGTCTGATCTCCTAAACACAGGGACACCAGGGTGATACACTTATATACACATCACACAGTCTGATCTCCTAAACACAGGGACACCAGGGTGATACACTTATATACACATCACACAGTCTGATCTCCTAAACACAAGGACACCAGGGTGATACACTTCTATACACACCACACAGTCTGATCTCCTAAACACAGGGACACCAGGGTGATACACTTCTATACACACCACACAGTCTGATCTCCTAAACACAGGGACACCGGGGTGATACACTTCTATACACACCGCACAGTCTGATCTCCTAAACACAGGGACACCAGGGTGATACACTTATATACACACCACACAGTCTGATCCCTAAACACAGGGACACCAGGGTGATACGCTTATATACACACCACACAGTCTGATCTCCTACACACAGGGACACCAGGGTGATACACTTATATACACACCACACAGTCTGATCTCCTAAACACAGGGACACCAGGGTGATACACTTCTATACACACCACACAGTCTGATCTCCTAAACACAGGGACACCAGGGTGATACACTTATATACACACTACACAGTCTGATCTCCTAAACACAGGGACACCAGGGTGATACACTTATATACACACCACACAGTGTGATCTCCTAAACACAGGCACACCAGGGTGATACACTTATATACACACCACACAGTCTGATCTCCTAAACACAGGGATACCAGGGTGATACAGTTATATACACACCACACAGTCTGATCTCCTAAACACAGGGACACCAGGGTGATACACTTATATACACACCACAGTCTGATCTCCTAAACACAATGACACCAGGGTGATACACTTATATACACACCTCACAGTCTGATCTCCTAAACACAGGGACACCAGGGTGATACACTTCTATACACACCACACAGTCTGATCTCCTAAACACAGGCACACCAGGGTGATACACTTATATACACACCACAGTCTGATCTCCTAAACACAGGGACACCAGGGTGATACACTTATATACACACCACACAGTCTGATCTCCTAAACACAGGGACACCAGGGTGATACACTTATATACACACCACACAGTGTGATCTCCTAAACACAGGGACACCAGGGTGATACACTTTTATACACACCACACAGTGTAATCTCCTAAACACAGGTACACCAGGGTGATACACTTATATACATACCACACAGTCTGATCTCCTAAACACAGGGACACCAGGGTGATACACTTATATACACACACCACACAGTCTGATCTCCTAAACACAGGGACACCAGGGTGATACACTTATATACACACCACACAGTCTGATCTCCTAAACACAGGGACACCAGGGTGATACACTTATATACACACCTCACAGTCTGATCTCCTAAACACAGGGACACCAGGGTGATACACTTATATACACACCACACAGTGTGATCTCCTAAACACAGGGACACCAGGGTGATACACTTATATACACACCACAGTCTGATCTCCTAAACACAGGGACACCAGGGTGATACACTTATATACACACCTCACAGTCTGATCTCCTAAACACAGGGACACCAGGGTGATACACTTCTATACACACCACACAGTCTGATCTCCTAAACACAGGCACACCAGGGTGATACACTTATATACACACCACAGTCTGATCTCCTAAACACAGGGACACCAGGGTGATACACTTATATACACACCACACAGTCTGATCTCCTAAACACAGGGACACCAGGGTGATACACTTATATACACACCACACAGTGTGATATCCTAAACACAGGGACACCAGGGTGATACACTTTTATACACACCACACAGTGTAATCTCCTAAACACAGGTACACCAGGGTGATACACTTATATACATACCACACAGTCTGATCTCCTAAACACAGGGACACCAGGGTGATACACTTATATACACAGCACACAGTCTGATCTCCTAAACACAGGGACACCAGGGTGATACACTTATATACATACCACACAGTCTGATCTCCTAAACACAGGGACACCAGGGTGATACACTTATATACATACCACACAGTCTGATCTCCTAAACACAGGGACACCAGGGTGATACACTTATATACACAGCACACAGTCTGATCTCCTAAACACAGGGACACCAGGGTGATACACTTATATACATACCACACAGTCTGATCTCCTGAACACAGGGACACCAGGGTGATACACTTATATACACACCACACAGTCTGATCTCCTAAACACAGGGACACCAGGGTGATACACTTATATACACACCATACAGTGTAATCTCCTAAACACAAGAACACCAGGGTGATACACTTATATACATACCACACAGTCTGATCTCCTAAACACAGGGACACCAGGGTGATACACTTATATACACACCACACTGCCTGATCTCCTAAACACAGGGACACCAGGGTGATACACTTATATTCACACACCACACAGTCTGATCTCCTAAACACAGGGACACCAGGGTGATACACTTCTATACACACCACACAGTCTGATCTCCTAAACACAAGAACACCAGGGTGATACACTTATATACACACCACACAGTCTGATCTAAACACAGGGACACCAGGGTGATACACTTATATACACACCACACAGACTGATCTCCAAAACACAGGGACACCAGGGTGATACACGTCAATACACACCACACAGTCTGATCTCCTAAACTCAGTGACACCAGGATGATACACTTATATACACACCACACAGTCTGATCTCCTAAACACAGGGACACCAGGGTGATACACTTATATATACACACCACACAGTTTGATCTCCAAAACACAGGGACACCAGGGTGATACACTTATATACAAAAAACACAGTCTGATCTCCTACACACAGGGACACCAGGGTGATACACTTATATACACACACCACACAGTCTGATATCCTAAACACAGGGACACCAGGGTGATACACTTATATACACACCACACAGTCTGATCTCCTAAACACAGGCACACCAGGGTGATACACTTATATACACACCACAGTCTGATCTCCTAAACACAGGGACACCAGGGTGATACACTTATATACACACCTCACAGTCTGATCTCCTAAACACAGGGACACCAGGGTGATACACTTCTATACACACCACACAGTCTGATCTCCTAAACACAGGCACACCAGGGTGATACACTTATATACACACCACAGTCTGATCTCCTAAACACAGGGACACCAGGGTGATACACTTATATACACACCACACAGTCTGATCTCCTAAACACAGGGACACCAGGGTGATACACTTATATACACACCACACAGTGTGATCTCCTAAACACAGGGACACCAGGGTGATACACTTTTATACACACCACACAGTGTAATCTCCTAAACACAGGTACACCAGGGTGATACACTTATATACATACCACACAGTCTGATCTCCTAAACACAGGGACACCAGGGTGATACACTTATATACACAGCACACAGTCTGATCTCCTAAACACAGGGACACCAGGGTGATACACTTATATACATACCACACAGTCTGATCTCCTAAACACAGGGACACCAGGGTGATACACTTATATACACACCACACAGTCTGATCTCCTAAACACAGGGACACCAGGGTGATACACTTATATACATACCACACAGTCTGATCTCCTGAACACAGGGACACCAGGGTGATACACTTATATACACACCACACAGTCTGATCTCCTAAAAACAGGGACACCAGGGTGATACACTTATATACACACCACACAGTGTAATCTCCTAAACACAAGAACACCAGGGTGATACACTTATATACATACCACACAGTCTGATCTCCTAAACACAGGGACACCAGGGTGATACACTTATATACACACCACACTGCCTGATCTCCTAAACACAGGGACACCAGGGTGATACACTTATATTCACACACCACACAGTCTGATCTCCTAAACACAGGGACACCAGGGTGATACACTTCTATACACACCACACAGTCTGATCTCCTAAACACAAGAACACCAGGGTGATACACTTATATACACACCACACAGTCTGATTTCCTAAACACAGGGACACCAGAGTGATACACTTATATACACACCACACAGTCTGATTTCCTAAACACAGGGACACCAGGATGATACACCTATATACACACCACACAGTCTGATCTCCTAAACACAGGGACATCAGGGTGATACACTTATATACACACCACACAGTCTGATCTAAACACAGGGACACCAGGGTGATACACTTATATACACACCACACAGACTGATCTCCTAAACACAGGGACACCAGGGTGATACACGTCAATACACACCACACAGTCTGATCTCCTAAACTCAGTGACACCAGGATGATACACTTATATACACACCACACAGTCTGATCTCCTAAACACAGGGACACCAGGGTGATACACTTATATATACACACCACACAGTTTGATCTCCAAAACACAGGGACACCAGGGTGATACACTTATATACACACACCACACAGTCTGATCTCCAAAACGCAGGGACACCAGGGTGATACACTTATATACACACACCACACAGTCTGATCTCCTAAACACAGGGACTCCAGGGTGATACACTTCTATACACACCACACAATCTGATCTCCTAAACACAGGGGCACCAGGGTGATACACTTCTATACACATATCACACAGTCTGATCTCCTAAACACAGGGACACCAGGGTGATACACTTCTATACACACCACACAGTCTGATATCCTAAACACAGGGACACCAGGATGATACACTTATACACACACCACACAGTCTGATCTCCTAAACACATGGACACCGGGGTGATACACTTATATACACACCACACAGTCTGATCTCCTAAACACAGGGACACCAGGGTGATACACTTCTATACACACCACACAGTCTGATCTCCTAAACACAGGGACACCAGGGTGATACACTTATATACACACCACACAGTCTGATCTCCTAAGCTCAGAGACACCAGGGTGGGACAGAGGGATTTGGATCTCAAAGAAGGAAAGTACCCTCCTAAAAGGGACAGTTGGGAAGGTATGGACCCCTAATATCTCCTAAAGAGGAGCACTTGGGAGTTATGCTTTTTGTAAAAGATGATCAACTATCTGACTTCCAGCCTTACAGTTCAGAGTCAAATGGTACAATACCCAGCCATCCCATAGGCCAGTTGTACTCTACCAGGGTACCATGGCACCTTAGTGTGCCCCTGACATCAGTGTAGGAAGCCCCTGTTTTTCTATGAACGTTTTATTCAAAATTGTAATGTTGAATTTTCAGTGTGTATTTGTGGAAATTGTTATACACATATTGTCATTTTGAGACACAAGTGTAGCCATATATTTATGTATCAGTCCAACAGGTCTTTGAAAAAGATCCATAAAATACTGACATCCCCTATCTTCTTTGAGTTGTTGGTCTCTTTTCTGCCTTTGAAGAGAAGATCCTGAGCACGTGAGGGAGCCAGGGATCAATATCCTCCATTTATTGTCTTTCTACCTAACACATAAGGGTTTTGGGGGTCACTGTATATGGGATTTATATTTAATGAACCCAAAAATTTGTGACGTTATAAATCAACGAGTTGTGCTCTTGATCTCATGGGCTTTTAAATCAACTGGAATTTATAGATATGTAATTTGTTCCCTCTGGTGTAGTTAGTATGAACAAGAAATGCAAAATTTCTTTTAGTACTCCATCCCCTCGTCTTGACTCAAATCCCAGTGTCATGACCTTGAAAAAGTTGGTTGGTAAGTTCTGCGGGGCAGTGACCATTGTGCCTGACTGCTGCCTCATCTCCCCTCTAATCAGGTCTGGATTTCCCATTAGACAAAGTAGACAACTTCCTAGACTGCCACATTTTCAGGTACACCTTAGCTGTGCTTGCCACTCCCCCCGACCTAAGCTGTGAGCGTAGCCAGAGTAATCTGATTGGCCCTGCTTCAATTTGGTATACGTACCTCCGGGAAAGACCCCAAATCCGTTGACATCAGAAAAAACTATTGGGTGATAAAGACAAAATGAGCATTTAGTGTAGTACGTTTAACACACAAAACGATCCACATAAAAGACAGATACATTAGGTCAGTGTGTCTCAACTCTAGTCCCTGGGTCTCATCAACATGCCAGGTTTTCAGGATATCCCTAGTTAAAGGGGAACTTTCACCTCCTCATTATCCTTATTGTATCCCTTCCTTTGTGTCCCCTCTGTACAGTGCGGTCTTTCTTTTTGCCTACAAATCTGTTTAAATGAAGAAAAAAGATACTTGAATTGTGTACCTGATGACGTTAGCAGCCACACAGCCGCGCACCATACGGTGCAGAAGACACTCCCACAGCCTCAGCTCCTTTCACTTGCCCCAGCATCCTCCGATGACGGAGGCGTTCTGTTAGTAAGCTGGAGAGAGATCTCATTGGCTAAATATCGATCTCTGCCAATGAGATCTCTCTCCAGCTTACTAACATAACGCCTCCGTCATCGGAGGATGCTGGGGCAAGTGAAAGGAGCTGAGGCTGTGGAAGTGTCTTCTGCACCATACGGTGCGCGGCTGTGCGGCTGCTAACATCATAAGGTACACAATTCAAGTATCTTTTTTCTTCATTTAAACAGATTTGTAGGCAAAAAGAAAGACCGCACTGTACAGAGGGGACACAAAGGAAGGGATACAATAAGGATAATGAGGAGGTGAAAGTTCCCCTTTAACCCTATAAGGATGAGTGAGGTGCGCAAAGCAACGAGTTGCGCACTCCTCGGGTTCTTATAGGTTTAAGCATAGTCAGCCTAATAACAACGACCAATGCATTGATTACCCACGTCTGTATGAGAAGGGATTTCCTGAAAACTTGAACTGTTGGCATATCCCAAGGATCAACAATTCATTGCTTTAGGTGTAATAAGCAAGAGTCGGTCACTCAAAACAACAACAAAAAGAAAGATAAAGCAAAGCAGCAAAATAGTGTAATACCGTTACTGCATGATATTATAATAAAATAACAGAAACGTACTCACATGTAGTCATGGTCAGACATCTGATACCAGGAAGTCTGATTAATAGACTGATGGAGATAACTACCCTATCACTATTCGGGTGATAAACTCAATTTCAAAGGTCCAATTAGACTCAGGCTGAGGCCTTCAATGAAAGGTGCTTATTTATAAAAACATGAATATTACAAATTGAATAAAACAATTATTTGTTGGCTCAATGCTTACGCGTTTCACGGTGTATACACTGCTTTATCAAAGCTTAAAGGAGCAGTAAACTTTTTTTTATGAAAATATATATATTGTAGAGATTTTCCTATTGGGTAAAATAAGGGTACTCCCACTGCCGAGAGAGTTATATTTCCAGAGTTATTACAGTTTAAACCCATGTTTTTTTACATTAGCAGTGCCCTCTAGTGGTCAAATTCTAATTAGATTTCCTGTTAGATTCTAATGGAGAGGAAAGTCAGAGACATACAGTTCTCCATACAATGTGATAGAAACTGCTGAGTCACTTCCTGTCAGTTAGAACTATCAGGAAGTAAATACAGTAAATTCACTTCCTGTCAGTTAGAACTATCAGGAAGTAAACACAGTAAAGTCACTTCCTGATTATTTAAACTACTATAAATTTTGAATAAAACATCTGACAGCGATGGGAGTGACCTTGTTTTATTCAGCAGGAAATGCTCTGTAAAATATGTGTTTTCATAAAAAAAGTTTACTTCTCCTTTAACCCCTTAGGGACCCTTGACGTACCAGGACCGTCAAGGGTAAATTTGCTCGAACGACCCTTGACGGTCCTGGTACGTCACGTACTTTTTACTTACAGCGCTCTACCGGGAGCGCTGTAAGTAAAAAATAGGGCATGAAATAGACCGCTCCAAGATCGGAGCGATCTGTTTCAAGCCCCATAGTGACGCGCCGATACACGTGACAGGTCACGTGTACCGTCTCGTCAAAGTGCCCCTATGCGGTCGTTATGGGACGGAAATGTCCCATAACCTCCGGTCCTTAAGGGGTTAACAAGCCAACAGTCGGATACATACATACAAGGAAATGGGGTTGCTAACTCCATCGGCCTGTTAGACATTCTGGTATCAGATGTCTGACCATGACCACATGTGAGTGCGTTTCTGTTATTTTATTATAACATCATGCACGAACGGTATTACACCATTTTGATACTTTTATCTCTTTTTTTTTTTTTTGTTTTGATTCCGCTCGAGAGAGTGAGTTTATAAAGAGATCAGCCATTCATTATTCTACATTGAAGTGACATACTGTTACTGGGGACAGCTCTCCTCCCAGATGCCTGTTTGTTGGAATTAGCATAGGCTGTTATCAAGTGTTATTTTTACTAGTATACACCTTAACCCCATAAAGGGATAGTAGTGTTTCACAAAAACAGCAGCTCCAATTAATCTTCATAGTATTTGGGCCATGGAGAGTGTTATTTCACTACTGTCAGAGTTGTAGTTCAAAAGTAATTGAATGATAACATATCCTCTCCCGCCCCTTTTACCTAGTGTAAGTCACCTCCCCTCAGATGTGGAATCTGGTCTCTTGACCGGACAGATCACAGCAAGGGACAATCTTCTTACTGTGACCGTAAGGAAAACACTGCCCCCCCTTAACAGGTTTTCCCTTATGATCACTGAAGATTGTACCTCTCTGCGATCCATCCGGCCAGTCTTGCTGCTCTGAGGTGAGCAGTGTTACATCAGTAAAAGGGGTGGGAGGGGGATACTTTATCATTCAATTTCTCTTGAACTACAACTCTGACAGTACTGAAATAACACTCTCCATGGACCAAATACTATGAAGATTAACTGGAGCTGCTTTTATTGTGAAATATTACTTTCCTTTTTGAAGTCTGCATCTCCCGAAAAGTCTTAGTTTACTCAGCAGGAAAAGCCATAAGATGGATAGTTTCATAGTAAAACATTACTATACCTTTAAAGAGGTGGTGGATGCATACGTTTAACATTAACCCCTTGGATGCTAGAGTTCTCTCCAATGTAATGTGAGGTGTTAGAAATGTGTCTAGCAACCAAGGGGTTAAATAATCCTTGACAGTCTTTACAAAAATGTATTAGGGCTAAATTTTATAAAGGGTTATTAATCATGATGTTGCACTTAACCCTTAGAGTGCCAGTGGGGTGCGATGTGACCTATTGGATATATTTATTCCTAGAATACTGTGTGTACAATATGGCTAAATTAACCCTTTAAAGACCAGAGGTGTGTGCAATGCATTACTTTGCTATGCAAAGCTCTCCCATGTTGTTCTTGAGGGATTAAAGTGTTTAAAGGGATAGTAACACTTCATTTTAACTTTATTTTATTTTGTAGGCATTAAAAAAAACATGAAGAATGATATAAGTCTTATCGCTCAAACCTTTATGGTTTATGAGATATTCACAAGCAAAGTTCCCCTCCCCGCCCCTTTTACCTAGTGTAAGACATCTCTTCTCAGATGTGAGTCTGGTTGTATGACAGTACAGATAACAGAAGGGGACAATTTTCTTTGTATGAAAACAATGAAAGCCCTTCCCCCCTTGATAAGTTTTTCAGCTTTTTCCATTATCTTAATTGAAGATTGTCCCTCTCTGCAGTCTACCTGGGCATCTCCCTTCTGATTTGGTTGAACAGGGGGGGGATACTTTGTTTGTGAATATCTCTTAAACCATAAAGGTTTCAGAGATAAGACTTATATCATTCTTCATGTTTTTTTAATGCCTACAAAATAAAATAAAGTTAAAATGAAGTATTACTATCCCTTTAATTCTCCTGTATGTTACAGGAAAGTTAGCTGGCCTGTTTCTGCTTTTGTCCCCTAGATGGCAGCATTTCCACAGATTTCATTCTACATTCTATCTTCTGGATCTAGTTTAGAGCCGTCCACTTTTTTTAAATTCTTTGCCAACATGTTCAGAAATGTATATGTGTAAGACGCTTTCGTTTTATTGGATTATAATGATCAATTATAGCCTGTTAGCTATTAAAAATATGTATTTTCCGTAATAATGCACCGTTATAGATCCAGTGCTGGATAGTGATTGCTTTTGATCCTGCTGGTCGTCAGCATTTAAACCTTCTCCGGAGGCTCAAGCGGAGGAAGCTCACAGATGTATATATATATATATATATATATATATATATATATATATGGACTTGAATAGTCTATTGATTGAGGAGGTACCGATGCCTTTTTCCACCAACAGTACTCCCCCCTCCTCCCCAAAAATAAATAAATAAAAATAACATACAACTCTGATCTTTGAGAGTAATGAAGGAAGCAGAAGCGAATTTGACTCTGTTACATGTCCACTATTGGTCTTTAGAAGGTGATAGAGGAGATGAACCAGGGGAGGGCTGGCAACTTGTGGCCCAGGGGGCAAATTCAGTGAAGTGGCCCATTTCTGTATCGTTCAAGTCCACTGTCCCAGCCCACCCCCTTTTGTTAATTTTAAAATTGGCATTAATGTTGTGATGTAAGGCAAGTGATACCACATAGCTTACAGCTGAAATTGGGCTACACTAGTGCGCTCCTACACAGCTTACAATTTAAGTAATGCTACACTAGTTATACCATAGAGCTTACAAGGGAATGGTTTATGCTACTAGTGTATCACCATTTAGATCATTCCGCTGTGGTGTCATTTATGTAGCTCCATTTCAATTGTAAGCTCTATGTTATCACTAGTGTAGCTCCATTTCAATTGTAAGATCTATGTTATCACTAGTGTAGCTTCATTTACAGCAGCAATTGGGAGATTTAATGGGGAGCAGTGGCCCACCAGCCCAGACATATGACCAGCCCAGGGGGCAATTGCCCCCCTGCCACCCAGGCCAGCCCTCCCCTGAGATGATCGTTGGCATTGCAGTGCCAGCACCAGCATTAGGCCAATCTGGATAGACACATGCAGGAGCAGCATGGTATATGACTAGGAAAGTCTATTGACTGATGAAGTACACGTGGCTGTGTCCAACAACTGAAAAGCCCCCAAAATAACATACACTGATCTCTGAGAGTGCTAAGGAAGCAAGCAGAAGCATCTGCAGTATTGGACTTCAGGTGGTGATAGAGGAGTTGAGCCTAAGTACAGTATGGGCTTCAGGAGGTGATAGAGGATGTGACCCTAACCACAGTATGGGCTTCAGGAGGTGAAAGAGGATGTGACCCTAACCACAGTATGGGCTTCAGGAGGTGAGAGAAGAGGTGAGCCTAACCACAGTATGGGCTTCAGGAGGTGATAGAGGACGTGACCCTAACCACAGTATGGGCTTCAGGAGGTGATAGAGGAGGTGAGCCTGAGCATGGTATATGCTTCAGGAGGTGATAGAGGAGGTGAGGAGCCTAAGAACAGTATGGGCTTCAGGAGGTGAGAGAGGAGGTGAGCCTGAGCATGGTATATGCTTCAGGAGATGATAGAGGAGGTGAGGAGCCTAAGCACAGTATGGGCTTCAGGAGGTGGTAGAGGAGGTGAGAGGTTTGCCTGGGCATAGTATTGGGCTTCAGGAGGTGATAGAGGAGGTGAGCCTGAGCATAGTATTGGGCTTCAGGAGGTGATAGAGGAGGTGAGCCTGAGCACAGTATGGTCTTCAGGAGGTGATAGAGGATGTGAGCCTGAGCACAGTATGGGCTTCAGGAGGTGATAGAGGAGTTGAGCCTAAGCACAGTATGGGCTTCAGGAGGTGATAGAGGAGGTGAGCCTGAGCATAGTATTGGGCTTCAGGAGGTGATAGAGGAGGTGAGCCTCAGCACAGTATGGGCTTCAGGAGGTGATAGAGGAGTTGAGCCTAAGCACAGTATGGGCTTCAGGAGGTGAGAGAGGAGGTGAGCCTGAGAATAGTACGGGCCTCAGGAGGTGACAGAGGAAGTGAGCCTAAGCAAAGTTTGGGCTTCAGTAGGTGATAGAGGAGGTGAGCCTAACCACAGTACGGGCTTCAGGAGGAGAGCCTAATAACACTATGCGCTTCAGGAGGTGATAGAGGAGATGAGCCTAAACACAGTACGGGCTTCAGGAAGTGATAGAGGAGGTGAGCCTACGCTCAGTACGGGCTTCAGGAGGTGACAGAGGAGATGAGCCTAAGCACAGTATGGGCTTCAGGAAGTGATAGAGGAGGTGAGACTAAGCACAGTATGGGCTTCAGGAGGTCATAGAGGAGGTGGGCCTAATCACAGTATGGGCTTCAGGGGGTGATAGAGGAGTTGAGCTTAAGTACAGTTTGGGCTTCAGGAGGTGATACATGAGGTGAGCCTAGTCAGTATGGGTTTCATGAGGTGATAGAGGAGTTGAGCCTAAGCACCGTATGGGCTTCAGGAGGTGAGAGAGGAGGTGAGCCTTAGTACAGTATGGGCTTCAGGAGGACATGGAGGAGGTGAACCTAATCACAGTATGGGCTTCAGGGGGTGATAGAGAAGTTGAGTCTAAGCACAGTATGGGCTTCAGGAGGTGATAGAGGAGGTGAGCCTTAGCACAGCAAGGGCTTCAGGAGGTGAGCCTATGCACAGTATGGGCTTCAGGAGGAGATAGAGGAAATGAGCCCAAGCACAGTACGGGCTTCAGGAAGTGGTAGAGTAGGTAAGCCTAAGCACAGTACGGGATTCAGGAGGTGAAAGAGGAGATGAGCCTAAGCACAGTACGGGCTTCAGGAGGTGATAGAGAAGGTGATCCTAAGCACAGTATGGGCTTCCGGAGGTGAGAGAGGAGGTGAGCCTGAGCATAGTTTTGGGCTTCAGGAGTTGGAGGAGGTGAGTCTGAGCATCGTATGTGCTGCAGGAGGTGATAGAGGAGGTGAGCCTGAGCACAGTATTGGGCTTCAGGATTTGTTAGAGGAGGTGAGCCTTAGCACAGTATTGGCTTCAGGAGGTGATAGAGGAGGTGAGCTTGAGCATAGTATAGGCTTCAGGAGTTTTTAGAGGAGTTGAGCCTAAGCACAGTATGGACTTCAGGAGGTGATTGTAATGTTTTTTTAGGACACTGAAACACAGAAGGTTTGGGTAAAAACACAGTTTTATTGAAAACACAGAAATGAGAGTAACCCACACGGGTCCAGTATACACAGACAGAAATAATACTGACACAGGTCAGGTTACAAATAGATTTAGTAACCCACATGGGTCCAGTGAAACACAAAGGTACAACACTGCCACAGGTCAGGTTACAGTTTGTGTGAATCCTAGAAGAGATAGTGGAGAGACAGGTGCTATTAGGCCAGAATGTATGGACAGGCCGTAATAGAACTAAGGACCACAGGACACTCTCTCCGCAGAGAGTGACACAAAATGACAGAGGCCACACGGAGGTATACGAAGGCCCTTGAAATGACAGACTGCCAGAACAGTCAAGGGTGACTGATACTGTATAGCATGGAGCAACGCCAATGTAACCTGCAGTACACTGTGACCCAAAGTGCAAGCGCACCAACCCCAAGGGGTTAAACGAATGTTCAGATCTGAATATGGCTGCAAGGCCGTGGGGACAACTGAGGGGAACAAACCAACCTCGGTAATAGCAAGGATCAGATCAAGCGTACCGTGGTGCAACCTGATTGATCTCAACCACCGGGGTGGAAGGATCACGAGGCACAATAACCGGAGACTGGGTCACAGTAAGCAGGACTGCCGGAGCAGAGTATACGAGACTGGGTCACAGTAAGCAGGACTGCCCGAGCAGAGTATACGAGACTGGGTCACAGTAAGCAGGACTGCCGGAGCAGATTATACAAGGCAACCGAGAATGTCAGAAGACAGTGCGAGCACTGGAGGCACGTACTCCAACCGGATCACCGGATGGAGTGGGAAATCAGGCCAAATCGGTACACAGAGCAGGAACGTCAGCCAATCCGGGTCGGTACACAGAGCAGGAACGTCAGCCAGGCCGGGTCGGTACACAGAGCAGGAACGTCAGCCAATCCGGGTCGGTACACAGAGCAGGAACATAATCAGGCAGAGTAGTCAGGCAGTCCGGGTCATACACAGGATTCACACAGAAGTCTGGAGCAAACGCTAGTGACAGGAACATCAGGAAAGGGCATCACAGTAGTGACAGGGCTCAGTATTTAAGGGCTAGCACTGGGCGGAGCAAAACCACAATAGCCAATAAAGGGAATCAGGAAGTAGCACTGAGTCACAATGTCGCCAGCGATAACACGGGACCGTGATAGTGATAGAGGAGGTAAGCCTGAGCATAGTATTGGGCTTCAGGAGGTGAGAGAGGAGGTGAGCCTAAGCACATAGGAGGTGAGAGAGTAGGTGAGCCTAATCACAGTATGGGCTTCAGGAGGTGAGAGAGGAGGTGAGCTTGAGCACAGTATGGGCTTCAGGAGGTGATAGTGGAGGTGCGTTTAAGCACAGTATGGGCTTCAGGAGGTGATAGAGGAGTTGAGCCTAAGCACAGAATGGGCTTCAGGATGTGATAGAGGAGGCGAGCCTAAGCACAGTACAGGCTTCAGGAGGTGATAGAGGAGGAGAGCCTAATCACAGTATGGGTTTCAGGAGGTGAGCCTAAACACAGTATGGGCTTCAGGAGGTAATAAAGGAGATGAGCCTAAGCACAGTTCAGGCTTCAAGAGGTGATAGAGGAGATGAGCCTAATCACAGTATGGGCTTAAGGGGGTGATAGAGGAGTTGAGCATAAGCACAGTATGGGCTTCAGGAGGTGAGAGAGGAGGTGAACCTGAGCATATATGGGCTTCAGGAGGTGATAGAGGAGGTGAGCCTAAGCACAGTCCGGGATTCAGTAGGTGATAAAGGAGGTGAGCCTAATCACAGTACGGGCTTCAGGAGATGATAGAGGAGGTGAGTCTAAGCACAGTATGGGCTTCAGGAGGTGAGAGAGGAGGTGATCCTAAGTACAGTATGGGCTTCAGGAGTTGTTAGAAGAGGTGAGCCTAAGCAGAGTATTGATTTCATGAGGTGAGAGATGAGTTGAGCCTAAGCACACAGGAGGTGATAGAGGAGGTAAGCCTAATCATAGTATGGGCTTCAGGAGGTGAGAGAAGAGGTGAGTCTGAGCATATTATTGGCTTCAGGAGGTGATAGAGGAGGTGAGTCTGAGCATATTATTAGATTTCAGGAGTTGATAGAGGAGGTGAGCCTAAGCACACAGGAGGTGATAGAGGAGGTGAGCCTAATCACAGTATGGGCTTCAGGAGGTGAGAAAGGAGGTGAGCCTGAGCACAGTATGGGCTTCAGGTGGTGACAGAAGAGGTGAGCCTGAGCACAGTATGGGATTTGTGAGGTGATAGAGGATGTGAGCCTAAGCACAGTACGGGCTTCAGGAGGTGATAGAGGAGGTGAGCCTAATCACAGTATGGGCTTCAGGAGGTGAGAGAGGAGGTGAGTCTGAGCACAGTATGGGCTTCAGGTGGTGATAGAAGAGGCGAGCCTGAGCACAGTATGGGAATCGGGAGGCGATAGAGGAAGTGAGCCTAAGCACAGTATGGAATTCAGGAGGTGATAGAGGATGTGAGCCTAAGCACAGTATGGGCTTCAGTAGGTGACAGAAGAGGTGAGCCTGAACACAGTATGGGTTTCAGGAGGTGATAGAGGAAGTAAGCTTTTAGCACAGTATGGGCTTCAGGAGGTGATAGAGGAGGTGAGCCTGAGCACAGTATGGGCTTCAGGAGGTGATAGAGGAGGTAAGCCTGAGCACAGTATGGGCTTCAGGAGGTGATAGAGGAGGTGTGCCTGAGCACAGTATGGACTTCAGGAGGTGACAGAGGAGGTGAGCCTAACCACAGTATGGGCTTCAGGAGGTGAGCCTAACCACAGTATGGGCTTCAGGAGGTGATAGAGGAGGTGAGTCTAACGACAGTATGGGCTTCAGGAGGTGATAGAGGAGGTGAGCCTAACCATAGTATGGGCTTCAGGAGGTGATAGAGGAAGTGAGCCTAAACACATTATGGGCTTCAGGAAGTGATAGAGGAGGTGAGACTGAGCACAGAAATACTGCCATCAGCACCATCTGTGACTGTGTTGCAATTACAGTAAGGTCTTAAAGAGGTGATGGAGGAAGCAAAAGTTGGTATTGCAGTACCACCAGCAGCAGCATTTGACCAATATGTAGCACAGATACAACATAACTAGACCGTAGGCCAACATAGGGCTCACAAGCCAAATATGCCAGTCTGTCCGCAGGGTGCACTTCCCCTGAGATTGTTGACAAGGACATTTTATACCTAACACAAAAGAACAAGAACATTTTTTGTACATACCGTAGATCTATGCTCAGTAGTGATATTGGACAATAACTCGGACATGATAATGGGTCTTTAACCTCCTTATATATAACATTGATGTGAGCCTTGAGACTGAGTTAGAAACAAAATAGCTTGGGAGATGGAACTGAATGTTGTAGTTAAAAGTGGAACAAGAGATTATTTGCAATTGTGAAGCCATTGGGGCCTGGGCTTTTACCATTATGAGTCTCATTAGGAGGTTACTCAGTTTGTCTTGGATTCTCTAGCAAAGAAGACTAATCTCTAGTGATGGGAGGATAAATTTAGATAAATATTCATAAATGTTATGTATTTTAGACTGCCGTTCCAATTCAAATGGAGACATTGTTAATTGTAACGGGATTCATAGCATTCGTGAAATTGTTCACCCATGATGAGTTCTATACACATTGATAATTTTCCTTTAAAGTTAGATATTTCACCTAAAAAAGAGGAATTATGTTTATGTTTTAATTCCTTCATCGGCAGCTTTTTGCTTTTATTGCCAAATTAATACAATTGAATTGTAGCTTTACTGTATTAGCTGCACGTTAGATAATACTAAGTTTAATTTAGTATGCTTCGAAATGGAGTTTGACGACAGGGAGTGTTTATGGACCAATTCTAGATGATCAATTCGATGGAGTTGATCATGAGTTTCTTTTTTTTTTTTTTTTACCAGCATTCTATTTGAATTAAGTGTCATCTCAAGAGTTCATGTGTTTTCCAGATTACTGTTGGCAAAGGGTATGGTTTTCTTGAATTTCAAGGAAGGAGTCTAAATGGTATTGTGTTTGTATTACTTTGACAATTAGTGGGCTCCTTGCACAAGAATTAATTGAATCTCCAGGTCCATGTACAAGAAGAGGGAATTGGAGTTTTCATTATCATGTTAATAGGGATGTGAGTGGACCATGATATATTATGTAAATGGGAACCCGTTAAAGGTGTGTTGTTGAAGAAATACAAAGTAGTCCGTACGCACTTATTATGCACGTCGGCTGGCTGGGGATGATGGGAGATGTTGTCCTGAACAATTGGAGGGCCTCACGTTGCATAACATTGTACGAAACAAATTTCATGCTTTCCTGGGCCGGCTTTAGAAGACGTGGTTGGTGTTTGCTTGCTTGCATTAAAGTCTTAACAATAAAGGAGTGTGTATGGTTGCCACTTTCAGGGTACACTAAGGTGTTCATACCCTCAAGTACAGGGGCATTGAAGTATTTTCAAAAATCCATATGTTTGTGTGCCACAAAAGAATCAAGTAAGGCAATAAAAATCATAATAATCTGGCAGGGCAATTTACCATTACAGGAGACCAGCAGACTATTACAGGAGTTCAACAGCTCAAGGCCAGAAGACTATTACAAGGGACCAACAGAGCTTTGCATCATTACATGAGGCCACCAGACTATTGCAGGAGACCAGCAGTACATTGCATCATTACATGAGATCAGCTGTGTATTACATGAGACCAGCAGTACAATAACCCATTACATAGATCAGCAGAGCAATACACCTACATGAGATCAGCAGAGTATTACATGAGGTTTACAATACAGTGCACCATTACATAAGACAAACAGGCTTATATAGGACTCCAGCAGTGCATTACACCATTACATGAGACCAGCAGATTTTTATTTGCGGTCAGCAGAGCAATACCCCTACTTGAGAATAGCAGAGTATTTCATAAGATAAGCATGGCAATACACAATTAAATGTGGCCAGCAGAATATTACAGGAGACCAACAGCACATTGTACCATTAAATGAGACCAGCAGAGTATTAAATTAGACCACTAGAGCAATGCACCATTACACGAGTCCAGCAGAGCATATCGTGACACAAATAGAGCAATGCATCATTACATGAGGTCAGCAAATTACTCCATGAAACCACCAGTGAAATGCACAATTACATGAAACCAGTAGATTATTACACAAGACCAGCAGTGCACTAAACCATTACATGAGATTAGCAGAGTATTACATAAGAGCAACAGTGCAGTGTTCCATTACTTGAGACACACAGTGCAATAAGCTATGACGTGTGATCAGCCGAGTATTATATGATTCCAGCAGTAGAATGCACCATTATATGAGATTATCAGAAAATTGCATAAGAACAGCAGGGCAATATATAAGTAAAAGAGGCCGATATGGAGCACTCCAAAGGCAGCAAGGCAATAAGCCAAAACATGAGGAAAAGTAGTGAAGTAATATAGGGGTAAAAATGGGTTAAAGGGATAGTAATATTTCATTTTAACTTTATTTTGTAGGCATTAAAAAAACATGAAGAATGATATAAGTCTTATCTCTCAAATCTTTATGGTTTAAGAGCTATTCACAAGCAAAGTTTCCCCTCCCGCCCCTTTTACCTAGTGTAAGCCATCTCTTCTCAGATGTGGAATCCAGTCCATAGACCAGACAGATAACAGAAGGGGACAATCTTCTTCCTATGAGAACAATGAAAGCCCTGTCCTCTTTGACAAGCTTTTCAGGTTTTTCCCTTATCTTAATTGAAGATTGTCCCTCTCTGCAGTCTACCTGGGCATCTCCCTTCTGATCTGGTTGAACAGGGGGGGATACTTTGTTTGTGAATATCTCTTAAACCATAAAGGTTTCAGAGATAAGACTTATATCGTTCTTCATGTTTTTTTAATGCCTACAAAATAAAATAAGGTTAAAACGAAGTATTTATATCCCTTTAACAAAGGGGCAAAGAGAGAGAAAGACAATAGATGGGCATAGGAAGACAAGAAGGTTAAAAGAGAGGCACAGGGAGACAAGAGCATTACCAGACAGGACCACACATAGGGGTAAGGTGGGTTGTTTGTGCCCTGGCAGATTCATACAAACCCACAATATGTTTTGAATATAGTCAAAGAACTGAATTCATCAATTTGAGAGCCGATCAGAGTATCCAATTTGCTGCTCTTTCCACTAACATATTCTTTGGGGTATTTATCAATGATCAGCCGTCTTTCCCCTGATTACAAAAGTGTGATGTGTGAGGTGCTACATGAGCAATACCATTAATTAAAAAGAGAGCAAGCTCTAAATTGGAAAATTGTAGACCTGTGAGTTTATGTTCCGTAGTGGGTAAGATATTGTAAGGATTTTCTTATCTGTAATATGTGATGACCAAAAACATTACTAGTAAGAGTCAGCACAGATTAATAAATCATGTCAAATTAATTTACTTGAATCCTATGGAAGGGTATGTGGTAATTTGGACAAGAGTTTTGCCGTTGATGTACGATACTTCGATTTTGCAAAAACCTTTGATACTGTGCCTCATGAGTGGCTACAGAAATGAAAAGATTTTAGCTTGGAAAGTGATAGAATGCAATGAGTTATAAATGGAACTGTTTATGTAAATGGAACCTTTTAAATTTAGCTTGAAGTTGGACGTGGAGGTCCAAGATTTAGTCCTGTAGTCAATATTTTTTAATTCGTTTGTTAATGATCTTCAATAAATATTTGGTGATGACACTCTCTGCTGATGACACGAAGCTGGATGATTTTATTTGACTGCAGAAGGATTTGGATAAACCATACCTCCCAAGTGTCCCTCTTTAGGAGGGACAGTCCCTCTTTTAGACCCAAATCCCTCTGTCTCTCTTTCCCACCCTGATGTCCCTCTTTGTAGGAGATCAGATTGCGTGATATGTATATAATGTACTAAATTGTTCTACAGCAATAAAACTCACATTATTGTTTGTTTAAATGTCAGTATAGGTGTTTATAAATTAGTCTGTGTAAATAAAACACTTTGGTCTTGTTATAAGTCAATTTTTAGGTTACACAAGGAGGTGTCAATGGGTCATGAAATAGCCTAAAAAATCTCAGTAATGCCCCACCCACCAGCCACACCCCCTAAAACACAAGTGTCCCTCTTTGGCAATCTGAAATGTTGGGAGCTATGGATAAACTGAGTGAATGACCAGAAAAGTGGCAAATGAGGTTTAATAGCGTAAGGTTATGCATTTGGACTGCAGAAACAAGCATGAGTCATGTACACTATATGGGGAAACTACCTGAAGACTTTAAAGGAGCAGTCAACTTTTTTTATGAAAAAATATATACTGTAGGGATATTCTTATTGAGTAAAATAAGGGCACTCTCACTGCTGAGAGATTTATATTTCCAGAGTTATTACAGTTTAAACCCATGTTTTTTTTACATTAGCAGTGCCCTCTAGTGATCAAATTATAATTAGTTTTCCTGTCAGATTCTAATGGAGAGGAAAGTCAGAAAAGTCAATGACTTACTGTTCTCCATAGAAAGTGATAGAAACTGCCTGTCACTTCCTGTCAGTTAGATCTATCAGGAAGTAAGCACAGTAAATTCATTTCCTGTCAGTTAGAACTATCAGGAAGTAAGCACAGTAAATTCATTTCCTGTCAGTTAGATCTATCAGGAAGTAAGCACAGTAAATTCACTTCCTGTCAGTTAGAACTATCAGGAAGTAAGCACAGTAAATATACTTCCTGTCAGTTAGAACTATCAGGAAGTAAACACAGTAAATTCACTTCCTGGTTATTTGAATTGTTGCCACCCAGTCGGTATTTTACTGGCAGGCCGGTAAAAAATTGGCTTCTGTCCAATGTTAAGTCTATGGAGGGAATGCCATGGCCGGTATTTTTTTGAAGAAAAGGTGGGAACCCTACTGACAGCGATGGGAGTGACCTTGTTTTATTCAGCAGGAAAAGATCTATAAAATATGTGTTTTCATAAAAAAGTTTACTTCTCCTTTAACAAGCCAACAGTCGGATACATACATACAAGGAAATGGGGTTGTTATCTCCATCGGCCTGTTAGACATTCTGGTATCAGATGTCTGACCGTGACCACATGTGAGTGCGTTTCTGTTATTTTATTATAACATCATGCACTAACGGTATTACACCATTTTGATACTATTATGACAGATGACAGACTTCACAACAGTGTGCAGTGTCACTCAGCTAAAAGGATAATATTATGTATATGTGGGTATAGATGTAAAGCCTCACAATATAATTCTACCTCTATATAAATCTCTGCTAAGGCCTCACCTAGAATACAAGGTATAGTTTTGGGCACCAGTTCTTAAAGGAGCAGTACACTTTTTTATGAAAACACATATTTTATAAAGCATTTCCTGCTGAATAAAACAAGGGTACTCCCATTGCTGTCAGATGTTTTATTCAAAATTTATAGCCATTTAAATAACCAGGAAGTGAATTTACTGTGTTTACTTCCTGATAGTTCTAACTGACAGGAAGTGAATTTACTGTGATTACTTCCTGATAGTTCTAACTGACTGGAAGTGAATTTACTGTGTGTTTACTTCCTGATAGTTCAGGAAGTTACTATCACATTCTATGGAGAACTGTATGTCTCTAACTTTTCTGACTTTCCTCTCCATTAGAATCTAACAGGAAATCTAATTAGAATTTGACCACTAGAGGGCACTGCTAATGTAAAAAAACATGGGTTTAAACTGTAATAACTCTGGAAATATAAATCTCTTGGCAGTGGGAGTACCCTTATTTTGCTCCATAGGAAAATCCCTAAAATATATATTTTTTCATAAAAAAAGTTTACTGCTCCTTTAAAAAATACATTAATGAATGGGAAAAGGTAGATATGCAAGAAAACTGATAAAGGGATTGGACGAAGAAAACCTGGTGAAACTGGGTTTGTTTACGTTAGAGAAGAGGGGCTAGATTCTATTGCAGCTGCTAAATGTTAACTCTTGTTTATCAGACATTTTCCTATTGAATTCTATGGGGCAAACTGGAGATAAAAGCAGTGATATAATTAGCACCTGTAATAGAATCCAGCCCGAGATGTCTGATGGGTGATAGAATTACCATTTACATATATATTTGAGGCCAACACAAATAACTATTTATTTAACCCCTTAAGGACCAGAGCGACATGCACATCTCATATCTATCTACATCATATCTATCTATCTATCTATCTATCTATCTATCTATCTATCTATCTATCTATCAGCCTCATATCTATCTATCTATCTATCTATCTATCTATCTATTGATCTCATATCTATCTATCTCATATCTATCTATCTATCTATCTATCTACATCTATCTATCCATCTATGTATGTATGTATGTATGTATGTATGTATCTATCTATCTATCTCATATCTATCTATCTATCTATCTATCTATCTATCTATCTATCTATCTATCTATCCATCCATCTATCTATCTACCCCATATCTATCTATCTGTCTTCTATCTATCTATCTACCCCATATCTATCTATCTACCCCATATCTATCTGTCTATCTATCTATCTATCTATCTATCTATCTATCTATCTATCTATCTATCTATTTATCCATCTATATATTGCATGTCTGTCTATCTATGTATCTATCTCATGTCTGTCTATCTATCTATCTATCTATCTATCTATCTATCTATCTATCCATCTATCTATTGCATGTCTATCTATCTATCTATCTATCTATCTATCTATCTATCTATCTACCTATTTATCTCAAATCTATCTATCCATCTCATATCTATCTATCTATCTATCTATCTATCTATCTATCTATCTATGTATCTATCTATCTATCTATCTATCTATCTCATATATATCATCTATCTATCTATCTATCTATCTATCTATCTATCTATCATCTACCTATCTCATATCTATCTATCTATCTATCTATCTAGTTTCTGATAAGATACTCTTTGCATTAAACCTGCATCTCTCCGAGGAGATGGAAAATAAACATTATATATTATTTACCTTGTGAGACTATATTATCATTTTCACTCTTTCGGATCTTCTTCGTGACTGAAATGAAAATCAGTGGTGTCAGTCCAAATAACAGTAAGTGGTAAAGGCAGACATGGGAAACCTGTGGTATTGCATTGTTATAGAACTATACCTCCCAACATTCTCAGGTAACGAATGGTACAATGACCACATTTCCTTCTTGACATTTTAGACACATAATATAAGCCTTGTGCTGTCTCACCACAGATTTCTAACTACTAGAGGGAGAAAAACCCATTGAACTCTAGGGCAGAAAGTGGACCCTTTGCTGGGCTACAATAAAATGTCCTAGATTCATAGTTTTAAACACTATAGAGATATCTAAGCCTACTTCGTAATTCAAACAGGATCTACTCTGCCATTTTCTTGTAGTGTAAGACTATGCTAAGGTTCGGCGACAATATTGTAGTCAAGCACAGGCATCACTTTCTGTTTAACAGTCAATGGACTCTACTCTCTACCTTTAATGCTTAGAACACTGTCCTCTGTAGCTTAGCTGGGGCTACCGTGGATACAAGACAAATATTTCAAATATGGACTTGTGTTTAATTGAGTCCTAATATCTCCTAAGCAAGGACTTTTGGGAGGTACAGACCCCTAATGACTCCTACAGAGGGACACTTGGGAGGTATGGACCCCTAATATCTCCTAAAGAGGGACACTTGGGAAGTATGTTCCCCTAATATCTGTTAAAGCGGACACTTGGGAGGTATGTATCCCTAATATCTCCTAAAGAGGGACACTTGGGAGGCATGGACCCCTAATATCTCCTAAAGAGGGACACTTGGGTGGTATGGCCCCTAATATCTCCTAAAAAGGGACACTTGGGAGGCATGGACCCCTAATATCTCCTAAAGAGGGACACTTGGGAGGTATGTACCCCTAATATCTCCTAAAGAGGGACACTTGTGAGGTATCTATCCCTAATATCTCCTAAAGAGG
The DNA here is from genome assembly GCA_037306005.1 of Rhinophrynus dorsalis. Classification (NCBI taxonomy): domain Eukaryota; kingdom Metazoa; phylum Chordata; class Amphibia; order Anura; family Rhinophrynidae; genus Rhinophrynus; species Rhinophrynus dorsalis. The sequence continues at coordinate 9,416,076 of CM074723.1, read as the reverse complement.
GACACTTGGGAGGTATGTATCCTTAATATCTCCTAAAGAGGGACACTTGGGAGGTATCTATCCCTAATATCTCCTAAAGAGGGACACTTGGGAGGTATGGACCCCTAATAACTCCTAAAGAGGGACACTTGGGAGGAATTGACCCCTAATATCTCCTAAAGTGGGACACTTGGTAGGTATGTATCCCTAATATCTCCTAAAGAGGAACAATTGGGAGGTAAGGACCCCTAATATCTTCTAAAGAGGAACACTTGGGAGGTACAGACCCCTAATATCTGCTAAAGAGGGACACTTAGGAGGTATGTATCCCTAATATCTCCTAAAGAGGAACACTTGGGAGGTATGGACCCCTAATATCTCCTAAAGAGGGACACTTAGGAGGTATGGACCCTAATATCTCCTAAAGAGGGACACTTGGGAGGTATCTATCCCTAATATCTGCTAAAGAGGGACACTTAGGAGGTATGGACCCTAATATCTCCTAAAGAGGGACACTTAGGAGGTATGGACCCTAATATCTCCTAAAGAGGGACACTTGGGAGGTATGGAGCCATAATATCTCCTAAAGAGGAACACTTGGGAGGTATGGACCCCTAATATCTCCTAAAGAGGGACACTTAGGAGGTATGGACCCTAATATCTCCTAAAGAGGGGCACTTGGGAGGTATGGAGCCATAATATCTCCTAAAGAGGGACACTTGGGAGGTATGGACCCCTAATATATCCTAAAGAGGGGCACTTTGGAGGAATGGACCCCTAAAATCTCCTAAAGAGGGACACTTGGGAGGTATGAAGCACTAATATATCCTAAAGAGGGACACTTGGAGGTACGGAGCCCTAAGCTCTCTTAAAGAGGGGTACTTGGGGGAAATGCTGATTACATTCACTTTTGGGTGCAAGAGGTATCCAACAGATTGTCTTGCAATGCATTGTTATCTCTCTTGCAACCAGAGTAATTCTGGTGCACTCCAACTGTAGCTTTGGGGGCTAAAAAATTGACTACTTTAAATGGAGCTTTTAACTCACAGAAACTTAGAATTTCACGTCATATAAGAACCAATCATCCCATCTAGTCTGCCAATATTTCCTACTGTAGAAACCTCAAACCTTATTTGGTCCTTGGTTTTGTCTTATGTTCAGGGCAGCCTTATGCCTATACCATGCATGCTTACATTCCCTCATTGTATTAACCTCTACCACTTCTACTGGTAGCCTGTACAACTTATCTACCACTTCTGCTGATCGGCTTTTCCACTTATCTACCACTACTACTGGTAGACTATTACACTTATCTATCTCTTCCACTGGTAGGCTATTCCACTTATCTACCACTTCCACTGACAGACTATTCCACTTATCTACCACGTCTACTGGTAGGCTATTGAACTTATCTACCACTTCTGCTGGTAGGCTATTCAACTTATCTACCACTCCCACTGATAGGCTATTCCACTTATCTACCACTTCCACTGATAGGCTATTCCACTTATCTACCACTTCCACTGATAGGCTATTCCACTTATTTACCACTTCTGCTGGTAGTTTATTCCACTTATCTACCACTTCTGCTGGCAGGCTATTCCACGTATCTACCACTTCCACTGGTAGACTATTCCACTTATTTACCACTTCTACTGATAGGCTATTCCACTTATCTACCATTTCCACTGGTACCTTATTCCACTTATCTATCACTTCCACTGGTACCCTATTCCACTTATCTACCACTTCTGTGATAGGCTATTCCACTTATCTACCACGTCTGCTGGTAGGTTATTCCACTTATCTACCATGTCTGCTGGTAGGATATTCCACTTATTTACCACTTCTGCTGGTAGTTTATTCCACTTATCTACCACTTCCACTGGTAGGCTATTCCACTTATCTACCACTTCTGCTGGCAGGCTATTCCACTTATCTACCACTTCCACTGGTAGGATATTCCACTTATCTACCACTTCTACTGATAGGCTATTCCACTTATCTACCATTTCCACTGGTACCTTATTCCACTTATCTATCACTTCTGTGATAGGCTATTCCACTTATCTACCACTTCTGCTGGTAGGTTATTCCACTTATCTACCACTTCTGCTGGCAGGCTATTCCACTTATCTACCACTTCCACTGGTAGGCTAGTCCACTTATCTACCACTTCTACTGGCAGGGTATTCCACTTATCTACCACTTCCACTGGTACCCTATTCCACTTATCTACCACTTCTGTGATAGGCTATTCCACATATTTACCACTTCTGCTGGTAGGTTAGTCCACTTATCTACCACGTCTGCTGGCAGGCTATTCCACTTATCTACCACTTCCACTGGTAGGCTATACCACTTATCTACCACTTCTGCTGGTAGGCTATTCCACTTATCTACCACTTCTACTGGTAGGCTATTCCACTTATCTACCACTTCTACTGATAGGCCATTCCACTTATCTACCACGTCTACTGATAGGCCATTCCACTTATCTACCATTTCCACTGGTACCCTATTCCACTTATCGATCACTTCCACTGGTACCCTATTCCACTTATCTACCACTTCTGTGATAGGCTATTCCACTTATCTACCACGTCTGCTGGTAGGTTATTCCACTTATCTACCATGTCTGCTGGTAGGATATTCCACTTATTTACCACTTCTGCTGGTAGTTTATTCCACTTATCTACCACTTCTGCTGGCAGGCTATTCCACTTATCTACCACTTCTACTGGTAGGCTATTCCACTTATCTACCACTTCTGCTGGTAGGCTATTCCACTTGACTACCACTTCTCCTGGTAGGCTATTCCACTTATCTACCACTTCTGCTTGTAGGCTATTCTACTTATCTATCACTTCTGCTGGTAGGCTATTCCACTTATCTACCACTTCTCCTGGTAGGCTATTCTACTTATCTATCACTTCCGCTGGTAGGCTATTCCACTTATCTACCATTTCCGCTGGTAGTGTATTCCACTTATCTACCACTTCTGCTGGTAGTTTATTCCACTTATCTACCACTTCTGCTGGCAGGCTATTCCACTTATCTACCACTTCTACTGGTAGGCTATTCCACTTATCTACCACTTCTGCTGGTAGGCTATTCCACTTGACTACCACTTCTCCTGGTAGGCTATTCCACTTATCTACCACTTCTGCTTGTAGGCTATTCTACTTATCTATCACTTCTGCTGGTAGGCTATTCCACTTATCTACCACTTCTCCTGGTAGGCTATTCTACTTATCTATCACTTCCGCTGGTAGGCTATTCCACTTATCTACCATTTCCGCTGGTAGTGTATTCCACTTATCTACCACTTCTGCTGGTAGGCTATTCCACTTATCTACCACTTCTGCTGGTAGGCTATTCCACTTATTTACCACTTCTGCTGGTAGGTTATTCCACTTTTCTACCACATCTGCTGGTAGGTTATTCCACTTATCTACCACTTCTGCTGGCAGGCTATTCCACTTATCTACCACTTCTGCTGGGAGGCTATTCCACTTATCTAACACTTCTGCTGGTAGGCTATTCCACTTATTTACCATCCTCTCAGTGAAGTAACATTTCTTACATTATATATATAATCCTCTCGTAAGCTACAGAGGTCTCATCACATACATTGGAGACTTATTTCGCATTCAGGGGGTTAACCCTTTGAATGCTAGAAGGATAGCCAACATATAGTTTTCTGCAATGTATTGGAAAGCCCTCTGGCACTGAAAACGGTAAAATCCACATTTAATAAGTAGGACTTTTATTTGTTGCATTTGCTTCATTTAATTTGTATCGAAAGACACCACGGGGAGATGCACTAAAGGTTGAAGAAGGCTCCTGTCGGAACACTGTAGGAGACACATTAAAGGAGCAGTAAACTTTTTTTTATGAAAACACATATTTTACAGAGCTTTTCCTGCTGAATAAAACAAGGTCACTCCCATCGCTGTCAGATGTTTTATTCAAAATTTATAGCAGTTTAAATAATCAGGAAGTGAATTTACTGCGTTTACTTCCTGGAAGTTCTAACTGACAGGAAGTGAATTTACTGTGTTTACTTCCTGATAGTTCTAACTGACAGGAAGTGAATTTACTGTGTTTACTTCCTGATAGTTCTAACTGACAGGAAGTGACAGGCAGTTTCTATCACATTCTATGGAGAACTGTATGTCTCTGACTTTTCTGACTTTCCTCTCCATTAGAATCTAACAGGAAATCTAATTAGAATGTGACCACTAGAGGGCACTGCTAATGTAAAAAAAAACATGGGTTTAAACTGTAATAATTCTGGAAATATAAATCTCTTGGCAGTGGGAGTACCCTTATTTTACTCAGTAGGAAAATCCCTAGAATATATATTTTTTCATAAAAAAAAGTTTACTGCTCCTTTAACAATGTGCACTAAAGTGTTTTCTACATCATACCACCATCAGTCCAACAGAAATCCGCCCTCATCGGCATCCCTCCGACACGCCTTCACCAGGTTTACTAACACTCACTCATCACATCTATAGTGGCCTATTTCCATTTGGAAATACAGCAAAATGACATATGTCCATAAGGAAATGCAGGATAATGATCCCTTATTGTATTCATGTGGGTGTGTGTATATGTTAATGTGGCACTTGAGCACATGCACTAAACTCCGACAGCAGACTCTGCTGTCGGAGTTCACAGTCTCGGCTTCGCCTAACTGAGGTTGCTGAAGTTGGGATCTCTGTTTAGTTTCCTATGCAGTAACAGCCGTCAATCAGTCGCAAGCAGGGAGGGTTGTGAACTGCTGTCGATGTGGAAGGGATTTCCTCCCTTCACACATCATCAGCACTAGACAACCCTAGAGTCAGAGATCATTCTCTCTGCTTCCCCACTTGGCCAGTAGGGGGTGTGGAGAGGATGCTTTCACTTTGCGTGCCATAGGGATGTACATTGTGGCACTCAAAGGGTTAAAAAAAGTACAACAAGCAGTACACAACCATCCCCTCAGCTCTGTGTTATATTTTATACTAGTTTAAAAGCCTGTTTACATGGACCACAGTGCCACCCAGCAGCCTCAGCTGGTTCCCGGATCCTCTCTGCTCACTGCACGTGCCGCAGTCATGACTGCCTGAACGCGCCGCTGCTGATATGGAGCGAGGCGTTCTGAATCCGGACCAAGCGATCCCAGGAAGGAGCGCAGAGAGGACTCCGGTCCGAATTTGGAGCGCCGTGCTCTGTATCAGCAGCAGCACATTCGGGCAGTCAGTACTGTGCATGACAAGAGCGCGCACACTCTGTACAGCACATGGTGGCTTCTGACAAACATCCTAGCTAATTAGTATATAGGATTGTGCACTGCCAAGAGAACAAGTCTGTGGATCAGGCAGCATCCATGGGGATTTGTATCAGGCAGTGTATGTGGGGCCAACGCACAATGGTGACATTACCCATTATGCTGTTACACAGTTAATATTCTCATTATTGTAGACTAGCAACGTGTGATGGCGTTGCCCGTCATGTTATGACCATTAGGCGCATGTGTGTGAAATGCAGACACACTGATAAACACAGACATATGCAACACACAGGCAGACACATACCATACATCCCAAGTGTCCCTCTTTGAGGGCCGGATCCCTCTGTCCCTCTTTTTAGGAGGTCAGACTGTTTGCAGGGCCGGCTCCACCTATAGGCGAGGTAGGCGCCGGCCTAGGGCGCACACGTTCTGGGGGCGCGGGCATGCAGCGGAGAAGAGCTGCGCCCGCACACACCACGCCGGGAACCACAACACAGTCAGGTCTGTGTTGCTACAGCGCTCCCTCATTGGGTCGGATCTTTAGTAATGCAGAGCGCGCTGGGAGTCATGATCTCCCGCCTCGCTCTGCATTACTGAAGAGAAGACTGAGCGGGAGCTACAGGTATGTGATGGGGGGCAAGTTGGAACTGAAGGGGCATAGTGGAGCTGCTGGGGGCAAGTTGGAGCGGATGGGGGACAAAGTGAAGCTGATGGGGGCAAGTTGAAGCTGATGGGGGCAAGTTGGAGCTGATAGGGGAAAGCTGGAGCTGAGGGGGCATAGTGGAGCTGGTGGTGGCAAAGTGGAGCTGATGGGGGTAAGTTGGAGCGGATGAGGGTCAAAGTGGAGCTGATGGGGGCAAGTTGGAGCTGAGGGGGTAAAGTGGAGCTGAGGGGGTAAAGTGGAGCTGAGGGGGGGCAAAGTGGAGCTGAGGGGGGCAAAATGAAGCTGAGGGGGGGCAAAGTGGAGCTTGAAGGGGGGGCAAAGTGGAGCTGGTGGGGGCTAGTTGGAGCGGATGGGGGGCAAGTTGGAGCGGATGGGGGTCAAAATGGAGCTGATGGGGGCAAGTTGGAGCTGAGGGGGCAAAGTGGAGCTGAGGGGGGGCAAAGTGGAGCTGAGGGGGGGCAGGTTAGAGCAGATGGGGGGCAAAGTGGAGCTGATGGGGGCAAGTTTGAGCAGATGGGGGGCAAGTTGGAGCTGATGGTGGCAAGTTGGAGCTGCTGGGGGCATAGTGGAGCTGCTGGGGGGCAAAGTGGAGCCGGTGGGGGCAAGTTGGAGTGGATGGGAGGCAAAGTGGAGCTGGTGGGGGCAAAGTGGAGCTGGTGGGGGGCAAAGTGGAGCTGATGGGGGCAAAGTGGAGCTGATGGGGGCAAGTTGGAGCTGAGTCGGCAAGTTGGAGTTGATGGGGGACAAAGTGGAGCTGATGGGGGACAAAGTGGAGCTGATAGGGGCAAAGTGGAGCTGGTGGGCCAAAGTGAAGCTGATAAGGGGCAAGTTGGAGCTGGTGGGGGGCATCTCTTACAGGCATCTCCAGACCAGGGGCAGACTGGGCCAGGGGGCAGAGAGAGAGTACAATCATGAAAAGAGGTTGGGTATAAGTAGGTGGGGTATAAAGGGGTGGGGCACAAGGGGCGGAGCGAAATGGGCAGCAAAATTAGGTTTTGCCTACGGTGGCAAAAATCCTTGCACCAGCCCTGACTGTGTGGTGTGTATTACTTTGCTCTACAGCAATAAAGCTCATATACATATTTTTGTAAACTTCAGTATATGTGTTTATACATTAGTCAGTGCAAATAAAATACTTTGGTCTTGCACTAAATCATTTATTCAGTTACATAAATAGCCAGTAATAGGTCATGAAATAACCTAAAAATTCTTACTAATGCCCTGCCCACCAGCCACGCCCCCAACAATATCACCTAAAACCAGGGGCGGATTGTAAGGGAATACCGGCCCGGGCTCCCCCCCCCCCCACACACACACACACGCACCCCCGGTGCGCACTGAAAGAATTGCAAATAAATTACAAGTGCTGTACAGCGCCGGACATCTCCCTCCTCCACTAACTTCCTTTAGTGCCCTCATTCTGCACTCAAGACAAAGTGGAGCGGAGGGGTAGAGAGATGGGCAGCGCTGTACAGCACTTGTATTTTAATTGCAGTTCTTTCAGCGCGCACCGGAGGGGGAGAGAGTCTGCACAAAGTGGATCGCGACTTTTTAAAAGTGAGCCGATAGAGCGGCCCACCAGGGGATGCCCGATCCCCCGATAGGACAATCCGCCCATGCCTAAAACTAAAGTGTCCCTCTTTGGCCATGTGAAATGTTGGGAGGTATGCACATACACACAGTGAGCGGCAGAAACATGCAAAAGACACGCACACACACAGACACACTGGAGATGGACACATATATGTAACAGAGATGTACACACACAACATATATGAGCAGAAACACATGCGTGCATGAGTTGTGTACCCCTCTGGCACTCAAATGGTTAATGTATACAGAGGCATGTCAGAGATAAATAGCAGTGGGAAGTGTGTTCATACCTGGGAACTTTGATTTGTGTAGTCCCTAGAGGGGACTGATGTGGTGCTGATGTGGAGAGACAAATGGAGCAATCTGGGTTAAAAGTGGGCGGGGCTTAATCGCGAGTGGGGGCGGGGCTTAACATAAATATGGAAAAGTGTTAGTAATAGGCTGGGGAAGGAGGAGAAGTGGGAGGGAAATGCAAGTTTACAGTGTGAGGGGTTTGAACACACTCCCTGAGGGGTAGAACTTGATACACAACCCTGTGGCAGTCAGTGGGTTAAGTGTGTACCTGATGGCTGTCTGTCCTGTGTCTTGCATGGCAAATGATGACAGTGAAGAAATAATTGAGCAATGAGGGCCTACCTTAACCCTTTGAGTGCCATTTTGTTCCCCTGGTGCTGCACTACAGGTCCTGCTGAGGCCACTGGGAGTCAGGGTGAGTGACTGTGTGTGTGTGTCAGCCATATTTATTTCTGGCTTTGTGTGTGTATGTGGTGCTGTGTGTATGAGTGGGGGCATGTGTGTTTGGTGCTGTCTGAGTGGGGCATGTGTGTGTGTGGTGGTCTGTGTGTGTTTGTGTGGTGCTGTATGAGTGAGGCATGTGTGTTTGTCTGTGGTGTAGGAGCAAGTGGCGGCCATATTGTTTTTTTCTGACTTTGATAGTGGTGGGCGGGCTGCATAGTGGGGGCGGGACAACTCCCTGCATGATTGAATCACCCAATAGGAGTAGTAACTCCTGCTTTATGCCTCCCCTGGGTGTGTTTGCCAGGCACACAGAAGTCTTCTTTTATATATATACTAGCAATGTGGGACGGCGTTGCCCGTCATGTCATGACCGTTGGGCGCATGTGTGTGAAATGCAGACACACTGAAAAACACAAACACACAGGCAGACACATACCATACATCCCAAGTGTCCCTCTTTAGGAGGGGCAGTCCCTCTTTGAGGGCCAAATCCCTCTGTCCCTCTTTCCCACCCTGTTGTCCCTCTTTTTAAGAGGTCAGACTGCATGCAGGTCCGGCTCCACCTATAGGCGAGATAGGCGCCGGCCTAGGGCGCACACGTACTGGGGGCGTGGGCATGCAGCGGAGAAGAGCTGCGCCTGCACACACCACAACGGGAACCGCAACACAGTCAGGTCTGTGTCACTACTGCCCTCCCTCATTGGGTCGGATCTTTAGTAATGCAGAGCGCGCTGGGAGTCATGATCTCCCGCCGCGCTCTGCATTACTGAAGAGAAGACTGCGCGGGAGCTACAGGTATGTGATAGGGGGCAAATTGGAGCTGAGGGGGCATAGTGGAGCTGCTGGGGGCAAGTTGGAGAGGATGGGGGTCAAAGTGGAGATGATAGGGGCAAGTTGGAGCGGATGGGGGGCAAAGTGAAGCTGAAGGGGGGGGCAAAGTGGAGCTGAAGGGGGGGCAAAGTGGAGCTGGTGGGGGCAAGTTGGAGCGGATGGGGGCCAAAGTGGAGCGGATGGAGGCAAGTTGGAGCGGATGGGGGGCAAAGTGGAGCTGTTGGTGGCAAGTTGGAGCTGAGGGGGCATAGTGGAGCTGGTGGGGGCAAGTTAGAGTGGATGGGGAGCAAAGTGGAGCTGATGGGGGCAAGTTGGAGCGGATGGTGGGCAAAGTGGAGCTGATGGGGGCAAGTTAGAGCGGATGGTGGGCAAAGTGGAGCTGCTGGGGGCAAGTTAGAGCGGATGGTGGGCAAAGTGGAGCTGCTGGGGGCAAGTTGGAGCTGCTGAGGGCATAGTGGAGCTGCTGGGGGCAAGTTGGAGCTGATGGGGGCAAAGTGGAGCTGCTGGGGGCATAGTGGAGCTGGTGGGGGGCAAAGTGCAGCTGATAGGGCCAAAGTGAAGCTGATAAGGGGCAAGTTGGAGCTGGTGGGGGGCATCTCTTACAGGCATCCCCAGACCAGGGGCAGACTGGCCCAGGGGGCAGAGAGAGGACAATCATGAAAAGAGGTGGGGTATAAGTAGGCGGGGTATAAAGGGGTGGGACACAAGGGGCGGAGAGAAATGGGCGGCAAAATTAAGTTTTCCCTAGGGTGGCAAAAATCCTTGCACCAGCCCTGACTGTGTGGTGTGTATTACTTTGCTCTACAGCAATAAAGCAATAATCTTCAGTATATGTGTTTATACATTAGTGAGTGCAAATAAAATACTTTGGTCTTGCACTAAATAATTTATTCACTTACATAAATAGCCAGTAATAGGTCATGAAATAACCTAAAAATTCTTACTATTGCCCCGCCCACCAGCCACGCCCCCAACAATATCACCTAAATGTAAAGTGTCCCTCTTTGGCCATGTGAAATGTTGGGAGGTATGCACATACACACAGTGAGCGGCAGAAACATGCAAAAGACATGTACACACAGACACACTGGAGATGCACACATGGACACACATATGTAACAGAGATGTACACAAACACACACGCAACATATATGAGCAGAAACACATGCGCTCGTGAGTTGTGCACCCCTCTGGCACTCAAATGGTTAATGTATAGAGAGGCATGTCAGAGATAAATAGCAGTGGGAAGTGTATTCATACCTGGGAACTGATTTGTGTAGTCCCTGGAGGGGACTGATGTGGTGCTGATGTGGAGAGACAAATGGGGCAAACTGGGTTAAAAGTGGGCGGGGCTTAATCGCGAGTAGGGGACGGGGCTTAACATAAATGTTGAAAAGTGTTAGTAATAGGCTGCGGAAGGAGGAGATGTGGGAGGGAAATGCAAGTTTACAGTGTGAGGAGTTTGAACACACTCCCTGAGGGGTAAAACTTGATACACAACCCTGTGGCAGTCAGTGGGTTAAGTGTGAATCTGATGGCTGTCTGTCCTGTGTCTTGCATGGCAAATGATGACAGTGAAGAAATAATTCAGCAATGAGGGCCTACCTTAACCCTTTGAGTGCCGTTTTGTTCCTCAGTGGCTGTAGTACAGGCCCTGCTGAGGCCACTGGGAGTCAGGGTGAGTGACTGTTGTCAGCCATATTTCTTTCTGGCTTTGTGTGTGTTTGGTGCTGTGTGAGTGAGGCATGTGTGTGTAACACCCAGGAACTTTAACTTGTGGAGTCCCTCATGTGGTGTTGATGTGGAGAGAGCAATGGGGCAATTTGGGTTAAAGGGGGCGGGGCTTAATCACGAGTGGGGGCGGGGCTTAACATAAATGTGGAAAAGTGTTAGTTATAGGCTGGGGAAGGAGGAGAAGTGGGAGGGAAATGCAAGTTTACAGTGTGAGGGGTTTGAACACACTCCCTGAGGGGTAAAAGTTGATACAGAACCCTGTGGCAGTCAGTGGGTTAAGTGTGTACCTGATGGCTGTCTGTCCTGTGTCTTGCATGGCAAATGATGACAGTGAAGAAATAATTGAGCAATGAGTGCCTACCTTAACCCTTTGAGTGCCATTTTGTTCCCCTGGTGCTGCAGTACAGGTCCTGCTGAGGCCACTGGGAGTCAGGGTGAGTGACTGTGTGTGTGTGTGTCAGCCATATTTATTTCTGGCTTTGTGTGTGTATGTGGTGCTATGTGTGTGAGTGGGGGCATGTGTGTTTGGTGCTGTGTGAGTGGGGCATGTGTGTGTGTGGTGGTCTGTGTGTGTTTGTGTGGTGCTGTGTGAGTGAGGCATGTGTATTTGTCTGTGGTGTAGGAGCAAGTGGCGGCCATATTGTTTTTTTCTGACTTTGATAGTGGTGGGCGGGCTGCATAGTGGGGGCGGGCCAACTCCCTGCATGACTGAATCACCCAATAGGAGTAGTAACTCCTGCTTTATGCCTCCCCTGGGTGTGTTTTGCCAGGCACAAAGTCTTCTTTTATATATATAGACTAGCAACATGGGACGGCGTTGCCCGTCATGTTATGACCGTTGGGCGCATGTGTGTGAAATGCAGACACACTGATAAACACAGACATATGCAGCATACAGGCAGACACATACCATACATCCCAAGTGTCCCTCTTTAGGAGGGACAGTCCCTCTTTGAGGGCCAAATCCCTCTGTCCCTCTTTCCCACCCTGTTGTCCCTCTTTTTAGGAGGTCAGACTGTGTGCAGGGCCGGCTGCACCTATAGGCGAGGTAGGCGCCGGCCTAGGGCGCACACGTACTGGGGGCGGGGGCATGCAGCGGAGAAGAGGTGCGCCCACACACACCACGCCAGGAACCACAACACAGTCAGGTCTATGTTGCTACAGCGCTCCCTCATCTGGTCGGATCTTTAGTAATGCAGAGCGCGCTGGGAGTCATGATCTCCCGCCGCACTCTGCATTACTGAAGAGAAGACTGCGTGCGAGATACAGGTATGTGATGGGGGGCAAGTTGGAGCTGAGGGGGCATAGTGGAGCTGAGGGGGCAAGTTGGAGCAGATGTGGGGCAAAGTGGAGATGATGGGGGCAAGTTGGAGCTGTTAGGGGAAAGCTGGAGCTGAGGGGGCATAGTGGAGCTGATGGGGGCAAGTTGGAGATGATGAGGGTCAAAGTGGAGCTGATGAGGGTCAAAGTGGAGCTGATGAGGGTCAAAGTGGAGCTGAGGGGGGGCAAGTTGGAGCTGAGGGGGGGCAAGTGGAGCTGAGGGGGGGCAAAGTGGAGCTGGTGGGGCAAGTTGGAGCGGATGGGGGGGCAAGTTGGAACGGATGGGGGCAAGTTGGAGCTGCTGGGGGCATAGTGGAGCTGGTGGGGGCAAGTTGGAGCGGATGGGGGCAAAGTGGAGCTGATGGGGGTAAGTTGGAGAGGATGGGGGGCAAAGTGGAGCTGATGGGGGTAAGTTGGAGCTGAGGGGGCAAAGTGGAGCTGGTGGGGGCACGTTGGAGCTGATGGGGGCAAGTTGGAGTTGATAGGGGCAAAGTGGAACTGGTGGGCCAAAGTGAAGCTGATAAGGGGCAAGTTGGAGCTGGTGGGGGGCATCTCTTACAGGCATCTCCAGAACAGGGGCAGAGTGGCTCAGGGGGCAGAGAGAGGACAATCATGAAAAGAGGTTGGGTATACGTAGGCAGGGTATAAAGGGGTGGGACACAAGGGGCGGAGCGAAATGGGTGGCAAAATTAGGTTTTGCCTAGGGTGGCAAAAATCCTTGCACCAGCCCTGACTGTGTGGTGTGTATTACTTTGCTCTACAGCAATAAAGCAATAAATTAAGTATATGTGTTTATACATTAGTCTGTGCAAATTAAATACTTTGGTCTTGAACTAAATCATTTATTCAGTTACATAAATAGCCAGTAATATGTCATGAAATAACCTAAAAATTCTTACTAATGCCCCGCCCACCAGCCACACCCCCAATAATATCACCTAAAACTAACGTGTCCCTCTTTGGCCCTGTGAAATGTTGGGAGGTATGCACATACACACAGTGAGCGGCAGAGACATGCAAAACACATGTACACACAGACACACTGGAGATGCACACATGGACACACATATGTAACAGAGATGTACACACACAGACACGGAACATATATGAGCAGAAACACATGTGCTCATGAGTTGTGTACCCCTCTGGCACTTAAAGGGTTAAGGTATAGAGAGGCATGTCAGAGTTAAATAGCAGTGGGAAGTGTGTTCATACCTGGGAACACTGACTTGTGAAGTCCCTAGAGGGGACTGATGTGGTGCTGATGTAGAGAGACAAATGGGGCAATCTGGGTTAAAAGTGGGTGGGGCTTAATCGCGAGTAGGGGCGGGGCTTAACATAAATGGGGAAAAAGTGTTAGTAATAGGCTGGTGAAGGAGGAGAAGTGGGAGGGGAATGCAAGTTTACAGTGTGAGGGGTTTTAACACACTCCATGAGGGGTAAAACTTGATACAGAACCCTGTGGCAGTCAGTGGGTTAAGTGTGAATCTGATGGCTGTCTGTCCTGTGTCTTGCATGGCAAATGGTGACAGTGAAGAAGTAATTCAGCAATGAGGGCCTACTTTAACCCTTTGAGTGCCATTTTGTTCCCCTGGTGATGCAGCACCGTTCAGTGGCTTTACTACAGGTCCTGCTGAGGCCACTGGGAGTCAAGGTGAGTGACTGTGTGTCAGCCATCTTTCTTTCTGGCTTTGTGTGTGTATATGGGTGTTTGGTGTTGTGTGAGTGGGGCATGAGTGTGTAATACCTGTGAACTTTTACTTGTGGAGTCCCTCATGTGGTGCTGATGTGGAGAGAGCAATGGGGCAATCTGGGTTAAAGGGGGCGGGGCTTAATCGTGAGTAGGGGGCGGGGCTTAACATAAATATGAAAAAGTGTTAGTAATAGGCTGGGGAAGGAGGAGAAGTGGGAGAGAAATGCAAGTTTACAGTGTGAGGGGTTTGAACACACTCCCTGAGGGGTAAAACTTGATACACAACCCTGTGGCAGTCAGTGGGTTAAGTGTGAATCTGATGGCTGTCTGTCCTGTGTCTTGCATGGCAAATAATGACAGTGAAGAAATAATTGAGCAATGAGGACCTACCTTAACCCTTTGAGTGCAATTTTGTTCCTCTGGTGCTGCAGTACAGGTCCTGCTGAGGCCTCTGGGAGTCAGGGTGAGTGACTGTGTGTGTGTGTCAGCCATATGTATTTCTAGCTTTGTGTGTGTATGTGGTGCTGTGTGTGCGAGTGGGGGCATGTCTGTTTGGTGCTGTGTAAGTGGGGCATGTGTGTGTGTGTGGTGCTGTGTGAGTGGGGCATGTGTGTGTGTTTGTGTGGTGCTGTGTGAGTGGGGCATGTGTGTGTGGTGGTCTGTGTGTGTGAGTGGGGCATGTGTGAGTGGGGCATGTGTGTTTGTCTGTGGTGTAGGAGCAAGTGGCGGCCATATTGTTTTTTTCTGACTTTGATAGTGGTGGGCGGGCTGCATAGTGGGGGCGTGCCAACTCCCTGCATGATTGAATCACCCAATAGGAGTAGTAACTCCTGCTTTATGCCTCCCCTGGGTGTGTTTTGGCAGGCACAAAGTCTTCTTTTATATATATAGATAGATAGATAGATAGAAGAGAAGATGGGAATTACATTAGTTAGTTATTTGCTGCCATCTTGTGGCCTTTTTGTTGGTAATGCACTTATGACACATTTACTTTGTATGTAAACCACACCCCTGCTCTCTAGTGAGGCACTTCCTGTATCATGGTTGCCTGCCACATGTAACAGGGACACATGTATTCTGCATGCTAAGCTAGGAAAGCACCATCTTTTTACCGCATAATACTGAGATCCATTCATTCCGCTGTATTCCGTTGTTTGTTGTACAGAATAAACCAGTTCGTGGATGAAAACCGGT
Organism: Rhinophrynus dorsalis; assembly: GCA_037306005.1. Taxonomy (NCBI): domain Eukaryota; kingdom Metazoa; phylum Chordata; class Amphibia; order Anura; family Rhinophrynidae; genus Rhinophrynus; species Rhinophrynus dorsalis. The sequence goes on along the minus strand of CM074723.1, from coordinate 9,401,049 downwards.
ATGGGCGAGTTCAGCTATCTGATAAGGATTGTCTGCAGTGGTTATATCTGCTTATTCAGACCAGGCATAGAGGTCTTACAAGGGATTGATCGCTATCACAACAATCAGAGTCAGAATACCCATGCTGCCCCACAATATAAAATAACCTGACATTCTGCCTCACAATATAGAAATCCGACATGCTGCCCCCCCCTGTAAAATCCAACATGCTGCTCCACCTCAGTAAAATTTGATATATGCTGCTTCGTAAATTCTATGTATGCTTCCCCCACACAGTTAATCATTTGAGTGCCAGAGGGGTACGCAAGACATTGCTTTGCAATGCATTGCTTACCACTCTGGCACTTCGAGGGTCATTATGCAATTCTAGTTAAACAGCCCGTTACACGGGCCACAGTGCCACTGCCACCCGGTCGCGGGGCAGTCACGCGCAGTAGAGACTGCCCGCGCCACGGCTGATACAGAGCTGGACGCTCCTTCGGAGCGCCCAGCTCTATATCAGCCGCGGCGCGGACAGTCTGTACTGCGCATGACTGCAGCACGCGCAGCAGTGTCTACTGCGCATGTCATGATGTTACACACGATTTAGCGCATTATTATATAGGATATGCTGCCCAAGAACTTGGGTATATGTCTAAAAAAATGTGTACTGCAGCATCTCTAATCCTGTACTATGTCTGTTTTGCTTTGAAAGAAAATCAGACCTCGTGGGGGGCATCAGGTCCCCTCTTGCTGTCCCCATGGCACTGGTCACCTATCCAGCAGGATAAGTGATCAATGCAGTGACCAGGAACGTGATTACTGCCTTCCAATAGGAGCTCCTACTCAAGACGTCATTCTATGAATGCCCAGATTGACTTGGAGAATCCTCAAGATCTACTCGCATCACGTCAGCAGGAACTACTACTGGAAAGAGGTAATTGCCTTCCTGGTCGCTGCGTTGATCATCTGTCCTATTGGATCGGTGATCAGTGTCAGGGGGACATCAGCATACCTGGGAACTCTCCAGATTTGTCCCGGAGACTCCAGTTTTAACACTGCTTTACCAGGTCTCCGGGGCTGATTCCTCCGGATGTGGGGAGTTTCTATTGAACCTCTGCCCACTTCTGCTCTTTCCCCCTGTGTTCCTCCTTCCCCAGCCATCTTTTACTGTCTGTGTCACACTTTTAAGCCCTGTCTCCCAACTCGTGTCAAGCCCTGCCCCTTTTTGACGTGATTCATGTCATTTTTCTCACTCCCTACAGCACCAGAGGAGACAACAATTGAAACTTCCCATGTATGGATATCAGGAGGGGCCCTGATGCCCCCCACGTTGTATGATTTTCTTTCAAAGCAAAATGCGCAAAGTGCAGGATTAGCAATCCTTTACCATATATTCTTCTTGAACAGCATATGTCAAATTATACTGGGGGAGCAGAATATGTCAAATTCTACTGGGGGAGTAGCATGTGTCAAATTATACTGGGGTAGTAACATGTCAGCGTTCGCTGAGGTCAACATGTTGAGGCAGCATGGCGAACATCACCATTGTGTGTTAGCCTCAGGCTTGTTCACTTGCACAGGTAGTGCCCAGAGGGATTTGTGGCTACCAGTGGGCAAGGGAAAAAGGCTGGGGAATAGCTGGTAGCCACAAATCCCCATAGATGCTGCCTGACCCTCAGCCTTGTTCCCTTAGGAGTGCACAGCACTGTGAGGATGATTTTGTACTGCATTGTGAACTTGTTTAACCCTTTGAGTCTCATAGGGGTGTGCAATCCACAGCCCTATGGCACTCAAAGGTATAAGGGAGTGATGCTGTTCATGGTGCTGAAAGAATACTCTCCACTCCCCTACTGACCAAGTCGGGAAGCACAGAGAATGATGTCAGACTTCAGGATTGTCTACTGTTGGTGATATGTGAGGGAGGGCATCCCTTCCACATGGACAGCAGTTCGACAACTTGTATGATAATGTGGACCTTCTCCTCCGCTCCCCTTCCTAAATTTTAGTGAAAATGCTGATGTATGTGTACATCGAAATGTCGAAGTGCTTTGAACACATCGATAAAATCATATCGTTATAGCATCGACCTTTAGTGCATCTAGGCCACATTTCTTGGGCAAAATCCAGACATTCTGTAGAAAACCAACTGCACCATCTGTGGGACATAAATATGCCCCTTAATTTCTACTTATTTAAAAGGCACTTTTGACATGTTAAAGGCTATAGATGTGTTCAGGAAATTGCAAAGAAATGCAAAGTATTGAAGCTCCATTTAAATCAGTGTAAATATTTTATGTGATCCATAAGGTGTTATTGGTTTACTCCAGAATTACTATATACTAATGTAACGGTGGGTGGCACTCACGTGTAGATGTTTTGGTTTGCTGAGCCTCTGAGTTGATGAAATTGAGGAAATAGCATGTTCTGGCAGCACCTCCAGCTGATCTCCGTCTGGACAGGGTAAATACAGGCATAAAACAATAAGAATAGACCACATGTTTACAACGATATAACATAGTAAATCATTTACCCTACACTGGGTAACCTATGGAAAACAATACACCTTACAATATAAATTTACCCCCAAGTATCTAAAACAATACATTTTCTACCCAAGATACCCTGTATTTCCTCCCAAATGTGTGTGCACCAGTGTGGCCCTTGCTGAGGTGGAGACCAAGGACCAAGTAAGGTTTGAGGTTTTTACAGTAGGAAAATGGGCAGACTAGATGGACCGAATGGTTCTTATCTGCCGTCAGATTTTATGTTTCTGTGTAGTGTTACTCCTTAGCATGCCCCTTCCTTTCTCTAAACACTTTGACAAGAATGTTAATTTTTCGTTTCACATGTATATTTAAAGGAGCAGTAAACGTTTATTTATGAAAACACATATTTTATAGAGCATCTCCTGCTGAATAAAACAAAGTCACTCCCATCACGGTCAGATGTTTTATTCTAAATTTCTAACAGTTCAAATAATCAGGAAGTGAATTTAGTGTGCGTTTACTTCCAGGAAGTGAATTCACTGTGTGTTTACTTTCTGATAGATCTGACAGGAAGTGAATTTACTGTGATTACTTCCTGATAGTTCTAACTGACAGGAAGTGACTCAGCAGTTTCTATCACATTCTGTGGAGAACTGTTCGTCTCTGACTTTTCTGACTTTCCTCTCCATTAGAATCTAACAGGAAATCTAATTAGAATTTGACCACTAGAGGACACTGCTAATGTGAAAAACCAGGGGTTTAAACTGTAATAACTCTGGAAATATAAATCTCTCGGCAGTGGGAGTACCCTTATTTAACTCAATAGGAAAATCCCTACAATATATATTTTTTCCTAAAAAACGTTTACTGCTCCTTTAAGGAAATCGGTATGCAAAGTGCATTTGCTTATGTTAGTCTGTTTTCAAAGGTCAAAAAATAACTACTGTAAAATCTCAGGTATAATACGCACCTGTGTATAATATCAAGGTGTAAATTAGATTTATGATTTTAGGGGGAAACAAGAGTGCTTATGTATAATACGCACCCTTGTTTTCACTCCCTCTACCCTCCAAAAAAAATGTGTTTCTTGTCTGCTTCCCTACACCACCTGAATATGCACTCACCTTGCCCTCTTTCTACTCACCCCCCTCTGAAGGCGTCTGGAACATCTGCACAGCGGGCGGCATGCTTGAATTTGCTGCCCTCTTCCTGTGAGGACCTGGGTTAATCAGGATAATGTTAGTGTCCTTTGAGGGCTTGAAGGTCCTCGCTGAGCACTACTGTAGATCCAGTGCTTAAACCTTTGTACACTGAAACTACAGTAGTGACCTGCAAGGACCTGTAGGTCCTCAAAGGGAACTACGATTACCTTGAAGTAATACTGGTCCTCACAAGGGGATGTGGGAAACGGGCAGCAAATGAAACCTGCCTCCAGAGGGGGTGAGAGTAGGGAGTGGATGGTGGGAGAATATTAACCCCTTAAGGACCGGAGGTTATGGGACATTTCCGTCCCATAACGACCGCATAGGGGCACTTTGACGCGCCGGTACACGTGACCTGTCACGTGTATCGGCGTGTCACTATGGGGCTTGAAAGAGATCGCTCCGATCTTGGAGCGGTCTATTTCATGCCCTATTTTTACTTACAGCGCTCCCGGTAGAGCGCTGTAAGTAAAAAGTACGTGACGTACCATGACCGTCATCGGTCCTTGAGTAGTTCAAGGACCGTGACGGTCCTGGTACGTCAAGGGTCCCTAAGGGGTTAAGGTGGAGGGAATGAGGAGCGGGAGCAGACATGATATATATTTTTTCTCTTGTATATAATACACACCCCCCCACTTCACATTATGTGAAAAGGAGCAAAATTATTAATAATATATGTGAGATTTTACAGTATATATTTATGCATTTGTATCTTTCATTACATGCTTAACGAATTACATATAAAATGTTAGCTGTGCCCCAAAAAGTCCAAAAAAGATTGAGAACCACTGTCCTAAATGTTTTCTTCAGGCTTGAACGTCTTTCTGTTTGAGGACTGCACATTATCCAACAGATCAGGATCTCCGTCACTCTGATGAGGACAGGCGCTGTAATTCAACAGGCTCTGGAGAGTAACAGGATGATCACCAGTATTTATAGATGTAACTCTTTAAACCTTTGCGGGCAAGATAGATATCCGACACATTACAACACAATGCATTGAATACCGCTCTGTCTCTCAAAGGGTTTAAAGGGGTAGTAATGTTTCACAAAAGCAGCAGCTCCAATTAATCTTCATAGTATTTGGGCCATGGAGAGTGTTATTTCAATACTGTCAGAGTTGTAGTACAAGAGTAATTGAAAGATAAAGTTTCCCCTCCCGCCCCTTTTACCTAGTGTAACACTGCTCACCTCAGATGTGGAATCCAGTCCATAGACCAGACAGATAACAGCAGGGGACAATCTTCTTCCTATGAGAACAATGAAAGCCCTGCCCCCTTGACAAGTTTTTCAGCTTTTTCCCTTATTTTAATTGAAGATTGTCCCTCTCTGCAATCTACCTGGGCACCTCCCTTCTGCTCTGGCTGAGCAGTGTTACATCAGTAAAAGGGGCGGGAGGGGGATACTTTGTCATTGAATTACTCTTGAACTACAACTCTGACAGAATTGAAATAACACTCTCCAAAGTCCAAATACCATGATGATTAATTAGAGCTGGTTTTATTATGAAACGTTACTATCCCTTTAAATGCAAAAAAAGATCTTAAAGATTTATACTTAATTAACTCTGAGCATGCCAGACGCTTGCCCAAGGAATTGTGTTAAATAGCTCTCTGGTATTGAAAGGGTTAATACACTTAAACCCTTTGAGTGAGAGAGGGTTTACACCGCCCTTGGTTCTCAACGAGTTATTGCTGTGAATAAAGGGTGTTCAACATGTGACTAGATGGATTACAACCACCATATGATGCGGGTTGTAATCTGGTAGCATCTAGAGAGCTTCATGTTGGACGTCCATACACATTCCCTTTGTGATAGGGATTAATGTATTTGCTAGTGGACCCTCATGTTGGGAAGGCGTGGAGGGACTGCCTGAAAATGTATCTCAGGCTCTGCATCAATCTATGATACCATGAGGGTTATGCACTAAGCGGTGATGAAGAGGTGATAAAGCAGAGATAACTTCTCCAGTGATATCACTTCTCCAGTTCCTATGTTATTCTATACAGCCTATGCGCTAAGATCTCCAAAGTTGGATAAATCTTAGTGCATAGGTTCCATAGAATAACATAGGAACTGGAGAAGCGATATCACTGGAGAAGTCATCTCCGCTTTATCACCACTTTATCACCACTTTATCACGCCTTAGTGCATAAACCCCCAAAGAGTCTGTGTTTTTTTATTTGATTCCATGGTCATGTGTAAAATAGTATGGGAGTTAATCACTGTACTTTTTCGTAAACGGTGTGTATAATAGCATGGAGTATCTTCATACAAGTGAATACACTGTGTCATAAAATGTGTAAGATGTATTAACCCCTTGGATACCAAAGAGGTCTACAATATGTTGGATACCTCCCTATCGTTCATCATGACATTAAAGGGATAGTAACCCCCCAAAAAAAACTTGATGCCAAACTACAGCAATCATAGAAACATACTGAACGCACTTAGTCCCATCTCTCAAACCTTTATGGTTTGAGAGATGTAAGGCAAGACAGTCCTCCGGTCCCTCCCCCTTCTCATACGTCCGCTGTATAGCGGATGTCATGAGATCCGGCTTCCAGCACCAGACGGCAGCTCTGCAGTAGGGTGACCACGGGTCCCGGAACGTCCGGGACTGTCCCTTATTTCAGGGCTATGTCCCGCGTCCCGGGTCATCTTCAACCGGGACAATGAAGTGTCCCGGAATGAAGCCAAGCCGCCCTGGATGTCAGCCTGCAAGCGGTGTGTCACATCATGGACGCCGCTCGCGGCATCCATGATATGACACACCGCTTGCAGGCTGACATCCAGGGCGGCAATGCAGCTTACCTGGAGGCAAGCGCTCTAGTAATACAGAGCGCTGGGAGATGACATCATCTCCCAGCGCTCTGCATTACTGAGCACAGTGCGCGGGATCTTCAGCTCTGTGCCGGAGGAGGCACAGAGCACTTTCCACGCCGCTAGACCACCAGGGACTCAAGGTATGAAGGGGCAACTAGGGTGACCACTTCCCGGAATGGCAGAAGGGAAATGTGGTCACCCTACTCTGCAGGAGTGCTATCATCTAGATATCTCCGTATTATTACTTCATGGGTATGGTCTAAAAGGTGTGCCTGGCTTGCAAGCACATGTTGTAGACCATTCCTATGAAGTAATTATACGGAGATATCGAGATGACAGTGCTCCTGCAGAACTGCGGAAATTCGGACAACCGGATTCTAATGAATGTTTTACTGGCTCAAAATGAATCAAACCCATAGTCAGGTTGTGCCTGGGGGGCGGGAGACTGGTAAGTGCTAAATCCTTTGTGTGTCTATGTGGCACTCAAAGGCTTAAACACCCTCCTAAACTTTTAAAGTGATAGTTCTCCTTTAACCATTTGAAACCCAGAAAGTTGTGCAACACATTGCTCTGCTGATATTTTTCAAGACTGGTTTGAAGACTTGTTGCTGATTGGCCAAATGGGGTTTGATGATTGATTAAATGGACAGGAAAAATTCAAGAACTGATACAAGTTAAACTTTACCTTGCTATACCACATCCAAACGGCCAGGAGTATAGAAATGCCCAGAACTGAGGTAAAAGGAATAATCAAGAACAGTCTAGACCCTATAAAACAAAAATTGCAAATATGTTACCTTATATTGTATTAACACAGAAGTAACACCTTCTAACAAAAACCTTCCACTTATCTAATCCTAATGGCCCCTATGAATGTTGCCATTGCGCTTTTATTCAAGAGATACATCTTCACTCAGTCCTGAATGTCAGGTTCATAGGGTCGGATATGACAGCTACTGGCCGTTTCTTTACACTGAATCAAGGGGACTGCATGAACCTGCTTAACTCTTTAAGGGCCAGAAAACTGAGCAACGCAACGCAGTGAGCAGAGCTTCAGGTCCTGATAGCAATTGTCATGTCTGCCTTCATGGACATAACATCCAGGATTTATGGAAGATGTTATCTCTTGAACAGAGGCGTAATGGCGTAACAATAGGGGTCGCACCTGCGACCGAGCCCGTCACTACAGGGGCCAGGCCGCCCCCTGTGAACCCATCGCCACTCGCCCACAGCCCGTGCCCGCAGCAGCTCAGCTGATCTCCCGGCACTCAAGTAATGTAGAGCGCTGGGAGATGACATCATCTCCCAGTGCTCTGCATTACTGAGAACCGCGCGGGAACGGGTGATGGAGGTAGGAGATGGACATGGGGCAATGTGAAGATGGGGGGGGCGCCGGGCCCATGGCAATTTCTGCACCAGGGCCCGGTGGCTTCCAGTTACGCCACTGGGCACAAGGGCAAAATTCATAAGAGCCATTACAATTTTTAAACCATATTAAGTTAAGCGAGGGTTATTTTTAATAGCCGGTAAATCGACTTTATAGGTACAGTTTATTATATATAATTTCTTGTCTTTCTTAGGTGGTGCTGTAAAGCTCTCCTCACACTGAAATAGACAGGCATTCACAACACATACGCACATCCACTAGACTTGTGCAATTCGCTTCGGCCAATTTCGGAATTCGGACGAATAAGGGTCATTCGGTGTCATTTGGGCTGGCCAAAAGGCAAGGGCTGTTTGTAAAAACACTAAATCCGAAATTCGTTGTAAATTTTGGAAATTTGTACAACAGCTTCCCACGTGCGGGTTACTTTCCCGCCCTCTCTAGTCCAATTAGCTTCTTCGTTTTATGATGGGGGTTGGACTAATGACACAGACACCTAGACAGCCTGCATTTCCTGTTAGTCCGTTGTTGGCGTTCAGAGAGAGAAGAAGGAGATAGAGAGTGTCCAGAAAAGTGATTTATTAACCAGTCTAGTGCCAGTCTAGTGCCTTATTGCCACTATCAGGAGCTGTGATTTATTTACACAGCCAATCTGACAGCTATTGTGTAGACAGGCATCCAGCATTAGTGCCTTATTGCAACCGCACGTCATTTTTACCTGTTGAACATAAAAATATTAGGAATTTGTGTAAATAATTTTACACACCCAGTCTGGCAGTTGTGTAGGCAGCCAGGTAGGCAGCGTTAGTGCATACCTCCCAAGTGTCCCTCTTTAGGAGGGACAGTCCCTCTTTTAGACCCAAATCCCTCTGTCCCTCTTTCCCACCCTGATGTCCCTCTTTTTAGGAGATCAGACTGGTAAGATGTATATATAAGTGTATCATACTGCTCTACAGCAATAAAACTCACATTATTGTTTGTTTAAACATCAGTATATGTGTTTATACATTAGTCTGTGTAAATAAAATACTATGATCTTGTTATAAATCATTTATTAGGTAACACAAGAAGGTGTCAATAGGTCATGAAATAGCCTAAAAATTCTCGGTAATGCCCCGCCAACCAGCCACGCCCCCGGCAACACCCCCTAAAACACAAGTGTCCCTCTTTGCCAATTTGAAATGTTGGGAGGTATGTTAGTGTCTTATTGCCACTGCAAGGGAGAGTCATTTTTTTCCTGTTGAAAATAAAAAAAATATTTGTGTTAATAATAATTCTTAGAGTGACGCAGCCAGTCTGACAGTTGTCCTGTGGCCAGGTTTTACAAATCTTAAAGGGGAACTACCACCCGACACAATCTTTAGCTTCATTAAGTCCCATCTGGCGATTAGCTGCTTAGTAGCGCTACTCCCCAGAATAATTACCTTATTTAATAGATTTCTGCTCTCTTCCATGGGTGACAGGCAGGACGGAGCGCGGACATCTTACCATTGCGACGTCCGTGCACCTGCGCTGTCAGTCCCAGCCGGGTCTAGGAGGCGTTGCTAGGAGCCATTTGCTCTGGCTAGGACTGACAGCGCAGGTGCGTGGATGTCACAATGGCAAGATGTCCGCGCTCCGTCCTGCCTGTCAGCCGGGGAAGAGAGCAGAAATCTATTAAATAAGGTAATTATTCTGGTGACTAGCGCTACTAAGCAGCTAGTCGCCAGATGGGGACTTAATGAAGGTAAAGATTGTATGGGGTGGTAGTTCCGCTTTAAATTATTATAGTACACTACCTACCTATCTGTAATGGATTTGAGTCCTAGTGAACAACCTGATGTTCCTTGTCCTGGTACCAGCTGCAGTGACCCAGCAACCACCAACACCACCACAGTGCCGCTGCTTTCAAGCAGAGCTAGCAGAAACAGGCGGCTAAAGAAGAGGACTGTCAGTAGTACTAGTAGTCAATGTCATAGTCAGACTCAGCAGCAGCACTCCAAACCAAAAAATAAAAATAAGAAGGGAACTGTAGGTCGTTCTACCTCTACTAGCAGGGTAGAGAGGTCCAGGTTCTTCTTTGAGACCACAAAGCAGCCGACATCTGTTTCTTGCTGTCAGCTGTTTTGTGATGATCCCCCCAGAACCACCTGCACAATATCTAGTGCCACTGCCAGTTTCGTCACCACCTCCACTACAACCAGATCTACAAACCTGGGGACACCTAGCGTGTTTAACACTACTGGTCAGAAACTATGGGCAGTATCAACGCAGGAGTTTTATAGCGAACATCCGTTAAGCAGTCCAAACGGGAATTGTTTAAGTGTTTGGAGAAAATTTCTCCTGCCACCACTGTCACTGCCACTGAGAGCATATCTTCTCCAATAAAGGTTATTGAGGGAGATAGTTTACCATTTCCCGTTAGCCACCAGGAAGAAGAGGGAATTCAGCAGGTCTCCCCAAAATCTGCTGCTGCTGATTTTTCTTCCTGTCCAAACCTACAAGTGGTGGATGAAGAATATGAGGGACCAAGGTCTCCTAAGCTTGATTTTTCCACCATATGGGAGGAGAAATGGGAGCGGAGAAGGGACAGAAAGTCAGACGGAGAAAGGAGCAGTGCCAAAACGGGTCATGAAGGACCGGAGCGGCAGCAAGGCAGATTGGGGCCGGTAAGGACGTGATATGGGGTTTGTGGTTAGTGATGGTGCAGGTAACATGATAAAGGTCTCCGTGATGGCAGATTCATGTGTGTGCGCTGCTCACCGCATGTCCTGCATCTGGTAGTTAAGGCTGCTCTCGATGATTGCAATAACACTGGAAGATTGTCAGCACTTCTGGAGTTGTGCCAACAAAATGCTGGTCTACTTCTATAGTAGCGCCAAGATAGACAGCGCCTCAGGGAAAAACTGAAAAAGGCAGACCTCCCAGAGAACCACCTCAAACAAGATGTTGGCAGAACTCCACCTTAGATATGCTAGAGTGTATCTTCTTTCTTCAAATTTCATTTATTTGTTCATTAGTGCTTGAACAAATGAAAATCCTGCCCCCCTTGACAGGTGTTCCAGGTTTTTTCTTATGATCACTGAAGATTGTCCCTCTCTGCAATCCATCCGGACAGTCTTGCTGCTCTGAGGTGAGCAGTGTTACATCAGTAAAAGGGGCGGGAGGGGGATACTTTATCATTCAATTACTATTGTACTACAACTCTGACAGAATTGAAATAACACTCTCCATGAAGATTAATTGGAGCTGATTTTATTGTGAAACATTACTATCCCTATAATAGAGAAATTTGCAGGGAAATGAGAAATAAGAAGTAGGTTTTTAAAGTTTACAAGCCAAACGGGTCTGATGCATCATTTAAAAAATATAAAGAATGTGATAAAATTTGCAAACAAGCAATTAGGCTAGCTAAATCTGAAAATGAGAGAAGTACTGCAAAAGAGAGCAAGAAAAATCGTAAACAATTCTACAAGTATATAAATAACAAAAGGATTAAGGTTGATATTGGTTCTCTCGAGCCTGAAACAGGTGAATTGATTAGTGAGGATAAGGCTATGGCTGACACCTCAAACACATTCTTTTCTTCTCTGAATACAAAGGAAGCAACAATGGCAGGATATGGGCAAACAGACAAAATCACCGAATTCCCTCCATCATGTACATGGTTTACTGAGGACAAAGTCCAAAAGAGACCGGAAAATGTTATGGTGAATAAAGCACCTGGACCTGACAGTATACACCCAAGGGTACGTAAGGAACGCAATTCAGTAATAGCAAGGCCATTATACTTTATATTTATTTATTCACTTTCATCAGGCATAATGCTTTGTGACTGGAGGAAAGCTGATGTAGTTCCATTGTTGAAAAAGGGGGCAAGATCCAAACCAGCAAATTATAGACCTGTGAGCTTGACTTCCATAGTGGGTAATATATTAGAAAGCGAGATACGTATATATAAATATATATCTATATATATAAAAGAAGACTTTGTGCCTGCCAAAACACACCCAGGGGTGGTATTAAGGAGAAGTTACTGTTCCCATTGGCTGATTCAGTCATGCAGGGAGTTGGCCCGCCCCCACTATGCAGCCCGCCCACCACTATCAAAGTCAGAAAAAAACAATATGGCCGCCACTTGCTCCTACACCACAGACAAACACACATGCCCCACTCACACAGCACCAAACTCACACACTTGCCCCACTCACACACACTTGCCCCACTCACACACACATGCCCCACTCACACAGCACCAAACACACATGCCCCCACTCACATACACAGCACCACATACACACACAAAGCCAGAAATAAATATGGCTGACACACACACACAGTCACTCACCCTGACTCCCAGTGGCCTCAGCAGGACCTGTAGTGCAGCACCAGAGGAACAAAATGGCACTCAAAGGGTTAAGGTAGGCCCTCATTGCTCAATTATTTCTTCACTGTCATCATTTGCCATGCAAGACACAGGACAGACAGCCATAAGATTCACACTTAACCCACTGACTGCCACAGGGTTGTGTATCAAGTTTTAGCCCTCAGTGAGTGTGTTCAAACCCCTCACACTGTAAACTTGCATTTCCCTCCCACTTCTCCTCCTTCCCCAGCCTATTACTAGCACTTTTCCACATTTATGTTAAGCCCCGCCCACTTTTAACCCAGATTGCCCCATTTGTCTCTCCACATCAGCACCACATGACTCCCCTCTAGGGACTACACAAGTCAATGTTCCCAGGTACGAATACACTTCCCACTGCTATTTAACTCTCACATGCCTCTCTATATCTTAACCCTTTGACTGCCAGAGGGGTGCACAACTCATGAGTGCATGTGTTTCTGCTCATATATGTTGCGTGTGTGTTTGTGTACATCTCTATTACATATGTGTGTCCATGTGTGCATCTCTAGTGTGTCTGTGTGTGTGCACGTGTCTTTTGCATGTTTCTGTCGCTCACTGTGTGTATGTGCATACCTCCCAACATTTCACATGGCCAAAGAGGGACACTGTAGTTTTAGGTGATATTGTTGGGGGCGTGGCTGGTGGGCAGGGCATTTGTAAGAATTTTTAGGTTATTTCATTACCTATTACTGGCTATTTATGTAACTGAATAAATGATTTAGTTCAAGTATTTTATTTGCACAGACTAATGTATAAACACATATACTGAAGTTTATTGCTTTATTGCTGTAGAGCAAAGTAATACACACCACACAGTCAGGGCTGGTGCAAGGATTTTTGCCACCCTAGGCAAAACCTAATTTTGCCGCCCATTTCGCTCCGCCCCTTGTGTCCCACTCCTTTATACCCCGCCTACTTATACCCCACCTCTTTTCATGATTGTCCTCTCTCTGCCCCCTGGGCCAGTCTGCCCCTGGTCTGGAGATGCCTGTAAGAGATGCCCCCCACCAGCTCCAACTTGCCCCTTATCAGCTTCACTTTGGCCCACCAGCTCCACTTTGCCACCATCAGCTCCAACTTGCCACCATCAGCTCCACTTTGCCCCCCATCCACTCCAACTTGCCCCCATCAGCTCCACTTTGCCCCCCATCTGCTCCAACGTGCCCCCACCAGCTCCACTTTGCCCCCCATCTGCTCTAACGTGCCCCCACCAGCTCCACTTTGCCCCCTCAGCTCCACTTTGCCCCCCATCCTCTCCAACTTACCCCCATCAGCTCCACTTTGCCCCCCATCTGCTCCAACTTGCCCCCCATCCGCTCCAACTTGCCCCCACCAGCTCCAACTTGCCCCCACCAGCTCCACTATGCCCCCCATCCTCTCCAACTTGCCCACCATCCGCTCCACTTTGCCCCCCATCTGCTCCACTTTGCCCCCCTTCAGCTCCACTTTGCCCCCCTCAGCTCCAACTTGCCCCCCCTCAGCTCCACTTTGACCCTCATCCGCTCCACTTTGACCCCATCAGCTCCAACTTGCCCCCACCAGCTCCACTATGCCCCCTCAGCTCCAGCTTTCCCCTAACAGCTCCAACTTGCCCCCATCATCTCCACTTTGCCCCACATCCGCTCCAACTTGCCCCCTCAGCTCCACTATGCCCCCTCAGCTCCAACTTGCCCCCTATCACATACCTGTAGCTCCCGCGCAGTCTTCTCTTCAGTAATGCAGAGCACGGCGGGAGATCATGACTCCCAGCGCGCTCTGCATTACTAAAGATCCAACCAGATGAGGGAGAGCTGTAGCAACACAGACCTGACTGTGTTGTGGTTCCCGGCGTGGTGTGTGTGCGGGCGCAGCTCTTCTCCGCTGCATGCCCGCGCCCCCAGTACGCGTGCGCCCTAGGCCGGCGCCTACCTCGCCTATAGGTGGATCTGCCCTGCACACAGTCTGACCTCCTAAAAAGAGGGACAACAGGGTGGGAAAGAGGGACAGAGGGATTTGGCCCCTAAAGAGGGACACTTGGGATGTATGGTATGTGTCTGCCTGTGTGTTGCATATGTCTGTGTTTATCCGTGTGACTTGCCACCATCAGCTCCACTTTGCCCCCATCAGCTCCGCTTTGCCCCCCATCCGCTCCAACGTGCCCCCACCAGCTCCACTTTGCCCCCCATCTGCTCTAACGTGCCCCCACCAGCTCCACTTTGCCCCCTCAGCTCCACTTTGACCCCCATCCTCTCCAACTTACCCCCATCAGCTCCACTTTGCCCCACATCCGCTCCAACTTGCCCCCACCAGCTCCAACTTGCCCCCACCAGCTCCACTAAGTCCCCCATCCGCTCCAACTTGCCCCCCCATCCGCTCCAACTTGCCCCCCCTTCAGCTCCACTTTGCCCCCCTTCAGCTCCACTTTGCCCCCCCTCAGCTCCAACGTGCCCCCCCTCAGCTCCACTTTGACCCTCATCCGCTCCATTTTGCCCCCATCAGCTCCAACTTGCCCCCACCAGCTCCACTATGCCCCCTCAGCTCCAGCTTTCCCCTAACAGCTCCAACTTGCCCCCATCATCTCCACTTTGCCCCCCATCCACTCCAACTTGCCCCATCATCTCCACTTTGCCCCCCCTCAGCTCCAACTTGCCCCCAGCAGCTCCACTATGCCCCCTCAGCTCCAACTTGCCCCCCATCACATACCTGTAGCTCCCGCACAGTCTTCTCTTCAGTAATGCAGAGCGCGGCGGGAGATCATGACTCCCAGCACGCTCTGCATTACTAAAGATCCGACCCAATGAGGGAGCGCTGTAGCAACACAGACCTGACTGTGTTGTGGTTCCCGGCGTGGTGTGTGCGGGCGCAGCTCTTCTCCGCTGCATGCCCGCGCCCCCAGCATGTGTGCGCCCTAGGCTGGCGCCTACCTCGCCTATAGGTGGAGCCGGCCCTGCACACAGTCTGACCTCCTAAAAAGAGGGACAACAGGGTGGGAAAGAGGGACAGAGGGATTTGGCCCTCAAAGTGGGACTGTCCCTCCTAAAGAGGGACACTTGGGATGCATGGTATGTGTCTGCCTGTATGTTGCATATGTCTGTGTTTATCAGTGTGTCTGCATTTCACACACGTGCGCCCAACGGTCATAACATGACGGGCAACGCCGTCCCACATTGCTAGTATATATATATATATATATATATATATATGTATATAGGTTTTGTAGGCCAAAGAGATAGTCAAAGCATTGACATATGTTGGGTACCGTACTGGCATTCAAAGGGTTAAATACAACTGTAGCAACTCCCACCTTCTTTCCTCCACACTCTCTCACCCCCAGCCCTTTTCTACACTATTTCTCTCTCTCTCTCATCCCTAGCCTATTACCCCCTTTCGTTTTCTACCTATAGTCCCCTTTGGTGCTTCCTCTCTCCCTTTCTCCTATATTTTATTTCATCCATTCTTTTCCCTGTCTCCCTCTTCTCTCTCTCTCTCCCCATGCTTTTGTCCCACATCAGTTCTGACCTGTGGCTCTGGCTGACTCTTCGTTTCGTGTAGTCCCTGGTTTGTATAACCGCTGGCTCTTGCTGGCTAGCTTGCTCCGTATAGTCCTCTGCTTGTCTGAGCTGTGGCTCTGGCTGACTACTTGCTCCTTACACTCCTAGCGCACCTGGCCATTAGTCTCTGTGTTCTGTGGTTCAGGTCTGCTCTCGCTCCCTGTTGCCTATGATCGTGTTACCCGGGTTGGAGACTGGTGCATCATCTACTGTTCCCGGTGGTGTTCCACCCTTATCTCTGTCCTAGTCTCCGGTATCTCATAGTAGTGCAGTGCCCAGCTCTGGGTTGGAGCCTGGATCGTATTATCCTGTGGTCTGGGGTTGTGTGGGCCAATACTAATATTGCTGTACATAATAAATAAAGGTGGTATATATTATACTAGCAATGTGGGACGGCGTTGCCCGTCATGTTATGACCGTTGGGCGCACGTGTGTGAAATGCAGACACACTGATAAACACAGACATATGCAACATACAGGCAGACACATACCATGCATCCCAAGTGTCCCTCTTTAGGAGGGACAGTCCCACTTTGAGGGCCAAATCCCTCTGTCCCTCTTTCCCACCCTGTTGTCCCTCTTTTTAGGAGGTCAGACTGTGTGCAGGGCCGGCTCCACCTATAGGCGAGGTAGGCGCCAGCCTAGGGTGCACACATGCTGGGGGCGCGGGCATGCACCGGAGAAGAGCTGCGCCCGCACACACCACGCCGGGAACCACAACACAGTCAGGTCTGTGTTGCTACAGCGCTCCCTCATTGGGTCGGATCTTTAGTAATGCAGAGCGTGCTGGGAGTCATGATCTCCCGCCATGCTCTGCATTACTGAAGAGAAGACTGCGCGGGAGCTACAGGTATGTGATGGGGGGCAAGTTGGAGCTGAGGGGGCATAGTGGAGCTGCTGGGGGCAAGTTGGAGCTGAGGGGGGGCAAAGTGGAGATGATGGGGCAAGTTGGAGTGGATGGGGGGCAAAGTGGAGATGATGGGGGCAAGTTGGAGCTGTTAGGGGAAAGCTGGAGCTGAGGGGGCATAGTGGAGCTGGTGGGGGCAAGTTGGAGCTGATGGGGGCAAAATGGAGCGGATGAGGGTCAAAGTGGAGCTGAGGGGGGGCAAGCTGGAGCTGAGGGGGGCAAAGTGGAGCTGAAGGGGGGCAAAGTGGAGCTGAAGGGGGGGCAAGTTGGAGCGGATGGGGGGCAAGTTGGAGTGGATGGGGGGCATAGTGGAGCTGGTGGGGGCAAGTTGGAGCTGGTGGGGGCAAGTTGGAGCGGATGTGGGGCAAAGTGGAGCTGATGGGGGTAAGTTGGAGAGGATGGGGGTCAAAGTGGAGCTGAGGGGGCAAAGTGGAGCTGGTGGGAGCACGTTAGAGCAGATGGGGGGCAAAGTGGAGCTGGTGGTGACACGTTGGAGCGGATGGGGGGCAAAGCGGAGCTGATGGGGGCAAAGTGGAGCTGATGGTGGCAAGTCACACGGATAAACACAGACATATGCAACACACAGGCAGACACATACCATACATCCCAAGTGTCCCTCTTTAGGGGCCAAATCCCTCTGTCCCTCTTTCCCACCCTGTTGTCCCTCTTTTTAGGAGGTCAGACTGTGTGCAGGGCAGATCCACCTATAGGCGAGGTAGGCGCCGGCCTAGGGCGCACGCGTACTGGGGGCGCGGGCATGCAGCGGAGAAGAGCTGCGCCCGCACACACACCACGCCGGGAACCACAACACAGTCAGGTCTGTGTTGCTACAGCTCTCCCTCATCTGGTTGGATCTTTAGTAATGCAGAGCGCGCTGGGAGTCATGATCTCCCGCCGTGCTCTGCATTACTGAAGAGAAGACTGCGCGGGAGCTACAGGTATGTGATAGGGGGCAAGTTGGAGCTGAGGGGGCATAGTGGAGCTGAGGGGGCAAGTTGGAGCGGATGTGGGGCAAAGTGGAGATGATGGGGGCAAGTTGGAGCTGTTAGGGGAAAGCTGGAGCTGAGGGGGCATAGTGGAGCTGGTGGGGGCAAGTTGGAGCTGATGGGGTCAAAGTGGAGCGGATGAGGGTCAAAGTGGAGCTGAGGGGGGGCAAGTTGGAGCTGAGGGGGGGCAAAGTGGAGCTGAAGGGGGGCAAAGTGGAGCGGATGGGGGGCAAAGTGGAGCGGATGGGGGGCAAGTTGGAGAGGATGGGGGGCATAGTGGAGCTGGTGGGGGCAAGTTGGAGCTGGTGGGGGCAAGTTGGAGCGGATGGGGGGCAAGTTGGAGCAGATGGGGGGCAAAGTGGAGCTGATGGGGGTAAGTTGGAGAGGATGGGGGGCAAAGTGGAGCTGAGGGGGCAAAGTGGAGCTGGTGGGGGCACGTTAGAGCAGATGGGGGGCAAAGTGGAGCTGGTGGGGGCACGTTGGAGCAGATGGGGGGCAAAGTGGAGCTGATGGGGGCAAGTTGGAGTGGATGGGGGGCAAAGTGGAGCTGATGGTGGCAAGTTGGAGCTGATGGTGGCAAAGTGGAGCTGGTGGGCCAAAGTGAAGCTGATAAGGGGCAAGTTGGAGCTGGTGGGGGGCATCTCTTACAGGCATCTCCAGACCAGGGGCAGACTGGCCCAGGGGGCAGAGAGAGGACAATCATGAAAAGAGGTGGGGTATAAGTAGGCGGGGTATAAAGGAGTGGGACACAAGGGGCGGAGCGAAATGGGCGGCAAAATTAGGTTTTGCCTAGGGTGGCAAAAATCCTTGCACCAGCCCTGACTGTGTGGTGTGTATTACTTTGCTCTACAGCAATAAAGCAATAAACTTCAGTATATGTGTTTATACATTAGTCTGTGCAAATAAAATACTTGAACTAAATCATTTATTCAGTTACATAAATAGCCAGTAATAGGTAATGAAATAACCTAAAAATTCTTACAAATGCCCTGCCCACCAGCCACGCCCCCAACAATATCACCTAAAACTACAGTGTCCCTCTTTGGCCATGTGAAATGTTGGGAGGTATGCACATACACACAGTGAGCGACAGAAACATGCAAAAGACACGTGCACACACACACAGACACACTAGAGATGCACACATGGACACACATATGTAATAGAGATGTACACAAACACACACACAACATATATGAGCAGAAACACATGCACTCATGAGTTGTGCACCCCTCTGGCAGTCAAAGGGTTAAGATATAGAGAGGCATGTGAGAGTTAAATAGCAGTGGGAAGTGTATTCGTACCTGGGAACATTGACTTGTGTAGTCCCTAGAGGGGAGTCATGTGGTGCTGATGTGGAGAGACAAATGGGGCAATCTGGGTTAAAAGTGGGCGGGGCTTAACATAAATGTGGAAAAGTGCTAGTAATAGGCTGGGGAAGGAGGAGAAGTGGGAGGGAAATGCAAGTTTACAGTGTGAGGGGTTTGAACACACTCACTGAGGGCTAAAACTTGATACACAACCCTGTGGCAGTCAGTGGGTTAAGTGTGAATCTTATGGCTGTCTGTCCTGTGTCTTGCATGGCAAATGATGACAGTGAAGAAATAATTGAGCAATGAGGGCCTACCTTAACCCTTTGAGTGCCATTTTGTTCCTCTGGTGCTGCACTACAGGTCCTGCTGAGGCCACTGGGAGTCAGGGTGAGTGACTGTGTGTGTGTGTCAGCCATATTTAATTCTGGCTTTGTGTGTGTATGTGGTGCTGTGTATGTGAGTGGGGGCATGTGTGTTTGGTGCTGTGTGAGTGGGGCATGTGTGTGTGAGTGGGGCAAGTGTGTGTGAGTGGGGCAAGTGTGTGAGTTTGGTGCTGTGTGAGTGGGGCATGTGTGTTTGTCTGTGGTGTAGGAGCAAGTGGCGGCCATATTGTTTTTTTCTGACTTTGATAGTGGTGAGCGGGCTGCATAGTGGGGGCGGGCCAACTCCCTGCATGACTGAATCAGCCAATGGGAACAGTAACTTCTCCTTAATACCACCCCTGGGTGTGTTTTGGCAGGCACAAAGTCTTCTTTTATATATATAGATTATTGTGTCTGTCCATCTTTGCCTGAAAACCGTGACACAATATTAAAGGGATAGTAATACTTAAAATGTAAAAACAAATACGTTGTAGGGTTTATCCCCCTGAGTAAAACAAGAGTACTCCCACTGCTGAAAGGTGTTTCATTCAAAAGTTATTAATTTTCAAAGCTGAATTTTTTAGGTGCAATATCACAATGACCTGAAATTGTACAGTGGTGCTGTTGCTACACCATCCTATGGAGATTTATGGTCCTGGGACCAGAGCTGTCCATAGGATCGTGTAGCAACAGCGCCACTGTTCAATTTCAGGCCACTGTGATACTGCACCTAAAAAATTCAAATTTGAAAATTAATAACTTTTGAATGAAACACCTTTCAGCAGTGGGAGTACTATTGTTTTACTCAGAGGGATAACCCTACAACATATTTTTTTTACATTTTAAGTATTACTATCCCTTTAATCATCGTTCTTCCATTGAGGCACAGTCTGTTATGTCATATTCTTCCCTGAGGTTACATGGACAGGAGATACAGTGGGATTGATTTAACAGGTACATAATGTGGATCTTACTGGTAATCAATCTGTTCCTCAAGAACAGAATTAATCCATCACAGACTTCTTTTAATGAAAATAGATATATTGTACGGCGTGTGTACTCCCACTGCTGAGAGATGCATATTTCCCGAGTTATTGCCATTTAAAGCTGTTTTGTTTGTTTGTTTGTTTGTTTCTTTACATAAGCAATGTCCTCTAGCGGTCAAATTCCAAATAGATTTCTGTTACATTCTAATGGAGAGGAAAGTCAGTGACTTACAGTTCTCCATAGAATGTGATAGAAATTGCTTAGTCGCTTCCCGCCAGTTAGAACTATCAGGAAGTAAATTCACAGTAAATTCACTTCCTGATTATTTGAACTGTTATATCATAACTACAACTTTAAGCCATAAAGGACCAGTGTAGAAACAAGGTAAACGCTAAGGAGGGCACATAATGACCTTCAATGTTCGTCTACAAATACAGTTTCATGCATGTTAGGAATGCGATCAGCTATATTTTACACCGCTGTGAAGCCCAATCACTCGGCCTGAAATTTGTAGAAAAAATGTGTATGAAACAATTAGGGATGGGTGAAAGTTGTCGCTGTGTTCCCGCAAAAAAATTTGTGAAAACCATGTTGTTGTCTGCGTTTTCACGGGAAAATCCGCTTTAAAACTAGTGCTTAAAATTTTCGCATCTTTCACCCATCGGTCAATATTTTTCGCCATTTTTTCAATGGCTAGAAAGTTTCCGCCCATTGATTTATGTTGTTTTCGCATTTCTGCTCTAAAAATGTGACGTTTTCTCTGAAGGCAGACACAATAGAAGCAGCTACAGAGCGAGATAGACGTGCTGTGCTGTTCTGCTGTGATATTTTGGCAAAATTGAGGCAGGAGAGGCTCATATTGAGTCCTATCACTATGAGCAGCAAAAAGAGGAACTGGAAGGACCCTCATTATGTGTCCACTGAGTCTGAGGAGGAGGAAGGGACCATTACTGTACCAATGCTGTCCAGTCCCCCTAAATCACCCAAAGGGATCTTCGGGAATTTAATGAGAAGGGAGGGAGAAAAGCGAATGGGAAGGAAGGGAGAAAAATGAGTGGGAAGGGAGGTAGAAGAGGGTAGTATTAGTGAGAGCAGGACATGTCAGCTGCCTGTGCCTTCTGTAAGATGTGCTGCCAGTGCCACCATTTCTGCACCTTCAGCCACCAGTGTTGTACCTGCTGCCAGATGTGCTGCCCCTGCTGCCAGTGCCACCATTGCTGTACCTGCAGCCACCAGTGTTGTACCTGCTGCCAGACGTGCTGCCCCTGCTGCCAGTGCCACCATTGCTGTACCTGCAGCCACTAGTGTTGTACCTGCTGCCAGACGTGCTGCCCCTGCTGCTACTAGTGTTACACCTGCTGCCACCAGTGCTGTGCCTGCAACCACCATTGCTGTACCTACTGCCAATGCTGAACCTGCTGCCACCAATACTTTGCCTACTGCTAGAGCTGAACCTGCTGCCACCAATACTTTGCCTGCTGCTAGAGCAGAACCTGCTGCCACCAATACTTTGCCTACTGCTAGAGCTGAACCTGCTGCCACCAATACTTTGCCTACTGCTAGAGCTGAACCTGCTGCCACCAATACTTTGCCTGCTGCTAGAGCTGAACCTGCTGCCACCAATACTTTGCCTACTGCTAGAGCTGAACCTGCTGCCACCAATACTTTGCCTGCTGCTAGTGTGTCTTGTAGTACTCAGGAGGGGGAAGGAGAAAATGATGCCAAGTGTGACAGCAAGGGACCCTAAATCACACTTGCCATCCCCAAGCAGTCCTACACTGCTAGTACTACTGCTACTAAGGTCCAGCAGCTTGTTAGCGTTAGGAGTATATGAGGGGTAATCAACAATGTCCTCATATTACTAGTGACTGTGAGACTGAGGAGGAAGACTCTGCAGCTGAACTTGATGTGGTTGGTGTTATTAGTATTAGCAGTAATGGTGAATCAGACGGAGTGGTAGGGGAAACATTTGAGAGTGTCCAGACTAGCGGTCAAAGCAGGGGAGGGCTGGCAACTTGTGGCCCAGAAGGCAAGTACAATCCAGTGGCCCATTTCTACTATTGCTCGAAACCACTGGCCCAGACCACCCTCTGTTGTTTAGTTTTAAAACTGGCATTAAAGGGGAACTTTCACCCCGCAATAACTAAATCTCCACTTACTGCTCACCTGGCGACTAGCTGCTTAGTAGCGCTAGTCGCCAGAAATCTTACCCGGTTCTCAAGATTTCTGCGTTTTACAGGAGCAGGAAGCACGGACGTCTCTTCACAGTGACGTCCGTGCGCCTGCGCTGTCAGTCCCTTGTGCACCGTACGGTGCACAAGGGACTGACAAGGGACTGACAGCGCAGGCGCACGGACGTCACTGTGAAGAGACGTCCGTGCTTCCTGCTCCTGTAAAACGCAGAAATCTTGAGAACCGGGTAAGATTTCTGGCGACTAGCGCTACTAAGCAGCTAGTCGCCAGGTGAGCAGTAAGTGGAGATTTAGTTATTGCGGGGTGAAAGTTCCCCTTTAATGTCGTGAATTTAGGCAAGTGATACAACATAGCTTACAGTTGAAATGGAGCTACACTAGTGATATCATAGAGCTAACAAGGAAAATGGGTTATGCTCCTAGTGTAGCTCCATTTGCATTGCAGCTCTGTGGTATCACTAGTGTAGCTCCATTTACAGCAGCAAGTGGGAGATTGAGTGAAGCAGTGGCCCACTGGCCCAGATATATATGTCTGGCCCGCACGGCAATTGCCCCCCTACCCCCCAGGCCAGCCCTCCCCTGGGTCAAAGGAGCCCACACCATTTCTCTGACCCTGGGAGTCCCCTTCCCTTCACTGCAGTGTCCAGAAGACTAAGAGGCTAG
The DNA here is from genome assembly GCA_037306005.1 of Rhinophrynus dorsalis. NCBI lineage: Eukaryota > Metazoa > Chordata > Amphibia > Anura > Rhinophrynidae > Rhinophrynus > Rhinophrynus dorsalis. Next base: position 9,377,842 of record CM074723.1, on the reverse strand, counting down.
AACTGTTGTGCTACTACTGCCTCAGGCACATCACTGGAGCCAGTCGTGGCAAGTGGAACCTTCATCATCCAACTTCCATTCCCTTTCAGCTGCCTAATCATCCTGCTGCTTAAACAACTCAGCAGCAGCAGTAGAAACAGCAGTTGCAACTCAGTACTCAGGAGGAAATTTGACAACGGCCAGTGACAACTGGCCAACATGACCTGCTGGCACTAGGCCAGTAGAGCATTTCTATTTTTTTCCAGGATGGGGCTTTGAAAAAAAAAATAAAATAAATAATAAAAAAAACATAGTCCTACAAAAAAAATAATTTTGGGGGGGTTTGTTTCTAACAAGTCTAATGTTTCCTCAGGACTTGGGCCTCTAACAACAAATCTAACAAATCATCCTCTACAAAATACTCTATCAAGTCAAGTATCAGTCCACCTCAGTGGCAGCTTATGTCAGGGGGTTCCTGTCTATCACATTACATACAAATTTCTTATTTTATTGATTTATTGTTTTATTTACTGTCCCCCCAAAAGCAGTCAAGAAACCCCCTCAAAACAAATTCCCTGTTCAACTGATTAATTCCCCAGACACCACCCACCAACACAGGCCCCTCCTCCTCAGACCCCTTTTATATCATGTCTTATTTTTTTTATTTTATTTAGAATTTCTTTTTTATTAACTGCCCCCCAATCCCAGTAAGCAACCCCCCCAAAAAAATTCCCTGTTCAACTGATTCTTTCCCCACCAACACAGGCACCCTCATGCCCCTTTTATACTATGCCTTTGGGAAATAAAATAATATCTGCTATGTGTTGTGTGTAACTTATATGTTCCCATTGATTTCAATGGAATGAGCTAGGCAAAAAAAGTTTGAAAAAGTGGAAAATCAGCACCTTTTGTGGGAAATTTTTTGCCAAGCAGAAAGTGCCATTTTTCGTTGATTTCAGTTTGAGGCTGAAATTTTCGCCCATCCCTAGAAACAACCTCAGAAGACCTGTTCCTCGCTACCTGCGGCAGGAAGTTCCTAGACTAATACGAGTCAAAACGACACAAATATATTACCTAACTTGTCCCTTAATCTGCCGCCACAGGAGCGGGAGACCTATAAAAGTTGGATAATTCATGATGTAGTCAACAACGTGATCCCTGTATATTATAGTGATTATTCAACTGGGGTTAATATTAAAATCAACACACAACTATAGATGCCGACACATCAAGAGAGCGAGAGGTACCCCCTAATAACGCAAAGATTAGGGTGAATTCAATAACTCTCAACATACGCTCTAATTAGTCGCAGAAAGTATGCTGGCATTATGCCTATGAATGAAAGCATATTTTGAGAATTATTGAATTCCCCCCAACTCTTTTTTTTAGGGGGTACCACATACTATGTTTATTTGTTGGCATCTATATTTGTGTATGCCAGAATACGGTATACTCAGGGCTTATAATTTTAAGTCCCTTGCTACTAGCCAGACCTGAAAAGTTACTCATCACTGCAAGCCATAACATACCCACCAGGGCTGAATTTCTACTCGCCACACGGCTAAATTTTCACTCGCCATTGGGTAGTGGCGAGTGGAAATTTTGAGCCCTGGTATACTTACGTTCATACTGTTTCATACACATCTTTCCTGCTATTTTCGGTCTGAGTGATTGGACTTCACATTAGTGTAAAATATTGATGTTCAGCAGATATCAGACTTCACATCAGAGTATGTATAGTTTACTTCATCCTATTTAAAGCATCACTGACTAGTCTTGTTTACTTTCATTTGTGCATATGTTTTGTTGATCGAACATTTGCAGGAATTTACAATACATTTATACTTTTCATATGATCCCTGATTATGATTAATACATGGTATGCGGTTTAAAGGGATAGAAATACTTCGTTTTATCTTTATTTTATTTTGTAGGCATTAAAAAAACATGAACAACGATATAAGTCTTATCTCTCAAACCTTTACTGTTTGAGAGATATTCACAAGCAAAGTTTCCCCTCCCGCCCCTTTTTCCTAGTGTAAGCCATCTCTTCTCAGATGTGGAATGCAGTCCATAGACCAGACAGATAACAGCAGGGGACAATCTTCTTCCTATGAGAACAATGAAAGCCCTGCCCCCCTAGACAAGTTTTTCCCTTATCTTAATTGAAGATTGTCCCTCTCTGCAGTCTACCTGGGCACCTCCCTTCTGATCTGGCTGAGCAGTGTTACATCAGTAAAGGGGGCGGGAGGGGGATACTTTGTCATTGAATTACTCTTGAACTACAACTCTGACAGTATTGAAATAACACTCTCCAAAGTCCAAATACTATGATGATTAATTGGAGCTGCTTTTATTATGAAACATTGGTATCCCTTTAAAAATGTGCTTTTAATATGAGTTTTAGACATAGTTGTTATCTAATAAAAATTATGTTTTTTTAGCTTTGATTTTGAGTCCAGAGGGGAACGCCAGTTTTCCATAGTGTTAAATGAAGATAAACCAAATTAACAAATATATCTAAAGACTTACGTTCATTTGCGGATTTCTCTGGAGATTGATCTACATGTAGTGTGATTAGACAGCATACTTTTGTAGATCTGGATTTCACTGGAAGTATTTGTAGATAGCACTTGTATAAACCAGAGTCGTTAGCAGTGACCTTGGACAATTTAATTGTAGCATTTCTATTCTGAAACCAGTTACTCCTGATAAAGGTCCTTCCACGGAAATGTTCACTCTGTTCATCGTGTGGGTCCGCTCCATTCTGATAATGTACCACGAGCTCAGTCTCACCGTCTCCTTGATCTTTCTGCCACACGACCTTCACTTGATTGAATAGTCTTCCATGCCACAAGAAGGAACAAGGCAAATACGCATTGGTGCCTTCACGATATTTAACACTCTGGCTGGGACTAGGGCAGAAAAAATAAGCTGGGAAGAGAGAAAATAGTTTTTTATGTTGTTGGCAAGCAGGGAATTGTTTTTACAAATCGTTTTCACTTGTTTTGATAAAGCAGCATGGAGCTGTGAAACGTTAACATTGTGAAACATTGTGGAATAAATGTTGTAATTTTTGTAGCTTGCCGTTATATACATATATATTTTTACATTTATTTTGGTTTTATTTGATATCCTACCTAGGAGATTGAAAGTAGGATCAGAATTGGATCACTGAATCATCCCAATCTGAATACAGATATTTCAGTGCCCTGAGAGACGTCCGGGTGAGGAGTACACCGAACAGAGACCGTGAGAGATCTCTGTATGCATTTACAGCTATGTTTAGACATATGACTATTACATAGCAACTATTTAATGTGAGTGAAATATTTTATACTTATAGAGTGTATTTGAAGTTACACAAATAAGTCACTACTGCCTTTTTGTTTTGTTTCATGTACTAAACTCCGTGAGTGGGGTATTGGAGGACAGCAGCTACTACATCTCCAAAAGATTACTGTCTAGAGGCTGTTAAAGGGGAAGCAGCACATCCTATATAATAATTTGCCAAGTTGTGTGTAACGCCCGACATGCGCAGTAGACACTGCTGCGCGTGCGGCAGTCATGCACAGTAGAGACTGCCCGCGCCGCGGCTGATACAGAGCTGGGCGCTCTGAAGAAGCGTCCAGCTCTGTATCAGCCGAGGCGCAGGCAGTCTCCACTGTGTGTGACTGCCCTGCGACCGGCTGCCTGAGGCACTGTGGCCCGTGTAACGGGCTGTTCAACTAGTACATATATATATCCCCCAAGGCTTATTGCGCTAGAGTGTACATAAGTGCAAATCTAGCACATTACTTTTGTGAGTATTTGATCAATGGTGATGGTTTGGTGATTCAACTGTAGCAGAGTATATTGCACAAGGAGCGCTTTTTCTTTTTGTGTCTTGTAGAACATTGAATATAGAAAGCAGCCACAGAGTACAAGGGCGAATGTACAAATCTGCCAAAACTGATCTTTTGGTACACTTGGGATGAGATGTTCAGAAAGTGGTGGTAACTGAAATTGTCTGTTATCAGAATAAAAAAGTTCTTACTCTAGTCTGCCAATTCTCACACGTTTCCATAATTTTTGGCATCCAATTCCTCCATTTCCTTCAAAGAGAAAAAGCTGTCTAAAAAACGGGTGTGGTTTAATCTACCGTCATATTGTAAAGTATTTTCAGAAAAAAATCATCAAGTTAATGTCATTTTTTCCCGACAAAATAAAAATGGTCTAATCTTGGAGAAGACAAATAAAAGTACTGTTAGCAGGCGTGAGAAGCAATTTGTCATTTCAAAGACAAACATTTCTTTGATTCTTTGAAAATGTTTGTTTCAAAGACAAAATCAAAGACAATTTTTAACATCAGAATTTTTAACGGCAATGTTCTTCAAGATCTTCTTACCGTCATTTTAAATTCTTTAGACACATTTTCAAATGTGACGGATTTACTTCTGAAAATATTGTCCTTCTTTTACCACCAACTCATGATCCGACATTTTTTTCATTATGATGACTTTTTGAACATCCGTCCTTTAACCCCTTAATGACATGTGACGTACTATTACCGTCACGGTCTTTGAAATACTGAAGGACCGATGACGGTCATAGTACGTCACATACTTTTTACTTACAGCGCTCTACCGGGAGCCCTGTAAGTAAAAGTAGGGCCTGAAATTGACCGCTCCAAGATCGGAGCGATCTCTATCAGTCCCCAAATTGACGCTCCGATACACGCAACAGGTCACGTGTACCGGCACGTCGGTGTGGATCAAAGCGGTCCTTATGGGACGGAAATGTGCCAGGACTGCTGGTCGCTAAGGGGTTAAACACTGGCATGGGGATCATGTGCATTCTGGTGTATTTACGAGTGAGCGTGATACTTTTGGGGTGTGATATTCAAAAATTCATCATAATGAAAATATTTTCAGATTATGAGTTGGTGGCAAAAGAAGGAGGTTAGTTTAGTAGATTAGAAGTAAACCTGTCATGTTTGAAAATGCATCTTAAAAAAATGTAAAATGGCCGTAGGATCTGCTTGATGAAGATGACACAGAAATTCTGATGTTAAAAAGTCCTTAATTTGTCTTTGAAACAATCATTCTCAAAGAAATAAAGACTTTTTTTTAATTAACACTATAGTACTGCTTCTCACTCTGCTAATTGTATTTTAAAGGGCAACTTACACCATGGTTAAAGTCACCCTGCAATAATTAGGCAGATGGCGACTAGCTTAATAATAGTACTCTTCCCTCTCAGAACTACAAAATTCTAAAGAAATCCTTAAAGGAGCAGTAAACTTTTTTTTATGAAAACATATTTTATACAGCATTTCCTGCTGAATAAAACAAGGGTATTCCCATCGCTGTCAGATGTTTTATTCAAAATTTATAGCAGTTTAAATAATCAGGAAGTGAATTTACTGTGTTTACTTCCTGATAGTTCTGACAGGAAGTGAATTTACTGTATTTACTTCCTGATAGATCTAACTGACAGGAAGTGAATTTACTGTGTTTACTTCCTGATAAATATAACTGACAGGAAGTGAATTTACTGTATTTACTTCCTGATAGTTCTAACTGACAGGAAGTGACAGGCAGTTTCTATCACATTCTATGGAGAACTGTATGTCTCTGACTTTTCTGACTTTCCTCTCCATTAGAATCTAACAGGAAATCTAATTAGAATTTGACCACTAGAGGGCAGTGCTAATGTAAAAAAACATGGGTTTAAACTGTAATAACTCTGGAAATATAAATCTCTCGGCAGTGGAAGTACCCTTATTTTACTCAATAGGAAAATCCCTACAATATATATTTTTTCATAAAAAAAGTTTACTGCTCCTTTAATCTTTGGAGACTGACATTCAGGTTAGTGCAGTCTGTGAGCCTGCGCCATCAGTTCCTTCCGGTTACCTTGTGGCACACTTCAATGCTTTTTAATGGAGGCCGGGACTGACAGCGCAGGCGCACAGACAAGATGTCTGCACTGATGCCTGGCTTCCAGTCTCCAAAAGATTAAGGATTCTTTTAGAGTTCTGAAAGGTAAGATAACTATTATTAAGCTAGGCGCCATCTACCTAATTATTGCAGAACAACTTTAACTATGGAGAAAGTTCCACTTTAATTTGTCGCCTTCAAATTTCGACCATTTTATTTTGCAAAAAAAAAACCCAACTGAAATCAGACAAAAAAAGAGATGGTTAAAAAAATATTTTTTTCTGAAAATACTTTACAAAATGACCGTAGATTGAACCTCGTCCACATTTTTTTTTCCTTTGACTTCGATGGCGTAATTAGATGCAAAAAATGTTGGTAAGATGTCTGAGAACTGACGGACTGTGGTTTATGAATACACAAGGGAATGTCACGCACTTCCAACAGAAATTCTCAAAAGTCCATCATTAAAGTCAGGGATCATGAGTAAGTGTGAACAACGCGAAACGCGTGGATTGACCTGAGATATCTTATATTATCTGTCTACTTGTACCCACACCATATACGGACTTTCATTCACTATCAAGATTGTTTGTATTCTAGTACAGGTATGCGTGCCGCTGCTAAATAAAGATGTGTTGTTTTTAAGGATGGACTTCTGAGAATTTCTGTTGGAAGTGCGTGACATTCCCTTGTGTATTGTATTGGAGATTGAAGAGAGGCTCAGTCACTGCACCCACGATTCGGTGAGTCCTATTGTATCTTGCAGAAATGTTCCACATGATTGATATAAGTTTAGTCCACGTGTTGTTTTATTATCAGAACTAGTTGAACAGCCCGTTACACGGGCCACAGTGCCTCTGGCAGCCGGTTGCGGGGCAGTCACGCGCAGCAGAGACTGCCCGCGCCACTGCTGATACAGAGCTGGACGCTCCTTCGGAGCGCCCAGCTCTGTATCAGCCACGGCGCGGGCAGTCTGTACTGCGCATGACTGCCGCACGCGCAGCAGTGTCTACTGCGCATGTCGGGCGTTACACACAACTTCACAAATTATTATATAGGATTGATTGGAGTCTTTTCTTGGAAAAACAAGTAAGAGCTGCTGAATTCATTCTGGACTATGGTTTATGTGGGGGTAAGTGATACATTTTCACATGTATTAATTTGGACATATGTATTTGTATTTATATTGTATTTAATTTCTGGTGCAGGTAACACAACGTAACCACTGATTGTAATGGGTCTCTTGCCCTATAATGTATTTGTGTATGCAGCGTTGTTGTTAGACATAAATGTGTGTTCTACAGGTCTGACAAGACACTGTATGTACATGTGACTATGAACAAAGACACAACTGGAGCAATTCGGGGGCAAACCAACTGCACCACAGGGAGCAAGTAAAAGTTCCCATTGATTTACATGGGGTGCTTAACCCCTTCAGTGCTAGGGAAATGCATCAAATACCTCTTTATTATTCATGGAATTAAAAGCGCCATTTAAAATCAGTGGGCATTTTTATTTGTCCCTGCTGGTGCATTTGGTTTACCTCAAGTTTATCCCTGGTACATGTGGCTCACTGTGTTATATACAGTGCGATGTGGTGTGTGTACTGTATACAGGAAATCACAGTGTACATAGCCTCTTACATCCAGTGACATCAGCACAGGGGGCATGTGATGTCATTTGACCCCGCCCACACGGTGTCCCTGAATGGCAGAGGGGAAATGTGGTCACCCTAAGACTATATAAGGTACTAACCTTTCGTTAGAATAAACGAGGACAGAAAATATCCAAAGATTATCTCAGAGTGAATTGCCATAGCTGTGTCACGTCTTCTGCTGAAACTTGTAGAGTTTAAATGAAAGTGAAATAAAAAATACACTTTCTATATATAAACGAGCAAAGTGGGACGGCGTTGCCTGTCATGTGCTCAGCCTCACATTAACCCTTTGGGTGGCAGAGGGATATACAATGCATCATCGGGACAACTTCTTTATACATTACATTAACAGCACTCTATTTAACCCTTTGAGTGACAGAAAGGTAACTAATGCATTGCACCACAAAGAACCGGATGCCCTTTTATATGGGCAGCCTCACTTCTGATTCTCTCACAGCCATTGGCTGGGATATGCTTATGCATCTACCAGCCAATCAGTTCAAAGCAGAGCCGCTCAAAGCTGGGAGATGTAATAAAATGTTCTTGTTTTAAAAAGTGTGTGTGCGTGAGACACAATGTGTGTGTGTGTGAGAGACAGATAGTGTGAGTGAGTGTGTGTGTCATGGTGTGTGAGTGTGAGACAGTGAGACACAGTATGTGTGTGTGTGTGTGTGTGACACTCTGTGTGTGTGACACAATGTGTGAGTGTGTGTGAGACAGCGTGTGCGTGTGTGACAGTGTGTGAGACAGTGTGTGTGTGTGTGTGTGTGTGTGTGTGTGAGTGTGTGTGTCTGTGAGAGACAGTGAGACTGTGTGTGAGTGTGTGTGACAGGGTGTGAGAGACAGTGAGATAGTGTGTGTGAGTTTGTGTGACACGGTGTGTGAGAATGTGTGAGACAGTGGGACACCGTGTGTGTCTGACAGTGAGTGTGTGTGACAGTGAGACACAGTGTGTGTGTGTGTGTGAGATACAGTGTGACACAGTGTGTGTGTGTGACTGTGTGTGTGTATGAGAGAGAGACAGCGAGACTGTGTGTGTGTGTGTGAGAGAAAGAGACAGCGAGACTGTGTGTGTGTGTGTGAGAGAAAGAGACAGCGAGACTGTGTGTGTGTGTGTGAGAGAGAGAGAGAAACATTGTGACACAGTGTGTGTGCATATGTGTGTGTGTGAGACAGTGAGACACAGTGTGTATGTGTGACACAGTGTGTGAGTGTATGTGTGTGTGACATAGTGTGTGAGTGACAGTGTGTGTGTGTGAGAGACAGTGAGACACATTGTGTGTGTGTGTGTGTGTGTGTGTGAGAGAGAGACAGTGTAACACCAAGTGTGTGTGTGTGAGACAGTGAGAGAAAGTGTGTGTGTGTGTGTGTGTGTGAGACAGTGAGAGAAAGTGTGTGTGTGTGTGTGTGTGTGAGACACAGTGTGTGTGTGAGAGACAGTGAGACACCGTGTGTGTGTGTGTGTGTGTGTGTGAGAGAGAGAGACACACACAGTGAGACAATGTGTCTGTGTGAGAGACAGTGTGATTCAGTGTGTGTGTGTGAGTGTGTGTGTGTGAGAGACAGTGAGACACAATGTGTGTGTGTGTGTGTGTGTGTGAGAGAGAGTGAGACACAATGTGTGTGTGTGTGTGTGTGTGTGTGAGAGAGAGTAGGGTTGCCACCTTTTCCAAAAATAAATATCGGCCATAGCTGTGAGTCGTTGAGGGCGGAGTCAAAAAGGGAGGAGCCACAAAAGGGGCAGAACCACTCAATGTTGCATGACCACTCTCAGACTAAGCACTCTCTCTCTCTCAGACTAAGTACACTCTCTCTCTCTCAGACTAAGCACACACACACTCTCTCTCTCTCTCTCTAAGACTAAGCACTCTCTCTCAGACTAAGCACTCATTCTCTCTCTTAAACTAAGTACTCACTGTCTCTCAGACTAAGCACACACACACTCTCTCTCTCTCAGACTAAGCACTCACTATTTCTCTCTCTCTCTCTCTCTCTGAATAAGCACTCTCTCTCTCAAACTAAGCTCTCCCAGGCCAGAGTGGTGAAGGATCCCCTACACACAAAGGTGATCAGACCTCCCAATTAAGCCGTTGAGGCCTAGATGGGAATGAAACACATTTCCAAACAATGTGTTGCATGTCACTCTGGTTCTCATGGAGGTTAATGCAGAATCCCTTTGTAATACAACAGATCACAAACAGGAAAAACAAGAAAATCAACTCTCTGGTGCTGAAATAACATTCATTTTCTTTTCATGTTTGTGCAGAAATGTTACCATGTACCAGTGGAAGGGTTATCAGTTGGAAGATTAACTGTAACAAACAATAATACTTTTATCACATTGTTTGAAAACGTATTTCAGAGCACAAGAGCAAACCTTAGACTATCTGCCTCGTTACCCAGCTCTGCCCAAAAGTCTCCTTCCTCCTAATTAATTCTTTGCTCAGCCAGCCAGCAGATGCTGCGTTTGACAGGCTTGTTACCTTCCCTGCTGAAAATTGTGATCATGCGATCTGTATATTGTCTGTGCCACAGAGATCAAGTCTGGGGTCCGCAGCTCCTCCAGCAGCTTCCTGCAGCCCCCTTTCTCCCAATCACACAGACCCACTATTTTGCGAGAATATACACACTCGCTAAAAGAATCAAGGTAGCAAAGAACAGGGAAGTGACAGTCTGAACGCGTCACGCACTGGACTGGAGGTACTTGCAACCAGGCAATGATGGAGCACGCTTGTAACGAAGCATGCGTGCGCATATCAAATATGCGATTCGCACGCACAGTACGGCATGATTGGCATCTCGCCACACCACTCGGCTGAGTGAGGGAGGACTTAGATAGCGACAGTGAGCAGAGTCAGTGACATTATTAAAGGCTGCTGAAGTGGTCTGGGCATAGTGTGAAGCTGGGCAAAGCAGTAATACCGGCTTTTCAATTGCCGGTATAGAGGTTATACTGGCACCGGCTCAACAGTGCCAATTACTGGCCGGGTGGCAACCCTATGAGAGAGACACGGTGAGACACAGAGTATGTGTGTGTGTGTGTGTGAGAGACAGTGTGACACAGAGTATGTGTGTGTGTGTGTGAGAGACAGTGTGACACAGAGTATGTGTGTGTGTGTGTGTGTGTGTGTGAGACAGTGTGACACAGAGTATGTGTGTGTGTGTGTGTGTGTGAGAGAGACAGTGTGACACAGAGTATGTGTGTGTGTGTGTGTGTGTGTGTGTGAGAGACAGTGAGACACAGTGTGTGTGTGACAGAGAGACAGTGAGACACAGTGTGTGTGGGTGTGTGAGAGAGACAGTGTGTGTGTGTGAGAGAGACAGTGTGACAGTGTGTGTGTGTTTGTGTGTGAGAGAAACAATGAGTGTGTGTGACAGTGTTTGAGTGTGTGTGAGACAGTGAGACACAGTGTGTGTGTAAAACAATGTTTGTTTGACACTGTGTGTGTGTGACAGTGAGACACAGTGCGTGTGTGTGTGACAGTGTGTGACAGTGAGCCACAGTGTGTGTGTGTGACAGTGTATGACAGTGAGACACAGTGTGTGTGTGTGTGTGTGACAGTGTGTGACAGAGAGACACAGTGTGTGTGTGTCTCTATGTTGGCTACATGTATAGTAAGTGTTCAGGAAGTTAACCCTTTGAGTGCCACAGAGCTATCCAGCACATTGCAATGCATTGGATAACTCTATGGCACTAAAAGGGATAGCTGGATTCATTCAAGTTGCAGTAATTACACAGGAGGATGTGGCTTGTCATAGGGAGAGGGTATGATCCATAAATAACTACACAAACACATCTACTTTGGGGTTAACAGACCACAGCTTTATTTAACTATTCTCACTCATATTATTATTACTGTTCAAATAAACAATAATTAACCATTAACCAATAATCAATCATTAACCAAGCATGGCCAGATTGTACGGGCTCATGATAACATTCCCACATTCTTCAGCCCAACAGCTGCTCCCAACGTTCGTCAGCACTCACAGCTGACTCCACCATTTTCAGCACTCACAGCTGACTCCACCATTTTCAGCACTCACAGCTGACTCCACCATTTTCAGCACTCACAGCTGATTCCACCATATTCAGCACTCACAGCTGATTCCACCATATTCAGCACTTACAGCTGATTCCACCATTTTCAGCACTCACAGCTGATTCCCAATTAATTACCCCATTGGCCACCACTTTAGCTTCAATGGGTAACGTTACCTCCCGCGACCTAAGTCTGGGGCAAACTCCCAAAGGGCTTCTGTCCGAGGATAAAATCCCCTAACTTTACCACATTAGTTATCGATCTCTGAAAACCATGCAAGGACTATCCGCCACGAGGCCCGACTGTCAATACCTTGACCAGTTGGGCACCCACGCCACCAGGCCCGACGATCGATGCCATTACCATCGGGCCCCCCACACCCACTAACACTATGGTCTGTACCCCCATAACCACACAACACATGAAAAACAACGCACACAGCACCACAGGGCACCACCCAATTACCAACTCCATAAAACCAAACCCTCAAACCAACCACAAACAACACACGAGAACTAGCCACCAACCATCCCAACAAACAAGCACCGTCCACACATACAGAACTCACAGCCCAAACACAGCAACCCACAGCACAGCATACAAAGAGTACAGCACCCCAAACAAGCCAACTGCACCCCCAGTAAACACCTGGACAAACCACACCAAACCACAGAGAACAACAGCCGAAGAGCCAGACACCCAAACATTGAAAAACCACTAAACAGACACCGGATCACTTAGTACCCATATACACATGGATATACAGCCATAACTCCATAGACGCCACCCCAGTCACCCACACATAGACAGACAAGCCACCCCCTTCCACTTATCACACACCTACGAAAGCAAATATAAACCTACAGACATACCTGCCCAAAGGGCGTATACAAGGTTATATTGTGTAGAAGCAAGAAAAGTAAGGTCTTATAAAAAACCCATAGACACTGCCGAAGCAAAGCCAGGTTACTCTCAAATCTCAGGGATAATATGCCAAGGTAAAACTCGAGGTACTCTTTTTTTTTTGTTTGTAACCCAATGTATCATTTCTCTTTATTACCACACACACAACCTACCGCAACCATTCCCCCACCAGAGACAGATCCCTGGCCCCAGCGCTGAAGCAGACAAATGATGGGCAAAAAACCAAGACACCAGCCGAGCCCCCCACCCACAAGAGCAGACCACATACCAACCACTGCAGATATACATACCCACAAAACCATACAACCCTTTCTCCAACACACACCCATAGGCCGACCAACCCATAACACATCACCAACCTCCACAATCACCCGTTGAAACCAATACCCCAAGCAGAGCAACCCACACCAGTTCTCCCAGCAACTGCACCATATATATATACTTACCTATACAACTACCCCTACAAACCCCAGAAAACCACAGGATACAACCTGAGTGACCAACATGTGAAACCCCCACAACAAGCAAGGAGTCCCATGTCAGCCCACAAGGAATTCACCGAGAAAAACCTACCCACCAGCCAACCTATATACCCACACAAGCAACCTCATATACCTGCAGGATTATAACCAGAGCCACCAGAAATGGAAGATCACCCGCATACTGGCATGACAACCACCAACAACCGTAAGCCCCCAACTGACATATAGTAGTACACGGTGTCAGGTACCCTTGCATCACCTGCAGCATTCACCACATGCGCAAAGGGACCCCATAGCACCTCCAGCCACACTTCCTCAGCGTCTTAGCTGGCCATCAGCACCAAGATGTGCCCGGGCACTCAGTCAGCTGCAACCCGGCGCAATCACTCCACCACCTGTAATCCTGGACAAGCATGACGTCAGCCTGGAAGACTCCCACCACAGCCACTCCATGCAGCGGAAAGATTCCACCCAGACAGCTGGAACCCATATTGCACAAGTGAAAAACTGAACACTAGGTCCATGCCCCCAGTCGTCTGCGTCAGGTAGTCGGACCGTAACCAGCACCACCAGGAAGAGAAGCACTACTACGGGCTGGCATTCTGACCAACAACCACTAGGAAACAGGGATATGAAGATAGACTGTCAGGACAAATGAGGCGTCCGTGCCCACAGCACCACCCGCTGCATACCTCTAGCACCGCGGGCAAAGGAGCAGCATTCCTCACCGGGAACTGGACAAGCCTGAGCCCTCCATGTGAAGAACCTCTCCAGTAAGCCTGGACCCTGAAGGACGCCAGCCTGTATGACCCACAGCTCCACCGCACAATCTCAATACAGCACCCCTCACTCCAGAACCTCCATGCCCAAGCGGCACAAGGTGACCATGTATCGCCATCCCGGGTGAATACCCCTCGCACTGCAATCTCCCTGCACCAGTGGCAGAAGGTGATCCCACTCCACAATTAAAAACACCAGCCACCTGTAAAAAGAAAATAGATGAGGGGGGAGGATAATACCACCGGGACAAAACCATCCAGCAGCCAGCCAGTGGCGACTCTCCCCAGCAAACCAAAACCACCTGCTGCAGTAACCACCGCACAGTGGGAAGGAGCAGCCACACATCAGCCAAACCTAAAAACCCTGATGTGCCAGGCCGTCATCTTTGCCATGATGAGAACAGAAGACTAAACAAGCAGCCATAACCATATCACATAACCGCGCCAGATCGCCAGGGACCTGAACATGGCGGTACCATCTATACACATACATATATACATACATACACATACATATAGACACACACTTTTTTATGTTTTTTTTTTGTGTACTGTGTCGTTATGTATATATTTATGTTTTATTTATGTAAATTGCTTAGTTTACCTTTTTATTAATTTTTTTTTTGTACTGTGTTGTTACGTATATATTTATGTTTTATTTATGTATATTGCTTGGTTTTCCTTTTATTAAGTTTTTTTTTTTTTGTCGGTTGTGCGCTTGCACACTGTTACCCTGCCAGCAAGAAAAAGAATCCACAGACATACAGGAAGACCAACAGATATACTTAGCGCCCACCTCAGTCCCACAGGGACCAGTGTCCAAGTCTGCAAACACCCACACACACACACACATACAAACATACCCATGTGCGTTTTTTTGGGGTTTTTTTGTGTTTTAGTGTGTGCCTAAGCAAATCCAAAACAGACAAAGGTAGGAGACAGCAGCTGAAATAGGTCCAGTTACTCCTACAAATTAGCCCCCATGGGAAGCCCCAGAAGCCGCGTGGCCAGACCTCCAGAAAGGAAGAGAAGAAAAACCACCCCAAAAATGGAAAAGCAGAAGAGAGACTGACAAAGAAGTGGGGTGGGGGGGCTAAGAAACAGAGAGAAGCAAACAAAAACTTAAAAGGGGAGAGGGCAGTAGAAAGTAGACCAGAAGTCGGCACAACCACAGAAACGGAGAAGTGCAAAGGGAAAAGGCAGAAAGAAGACAACAGTGAGAACCAACCAAGAGCCAAGGAAAGACCTGCAATAGAAAACGGTGCGAGAAAGAAATTAAAAAAGAGAAGGTACACCATGGGGCACAAGGAAAACGCAGACGCCGGCAAAGAAAGAGCGGAGCAAGAAAAGCAAGAGCAACAGGAAAACACCACGCACCATGGAAACTGGAGGCCTGGCACACGCAATCAAAACACCATTGAAGCACCTGGTGGGGGGGAGTGCGAACACTGCCGAGGCCCGAGGAAGGCCGGTCGTACCATCCAACACCTCCACCCCCTTTGCGGAATCCACGACTGCCCCACAGGCCATATCAAAGCGGAAAGGAACAGGCAGCTCCACTGAAAAGGCAAGGGCCCAGCCCATAGGCCAAAGCCCCCCCTCGCGGATATCCCAGAACGGGAGAAGGAAGCAGAGGATCCCCGACTTCGTCCTACCGCATGAGGGAAGCAAGCTGAGCACAGTCAGTTCCAAAACAAAGGAACAGGAAAGCCCAGGCCTGAAGGAAGGGGAAACCTACCCTCCAAAGCCAGCCGGTCCTCCTCCACCACGACTCCCTTACCTTTACCATCGACAGATCGCCCTGCCATACGGCAGCCGTAGGCATCCCCACGCATCAGGAACAAACTATAGCAGCACCCATTCAGGGCAACGTAGCGGCTCCCCCGTTGCAAGGCAGACGCCCCCCTTAGGCCACCTGCCTGAGCTGGAGCTCCGGCCATACTCCATAAAGTAGTCAGAAGGGGATACAGAAAGAAAAGGATAGGGGAGAAAAAAACACCGCCAGCATGCGGTAGGGGAAAAATAGAAGATGGGGGAGGAGAAAAGACAGACAAAGAAAAAAGACAGGGAAAGACAGCAATCAGGAGGCCGAGATGGAGGCAGACCGGAGCACAGAATCCAGGAAACTCCGCGGGGTCTGGAGTGAGCAACCACAGCACCAGGAAAACGGATGGAGAGAGACAGGCAGGAACATTGGAAACCCAACAGCTGCAGGGACAATGCTTCCTCTGTCCCCTCTTCCTCCAGACCAAAGTTTCCTGTCACCAGTCCTTTAAGCTATTTTCTTTACTCCTCCCATCATACACACTTCCTTTATGCATCAACCCTCACATGACATACTTTCCCTCCTGTACCCTGCGGTCCCTTCCTGGGAATTTCTTTACTATCAGTTGCTGTGTGTGCACAGATCATACGTCACGACACAATGCCCAGGTAACACAGGGTGCATTATAGCTGTGCTTCACACCTTAGGTTCTGTGAAACTCTACCATTTCCTTAAAGGGATAGTAATACTTAAAATGTAAAAAAAAAATATGTTGCAGGGTTTATCACCCTGAGTAAAACAAGAGTACTCCCACTGCTGAAAGGTGTTTCATTCAAAAGTTATTAATTTTCAAAGTTGAATTTTTTAGGTGCAATATCACAGTGGCCTGAAGTCGTACAGTGGTGCTGTTGCTACACCATCCTATGGACAGCTCTGGTCCCGGGACCATAAATCTCCATAGGATGGTGTAGCAACAGCGCCACTGTACAATTTCAGGCCACTGTGATATTGCACCTAAAAAATTCAACTTTGAAAATTAATAACTTTTGAATGAAACACCTTTCAGCAGTGGGAGTACTCTTGTTTTACTCAGGGGGATAAACCCTACAACATATTTTTTTTTTACATTTTAAGTATTACTATCCCTTTAAGCAGCAGAAGGTCTTCCACACGACTGTACATGTTGGTAACAACACAACACGCTGCATTGGGTACCTCATTGGCACTCACCTTTATCCCTTGCTGCTCCACAGGGGTTACATGTGTGTGTGTCTGTCAAATAAAAAGACTATATAGGGTGACCACGTGTCCCGGAATGTCCGGGACTGTCCCTTCATTTTGTGCTGTGTCCCGCGTCCTGAATCATTCCCCACCGGGACAATAAAGAGTCCCGGAATCAAAGCCTACAGTCACTGTCAGCCCTTTTCTGCCTGCCAGTGGTGCCATCTCAGTCACAACCTACTATAACACGCACACACCGCCACCAGCCAATGAATGGAGAGTATTATCACAGTGTTCCTCTCCTCATTGGCTGGCTGCTGATCTGTGGGTGTGAGGTGATACACATGCCATGTGAGTGAGCACAAGTGAGTGACAGTGTGTGGGTCTGGGAGCAGTGAGAGGGGCGGTGGAGTGTGGACACGGATGCATACCTCCCAACATTTCAAATTGCCAAAGAGGGACACTTGTGTTTTAAGGGGTGTTTCTGTGGGCGTGACTGGTGGGCGGGGCCTTACCAGTAATTTTTAGGCTATTTCATGACCTGTTGATACCTCCTTGTGTAACCTAATAAATGACTTCTAAGAAGACCAAAGGTTTTCTATTTACACAGACTAATTTATAAACCCATGTAATGAAGATAATATGAGTTGTATTGCTGTGGAGCAATGTGATACACTTCTATACACACCACACAGTCTGATCTCCTAAACACAGGGACATCAGGGTGGGAAAGAGGAACAGAGGGATTTGGGTCTAAAAGAGGGACACTTGGGAGGTATGCAGATGTTACAGAAGAGGACAGAGGACTGGAAGAGTGAACAGCTCATGTTGCAGTCACAGAGACTGAATCCCGTGGCTGAGCGGCTCGCGCTGGCTGGGTAACTGGCTCTGACTGCCTGACTCCCCTGCTGAGTCCTACTACTGATAGTAAGTGTGTAACCACTACAGAATATCTTGCAATAATGTGTCACTAGATTAGATTATGTCCATGTTAAAAAGTCACATGTAATAGGAAGATCCTTTGAGCGTGACAGCATAGATTAGGATATAATAGTGGAACAGCTATGGAGCTTACTCTTTATTATTAACCACTTTAGAACCAGAGTGGTGGATAATACTTTGTACACCCCTTTAGTCCTTAAAGGGATAGTAATACTTCGTATTTTCTTTATTTTATTTTGTAGGCATTAAACAAACATGAAGAACGAAATAAGTCTTATCTTTATGGTTTGAGATATATTCACAAGCAAAGTTTCCACTCACTGACCGAAATGGTCATGTCCTGTCGCCCTTGCGTTGTTGTTATTAGGTGAAGTACTTGGGCTCTGTGTGTGACCTGGCTATCTACGAAAACCCACTCTGTGTGTGACCTGGCTATCTACGAAAAACCCACTCTGTGTGTGACCTGGCTATTTATGAGAACCCGCACTGTGTATGACCCAGCTAAGTAAGAGAACCCTCTCTGTGTATGACCCGGCTAAGTACGAGAACCCTCTCCGTGTGTATGACCCAGCTAAGTACGAGAACCCTCTCTGTGTATGACCCAGCTAAGTACGAGAACCCTCTCTGTGTATGACCCAGCTAAGTACAAGAACCCTCTCTGTGTATGACCCAGTGATCACGCGTACCCCTTACCGTGATCAGTTTGTGCTATTGGCTTAAGACAGACCACTTTTGTAGACAGAGGGTCTGATTGGTGACGGCAGGTGTGAGTCACAGGGTCTCGAAATAGTGACTGCAGGCGTGAGTCACAGGGTCTGGTGTAGTGACTGCAGGCGTGAGTCACAGGGTCTCGTGTGGTGGCTGCAGGCATGAGTCACAGGGTCTTGATATGTGACTGCAGGCATGAGTCACAGGGGTCCGATATAGTGACTGCAGGCAGAGTCACAGGGTCTCTTAGCGGTGACTGCAGGCGTGGGTCACTGGGTTGTTGCAAAGGTGTGGTGTAGCTGGTTTGACTGATTGCAGACGTGGGTCAGTTCTCCAGTCCTGCAGTTCCTGTGTTCCTGTTCATCGGATCAAGATTGCTGAGCCAGTGTTCACAGTGGTCGCCTGTTCCAGTGTTCCAGTCGACAGATCAAGAGCTGGTGTTCCTGTATCCTGCTGAGACTAACAGGGGCTTCGGCCCAGTCTCTCGCATTGTGGTCTAGTGAGTGGCCTACTATTTCTGGTAATACTGTCGCCAGCCAGTAACCCTTTGCTTTTTGTACTACTTATTTATTGCTGTGATTTATTCTAATAAATATTCTGCATTATATTACCGTACTGAGTTCTGAGCATTCCTGGGTGCCCGTGACACTCCTATTATATTTGGGAGAACTGCAAATGACAATCTTCTCTGGGGTGGATGAAGACGATATATTTCTTTAAATAAATAGAGATACAGGTATGCTCTGAATCCCGCGGCTGAGGGGCTCCGGCCGGCACAGACTCCCTTTCTGAGTACTGACATTGAGAGGAAGTGTAACCAGAAAGTACAACTGTTGTCACATACTTAGGTCATATTCTCCTTCCACCGCACTAGTCTTCCCTCTCATTCTCCCCATCTAATCTCCTAATACCCTTCTTTTAGGGTGACCACATGTCCTGGAATGCCTGGGACTGTCCCTTATTGGGGGTCAGTGTCCCGCATCCCAGGTCACCCCCCGACCAGCACAACAAAAAGTCCCGGAATGGAGCAACACGCACCAATCCAGCCAGCCAATGAAATTTATTTGCTATATGGTCCTCATTGGCTGGCTGAGCCAGCCAATGAGGACCATATAGCAAATACATTTCACTGGCTGGCTGGACTGGTGCGTGCAAGACAGCTGGGGTGGACCAGGTATGCTGGTACTGCAAGTGAGACCCGCGGCTGAGGCTCCCGTCAGCACCGACTCCCTTTCTGAGTCCTGACAATGAGAGGAAGTGTAACCAGAATGTACAACTGTTGTCCCATACTTAGGTCATATTCTCCTTCCACCGCACTAGTCTTCCCTCTCATTCTCCCCATCTAATCTTCTAATACCCTGCATCTTTCTGTATTTCCCCCTCTTCATCCCTCTTACCCCTTTTCTTACTCTTTCTTTCTGCGTTTCTGAATAACGTGTGGGGGTAAGTGATACATTTCACATGTATTAATTTGGACATGTGTATTTGTATTTATATTGTATTTAATTTCTGGTGCAGGTAACACAACGTAACCACTGATTGTAATGGGTCTCTTGCCTTATAATGCATTTGTGTATCCAGCATTGTTGTTAGACATTAATGTGTATTCTACAGGTCTGACAAGACACTGTAAGTACATGTGACTATGAACAAAGGCACAAGTGGAGCAATTCAGGGGCAAACCAACTGCACCACACATACATACATACATACATATACACACAGTATGATACATACAACTATACATACATACCTATACACACAGTATGACACATACAAATATACATACATACCTATATACACAGTATGATACATACAACTATACATACATACCTATACACACTGTATGATACATACAACTATACATACATACCTATACACACGGTATGATACATACAACTATACATACATACCTATACACACAGTATGATACATACAACTATACATACATACCTATATACACAGTATGATACATACAACTATACATACATACCTATATACACAGTATGATACATACAACTATACATACATACCTATACACACAGTATGATACATACAACTATACATACATACATACCTATACACACAGTATGATACATACAAATATACATACATACCTATACCACAGTATGACACATACAACTATACATACATACCTATACACACAGTATAATACATACAACTATACATACATATCTATACACACAGTATGATACATACAACTATACATACATACCTGTACACACAGTATGATACATACAACTATACATACATACCTATACACACAGTATGATACATACAAATATACATACATACCTATACACACAGTATGACACATACAACTATATATACATACCTATACACACAGTATGATACATACAACTATACATACATACCTATACACACAGTATGATACATACAAATATACATACATACCTATACACACAGTATGATACATACAAATATACATACATACCTATACACATAGTATGATATATACAAATATACATACATACCTATACACACAGTATGATACATACAAATATACATACATACATACATATACACACAGTATGATACATACAAATATACATACATACCTATACACACAGTATAATACATACAACTATACATACATACCTATACACACAGTATGATACATACAACTATACATACATACCTGTACACACAGTATGATACATACAACTATACATACATACCTATACACACAGTATGATACATACAAATATACATACATACCTGTACACACAGTATGATACATACAACTATACATACATACCTATACACACAGTATGATACATACAAATATACATACATACCTATACACACAGTATGACACATACAAATATACATACATACCTGTACACACAGTATGATACATACAAATATACATACATACCTGTACACACAGTATGATACATACAAATATACATACATACCTGTACACACAGTATGATACATACAACTATACATACATACCTATACACACTGTATGATACATACAACTATACATACATACCTATACACAGTATGATACATACAACTATACATACATACCTATACACATAGTATGATATATACAAATATACATACATACCTATATACACAGTATGATACATACAACTATACATACATACCTATACACACAGTATGATACATACAAATATACATACATACCTATACACACAGTATGATACATACAAATATACATACATACCTATACACACAGTATGATACATACAAATATACATACATACCTATACACACAGTATGATACATACAACTATACATACATACCTATACACACAGTATGATACATACAACTATACATACATACCTATACACACCGTATGATACATACAAATATACATACATACCTATACACACAGTATGACACATACAACTATACATACATACCTATATACACAGTATGATAAATACAACTATACATACATACCTATACACACAGTATGATACATACAACTATACATACATACCTATACACACAGTATGATACATACAACTATACATACAAATATACATACATACCTATACACACAGTATGATACATACAAATATACATACGTACCTATACACACAGTATGATACATACAAATATACATACATACCTATACACATAGTATGATATATACAAATATACATACATACCTATATACACAGTATGATACATACAACTATACATACATACCTATACACACAGTATGATACATACAAATATACATACATACCTATACACACAGTATGATACATACAAATATACATACATACCTATACACACAGTATGATACATACAAATATACATACATACCTATACACACAGTATGATACATACAAATATACATACATACATATACACACAGTATGATACATATAACTATACATACATACCTGTACACACAGTATGATACATACAAATATACATATATACATACATACATACCTGTACACACAGGCATAATGTGATTTATTTTGTTTAAACATACAAAACAGCTTTGACCCTCTATAATAATTTCTAGAGACATAACCCTCAGGCCAATATATTTGCCCTCTTCTTCATTGGAAACCATGTTCTTGTGGTCAATGCCAAGGAGGAAACAGGCGATAGTCATAATTTACACCAAAAAGTAGTTTTACTTGATTCTGTCATTGCTAGAAAGGAGCGGACTGAATTGTAATTCTAGTTAGGGGCGGATTGTAGGGTAATACCAGCCTGGGCTCCCCCCCACACACACTCCGGTGCGCACTGAAAGAACTGCATGACAACTAACGCTGCCCGTTTCTCTCCCCCGCTGATCCACTTTGTCTTGAGTGCAGAATCTCTCTCTCTCCCCCTCCGGTGCGCACTGAAAGAATTGCAAATAAATTGCAAGTGCTGTACAGCGCTGGCCATCTCTCTTCTCCACTAACTTCCTTTCATTCTGCACTCAAGACAAAGTGAAGCGGAGGGGGAGAGAGAGAGTCTGCACTCAAGACAAAGTGGCTCGCGACTTAAAAGTAAGCCGATATAGCGGCCCACCAGGGGATGCCCGATCCCCCGATAGGACAATCCGCCCATGATTCTAGTTATCTTACTAGAACTAACCAGTTAATACAGCAATCAGTTCTGCACTGTACAGGGCTATGGAATATGTGGACTCTAAATAGAGTCTGGAACGTTAATTGTTAACTAGTTTTTCATTTTCTTGTGCTGGCAGTAACAGGATTGTCTACCTGGTGGGTGCGGTGTAGATGGATATCTTATTAGCACAGAAAATACCTCTGAAAAAGAAAAGAATTACTTAGAAACCACAATGCAGCAGTTTTTATGATTTATTGCTAATTGGCAGCGTTGCGTGCAAAGCAGCTGGCTGTTTTTATTATTAAATGTCAGAGATACTAGTATCCAAGGGGTTAATAACAACCTGCTCATGTGCAAATGCTGGTGCCATTATAGAAAAGACAGATCAGCTTAACCCCTTAAATACCGGTGACATGCCAGGACCATGAACTGTTTTTTTCACTTAACCCTTTGAGTGCCCGAGGGGAAGGCAACTCATTGCAATGCAATGCGTTGCCTACCTCTCGGGCACTCAAAGATTTAAGGTCCGGTGATGGTCCTGGCAGGTCTTGTACTTTTGACTTACAGAGGTCCTGCTGGAGCCCAGCTTGGCGTGCCAGTACACGTCACAGGTCACATGTGCCAGGGCGCTGGCATAGATCAAAGGGGTCCATAATGGAAGATAACTTCATTGGACCGCTGGCGCTCAAGGGGTAAAGCAGAAATGGAACAACCCAACCGCACTTGAGGGGTGAATTTTAAATTGGAATACATAGGGTAAATGCGCATACGATCCGCAAAACAGCCATAAAACATCCCAAGTAACATAACATGTATGTGACTCACCACCTCAACTTGGGTGCCAGGCCGAAGAACCGATTCTCTTATCCGGTGGTGAAGATATCTATTTTCATAAAGAGGACAGCCGCACACCGAGACTAATATTGATGAAAAAAATCCATATTTATTGATACCTTTAAAATATATATAAAAACAAAAGGCAAGGAGAGGAGAAAAGACAAAGACAATGGAGAGGGTCCAACACACCGCCTAATGCATTTCACGCTAAAAATAGAGCTTAATTATAGACT
The DNA here is from genome assembly GCA_037306005.1 of Rhinophrynus dorsalis. Lineage (NCBI taxonomy): Eukaryota > Metazoa > Chordata > Amphibia > Anura > Rhinophrynidae > Rhinophrynus > Rhinophrynus dorsalis. The sequence continues at coordinate 9,353,751 of CM074723.1, read as the reverse complement.
CAAAGTATCGCCGGAAATGCATCGCTATAACACCTTAACAAACTTCAGATGGCCGTGTTGTTTATGTCTTTCTTTCAGATTATGTGTTTTGAACTAGGGAGCTGTATGTGTTTTCTGTTTTAACACGGCTATCTGTCAGCACGGCTGTGGATTGACAAGATCAAAGGGGAGTGTGGTACTTTGCATCTCAGGTTGTTTTTAACCAATCACAAGTTTATTAAGGTGTTATAGTGATGCGTTTCCGGACGATACAATGAGTCTATGTATCACGGTGTCCGTGATTCCCTTCATGAGTGCTGTGTGAGACGTTACTATTACTTCCTGGTTGTCGCGCTGTGGCTCATTTCGCTATTCTTATAAGCTGATGGTAATTGCCAGAATGAGTTTTTGACTTTTGACTTCTGATCCTGTCTGACTCTTGGCTCCTTCTGACTACCTGCCCCAGTTTGTCTCCTGGATTTGGCTGACTACCCGCTCCGGTCTGACTCCTGGATTTGGCTGACTATCCTATCCAATCTGACTCCTGGCTCTGGCTGACTATGCAATCCGATCTGATCCTGGCTTTGGCTGACTATCCCACCCAGTCTGACTCCTGGCTTTGGCTGGCTACCCGCTCCGTGTCTTGGGCATTCCCGCTACCTGTTGCTTACTACTGCCTTTGGGTACACCCTAGCGTGTTAGGGATCTCAGTCACCATTGCCTGTAGGTTAACCCTAGCGTTCTAGGGATTCTCTGTCACCATTGCCTGTAAGTTAACCCTAGCATTCTAGGGATTCTCTGTCACCATTGCCTGTAGGTTAACCCTAGCATTCTAGGGGTCCTCAGTCACCACTGCCTGTAGGTTAACCCTAGCGTTCTAGGGGTCCACTGTCACCATTGCATGTAGGTTAACCCTAGCGTTCTAGGGGTCCACTGTCACCATTGCATGTAGGATAACCCTAACGTTCTAGGTGTTCTCTGTCAAAATTGCCTGTAGATTTAAACTTAGCATTCTAGGGGTTCTCTGTCACAATTGCCTCTCTCCCTAGTGTTCTAGGGAGTCCTGTCTGTTGCCTCGTACTACCCTAGTGTTCTAGGGAGTCCTGTCGGTTTACTTGTACTACCCTAGAGTTCTAGGGAGTCCTGTCAGTTTACTTGTACTACCCTAGTGTTCTAGGGAGTCCTGTCAGTTTACTTGTACTACCCTAGTGTTCTAGGGAGTCCTGTCGGTTTACTTGTACTACCCTAGTGTTCTAGGGAGTCCTTTCGGTTTACTTGTACTACCCTAGTGTTCTAGGGAGTCCTGTCTGTTTACTTGTACTACCCTAGAGTTCTAGGGAGTCCTGTCGGTTTACTTGTACTACCCTAGTGTTCTAGGGAGTCCTGTCGGTTTACTTGTACTACCCTAGTGTTCTAGGGAGTCCTGTCGGTTTACTTGTACTACCCTAGAGTTCTAGGGAGTCCTGTCGGTTTACTTGTACTACCCTAGAGTTCTAGGGAGTCCTGTCGGTTTACTTGTACTACCCTAGAGTTCTAGGGAGTCCTGTCGGTTTACTTGTACTACCCTAGAGTTCTAGGGAGTCCTGTCAGTTTACTTGTACTACCCTAGAGTTCTAGGGAGTTCTGTCGGTTTACTTGTACTACCCTAGTGTTCTAGGTGATTTCCTTCAGTTTTGCTTGGCATCTTAGCTGCTCCTGCACTATTGGCTACTGCTATCATTGCTACTACTTCATCTATAGCCAGAGTGGTTCAGCCTTCTTTGAATTCATTTATTAACCCTTCAACTGCTATTTGTCTATTTATTTTGAGGAGTTTCTTTGGATTTCGTTATGTATGTTTTTGGGTCTAAACTTTTCTACAGTGGGAAGTTTATTTAAACCTCTCACTAGACAAAAGAAGCCACCATCTTGGGTGTGGCATACTATAGTAATAAGCGATTAACCCTTGGGGTACCCTATAGGTTTTACATAGGATTGTTATGGTCATGTTTATGGTATATGTTGCATGAAGTTTGGTATACTGTCTAGACATATATTATTGGATTGATTCTAAGTATATTCTTGGTATAATCTATTGTTGACTATATTAATTGCAATTTATATGTTTTACTCAGAAGGTATGCAATATTTGAAATCGGTAGATAATCAAAATTATTGTGATCTAAATCTGGGATTTTATTCCAGTTAGTTTCTCTAAATTTTGATATTGCATATGGTAAAAGGAGAATTGTCAGAGGACCTGGCTTAAAGCGGAACTACCACCCGACACAATCTTTACCTTCACTAAGTCCCCATCTGGCGACTAGCTGCTTAGTAGCGGTAGTCACCAGAATAATTATCTTATTTAATAGATTTCTGCTCTCTTCCATGGGTGATAGGCAGGACGGAGCGCGGACATCTTGCCATTGTGACATCCGTGCACCTGCGCTGTCAGTCCCAACCAGAGCCAAATGGCTCCTAGCAACTCCTCCTAGACCCAGCTGGGATGAGGATATATAGGGAATTAATGCACACACACGGATGCAAGACAAACACACACAGAGACACACACACAAATGCACACGCATGCACTGAGATGAATAAAGAGAGACACAGTCATACGCACATACATGCAATGCACAACATGCAGACACATAGAGTGTGATACAGACATGCAACACACACAGTGAGGAACACACAGGCACACACAGAGATACACACACACAGAAGTGAGTCATAAGGGGGTGACTTATGTGTCATTGTAATGAGCTTGTGTTTGTACTTATGCCTCCACTGTGGCATTCATTCATATAGTTGAAATGCATGTGGTAATTGCACATACTATGGTGGAAGGTGGATTGTGCTGGCCCCCGGGTGTGAGTGAGTGTGTGTGAGTGGCATTCATTCATGTAGTTGAAATGCATGTGGGAATTGCACATACTATGGTAGAAGGTGGATTGTGCTGGCTCCCGAGGTGTGAGTGAGTGTGAGTGAGACTATGGTAGAAGGTGGATGGTGCTGGCTCCCGGGGTTTGAGTGAGTGCGAGAGTGAATGATTGAGTGAGTATGTTAGTGAGAGTGTGCGAGAGAGTGTGTGTGAGAGTGTGTATGACTGAGTGTGTGAGTGTGTGTGTGTTTTTTGTCTGATGTGTTTGTGTCTGTGGTGTAGGAGCGAGTGGCAGCCATTTTGTTTTTTCAGTTACTTGGATAGTGGTGGGCGGGCTGGATAGTGGGGGCAGGCCAACTCCCTGCATGATTTAAATCACTCCCCCATTGAATCACCCAATGGGAGCAGTAACTCCTCCTTACTTAACCCTTTGAGTGCCAGAGGGGTACGCAACACATTCCTTTGCAATACGTTATGTATCCTAGAGGCGTCGCTAGGGGTGGGCTAAGGGTGTGTCAGTGGGCAGTGTGTCAGTGGGCAACCCCGAAAGTCAGACAATCAGCAGACTCACTCCTCCTGCTGTTTATCCTGAGGCTGGCTGGCTGCTGCCTAACAACTTGTGGACATATATAGCTTGGAACAGCAGGCTGCTGCCTTACTGTGTTCTCAGCTTCAGCACACAGCCATCCGCTCCACACTGGCTCTTCTAGCACTTCCTGGTGCTTTACGATGAGGTCATCAACATGCACCTGAAGTACCAGAGGAGGCAGTGTGGAGCCCATGGCTCTACACTGAAACAGAAAGCAGAATGGGGCAAAGCAGACGAGAAGGTATGAGGGACAGTATAGATGGGGGAAATATATGGCTACCAGTGGCAGGTAAACAAGGCTTTTGGGTGTCATATTGTATATGTGGAGAATCTGTGGGCTGGCTACCAGTGGGCAGGGGAACAAGGCTGGTGGGGTCACACAGTTTATGTAGGGAATCAGTTGCTACCAGTGGGTATTGGAATAAGGATGGTGGTGGTCATATAGTGTATGTGTAGAATCTGTGGCTTTCAGTGGGCAGGATAATAAGGCTGGTGGGGTCCACAGTGTATGTGGGGAATCAGTGGCTACTAATGGACAGGGTAATAAGGCTGGGGGAGGTCACATAGTGTATGTAAGGAATCTGTGGCTACCATTGGGCAGGGGAGCAAGGCTAGGGGGGTTATATAGTGTATGTAGAGAATCTGTGGCTACCAGTGGTTAGGGGAATAAGGTTGTTGGGGGGGGGTCACATAATGTATGTATGGAATCTGTGGCTATCAGTGGGCAGGGGCAAAATACAGTTGGGAATCACATAGTGTATGTGAGGAATCTGTGGATACCAGTGGGCGGGGGGGGGGGGCATGCAGTGTATGTGGGGAATCTGTGGCTTCCAGTGGGTAGGAGAACAAGGCTGGTGGGGATGCACAATGTATGAGGGGAATCTGTGGTGACCAGTAGGCAACTGCAGAAGGCTGTTGGGGTAACACAGTGCATTTGGGGAATCTGGGCAGAGAAACATGGCTGGTGGGGGTCACACAGTGTATGTGGGGAATCTGTAGCTACCAGTGGGCAGGGGAGCAAAGCTGTTAGGGTCACATAGTGTATATGGGGAATCTGTGGCTACCAGTGGCCAGTGGAACAAGGCTGTGGTATCAAAGTTTGTGTGTGTTGTTCTGTGGCTACCAGCGGCCACTGGAAAAATGCCGGCAATCAGACAGACAGTGTATGATTGGCTACAGGTAACCAGTGGAACAATGATGGGCTATCATACAGTGTATGTATGGTTCTATGGATACCAGTAACCAGAGAAACAATGCTGGAGTATCAGACAATATATGTGTGGTTCTATGGCTGCCAGTTGCCAGTAGAAGAAGAGAGATCAGTTCATGTGTGGGCCTGATGCTACCAGTGGCAAACCACTGGAGTATCATAATAGGGGCTAGAAGCGCAAGGTTATCAGGCAGTCTATGAGGGGTTCTATGGTTACCAGTGGGCAATGGAACAATGCTGGGTATAAGCATACCTCCCAAGTGTCCCTCTTTGAGCCCCAAATCCCTCTGTCCCTCTTTCACACCCTGGTGTCCCTGTGTTCAGGGCTGGTGCAAGGATTTTTGCCACCCTAGGCAAAACCTAATTTTGCCGCCCCTTGGCTCCACCCCTTGTGCCCTACCCTTTTATGCCCCGCCTCTGTATGTGTTTAAGTGTCAGTGTGTTTGTGTGTTCCCTATATGTGTCAGTTTGTGTATGTGTTCTCTGTATATGTATGTGTTCCCTGTATGTATATAAGTGTGTCAGTGTGTGTGAGTCTCTGTAAGGATATCAGTGTGTAAGTATGTGTGTGTGCTTCTCTATATGTGTATCAGTGTGACAGAGTGTATGTTCTCTATATGTGACTCTCCCCTCCTTTGACTCTCTCCCCCTCTTGACTGTTGATCCCCCTTTGACTCTCTCTCTCCCTGTCTGACTCTTGATCCCCCTCTTGACTGCTGATCCCCCCTTTGACGCTCTCTCTCCCCGTCTGACTGTTTATCCCCTCTTGACCCCTGTTCCACTTACTGTTCCCAGTGCACGTCTCTCTCTCCCCCAGTGAGACTGAGTAGTTATGGTGCTCTCCCTTGGCTGGCTATTTTTTTAACCTTTTCAGTGCCAGAGGGGTATACAACACATTGAAAAGCTATGCGTTGCGTACCCCTCTGGCACTGAAAGGGTTAATGTAGCACAGCGATGCCCATTTCTCTCTCCCCCTCCGCTTCTTCAATCCTGGTCCAGGATTGAAGGAGCGGAGGGGGAGAGAGAAACAGGTATCGCTGTGCTACATTAAAAAATAGCTAGCTGAGGGAGGGGACCGAAATGTACGTTTTTTGTTTTTTTTTTTTTTTGCTTCCGCAGTGGTGAGCGGCAGCGGGGGCCGATGCGCCCTCAGAGAATGTGCGCCTATAGGTGGCGCCGGCCCTGCCTGTCTTTAGGAGATCAGACAGTGTGGTGGGTATATAAGTGTATCACCCTGGTATCCCTGTGTTTAGGAGATCAGACTGTGTGGTGTGTGTGTATATAAGTGTATCACCTTGGTGTCTCTGTGTTTAGGAGATCAGACTGTGTGGTGTGTATATAAGTGTATCACCCTGGTGTCCCTGTGTGTAGGAGATTAGACTGTGTGGTGTGTATAGAAGTGTATCACCCTGGTGTCCCTGTGTTTAGGAGATCAGACTGTGTGGTGTGTATAGAAGTGTATCACCCTGGTGTCCCTGTGTTTAGGAGATCAGACTGTGTGGTGTGTATATAAGTGTATCACTCTGGTGTCCCTGTGTTTAGGAGATCAGACCGTGTGGCGTGTATATAAGTGTATCACATTGCTCCACAGCCATAAAACTCACATTAATGTTTGTTTAAACATCATTATATTTGTTTCTACATTATCTGTGTAAATAAAATACTTTGGTGTTGCTCTTGATAATTTATTCAGTTACATCAATGGCTCATATGTATTAAAGCAACCTGGTTTGATTCTGGAGTAAACCAACTGCACAATAGGGGACAAATAAAAGTATTTAAAATCAACTGCACTTGAATAGAGTTTTTTAATCTCTTGAATGCTAGAGAGGTCTCCAGTGCATTGCTTTGCAATGCATTGAAGACTGCTCTAGCATTCAAGGAGTTAAAACCCCTATTTAATGTGACAGGAATTTTGATTTGTTCCCTGTGGTACAGTTGGTTTACACCACAATAACTTCAGTTAGTTAGAACAAAAAACAATGAGAAGAGTTGAACATAAAATGGCTTACTTCTTAACTCTTTGCATTGCATTATATATAGATTAGTAAAATAAACATATATGTTGTGTAAGGATAACCCACTCCACACTATAGCGTGACAAGCGCACCGTCACGTCATCCCGGTCTCTATACCTCCCCCCCCCCCTTAATAAACACCACAGAGACTATCCGGATGGGTCAAAAAGGCCACAGCATTTATTAACATAAGTAACATTAATTTAACATTTATTAACAACATCCTTTTAAATAACATCAATATAACCTATACCTTACCATAACAAACATAACATCTTAGTGCTTGTCAGAACGTCACACTAATTGACTGGGGGCCATGCCACCATCCAACCCTGCCCTATTTGAACGTGGCAAGTAATAGCCCACCAGCCGTAATTTCCTGCCCCTTGGGCCCCATGCCCAAGAGTCTTAAACCCGTACCATCACCACAACCACTTGGCTTGCCCAGCAAGCACCCGCCAAGGCCCAGCCATTTGACTCCTCAAGCTGGCTGAGCCCCGCCACCAACCAGAGAAATGGCCTTCTCAACACCATCCTTCAGCTCCTCCAAAAATATGTCCAGCCCAATTTCCGAAAGATGAACCCCGTCCCTCAAAAACAACCCGGACACCCCGTCTATCTCTCTATGCCGAACCACAACCCCACCCGCCTTCCGCACAAAACTGAAAAGCATCTTATTCACTTTCCTTCTGCTACCCTCAATAGCCTCCTGGGACCTAGCTCCCCGCCACCGCATCCGAGGCGTAATCTCCGACCATACCAACACAGTGTCCGGAAACAAAACCCCCAATCTATCCCAATCCCAACAACCTCACCAACTCCCTTTGAGACACAAAACCTAAATCATTGCCCCCCGCATGCACCACCAACACATCAGGAGGTGAACTAACCCGAGCCGTCCTAACTACCAACAACAAAACCTGTTCCCAAACTAAACCACCCACACCCAACCACCGAACAACCACCCGACCCTCAGGAAAACCCAGCCGTGTTCCGGCTCTCCGGACTGCAGCTCTCCTCTGGGCCCGGCAGATGAACGAATGTCCCACCAACCACACCACCACCGCACGGTCACCTGCAACGAGAAAATCAGCACATGAGCAACTTACAACAGGAGGTTAGGCCGCACATACAAGCGAAAACGATCAGACTCCCACCGCCCAATCTTCCGCACCACCTCGTCCCCCAAACCCCACCGAGCCGCCTCCGTCGCAGCCCCGATGCGAAACGAATGAGAACCAAACTCCGCCTCGTCCAAACCCAAACACCGCAAACCCCTCTTAAAGACGCTTATAAACTGAAACCGGGACAGTGAGGAACCATCTGCATGCGATAAAAAGGCACGCCCGCCCGCCGGGCGAACCCCCAAATACTCCTGCACACAACCAACCGGGCACTCCGGCAACCCCGTAGTGAACAACGAAATCCGGCAACCCCGCCCCACCTGGTCCGTCTTCGACCGTCGCAGCACCACTGAGACACACCCTTGGCTCAAACACACATCACCAAAAGCAAGCCCCGTTGCCTCCCGCCTGTTTGCGCTCACCAGCTCCCCGATCCGGAACGCCCCAAAGAAGGCCAAAGAAAACGCCGCCCGAAACAGCAAAGATTCAAAACTGGAGGAGCAAATACCAGGCAAAACTGACAACAAACCCCTCAGGATCCCTAAGGAAATTGGCCGCCTCGAATCCCTGGAGACACGCGTCCGCCGCAGCCCCTTCAAAGCCAACCAGCCTGCCCCTTTCTTCAAAGCCTCCTCTCTCATCTCAGAGAGGAGGGAATCAATCTCGGCGGAATCCGCCATTATGCCCCAGGGGAATACTACCGAGCGGCCGCGCTAGGGACTGAACTGCTCGCGTGCCGCTCCAACACTGAATATGGCCGTAGGAACACAATCCCTTGCAGCCGGAAGCTCCTGCCCACGTCATCCTCCTTCTTCCTGCCGGGCTTCGTCATGCCCCCTCCGCCTACTTCGCCGGCTCCAGTAGGCTCTTTATCATCACTACCACTGGTGGCAGGCACTCTATTGAATTTTGCTGTGGGCTCTAGCCCCAGATTGTTTTGGAACCTAGAAACGCCCCTGGTGTACCCCTCTGGCACTCAAAGGGTTAAGTTGAGGTAACATAGCAATATAACACATGGTGGCTCTTCAGTTGAGGCAAAGTAGCAATATGCTGAGGGAAGAAATAGATAATGGTGTTTGAGGCTTGCCCTCTGTAACATACAGCAAAGCATCTCTCTCCCTTTAAGGAGAAAGGGCGGGAATCAGGAAGCAGGAAGTGGAGGAGTGACAGTTGAAAACAGACAGTTAGTGAGGTGACTGAAGAGATGAAAAGCGTTAAATAAAAGAGTTGCTATTAAGTTTATCCCTGAGTTTGTATTTTATGGGAACATTACACCCTCGTACTGAAAAAGAGTGTATGGAGGGTTACAGTTATCAGTGTGTTTGTGGGGTCATAATCCTGAGTGAGAGTGTGAGTGGACCAGGAGAAGTTACTGATATCCCCTACCTCAGGAGTGAGTGGCAGTTATATTTTTTTTTGTCAGTTGGATAGAGGTGGGTGGGCTGAAGGGGGCAGGCTAACTGCCTGTATGACAAACATACCCCCAATGAATCACCCAATGGGAGCAGTAAAGTCCCCGTTCAATCACCCAATAGGAGTTGTGTCTCCTAATGAGACATAAATTATGTTATTAGACATTCTGTTCAATGTGTATTTGTTTTCTGAGGAGACATAAATTATGTTCTGTGTGTGAGGTACCATAAATTATGCAATGAGGCTTATTCTTTTATATATATACTAGTTGAACAGCCCGTTACACGGGCCACAGTGCCTCAGGCAGCCGGTCGCGGGGCAGTCACACGCAGTGGAGACTGCCCGCGCCTCGGCTGATACAGAGCCTCTGGCAGCCGGTCGCGGGGCAGTCACACGAAGTGGAGACTGCCCGCGCCTCGGCTGATACAGAGCTGGACGCTCCTTCAGAGCGCCCAGCTCTGTATCAGCCGCGGCGCGGGCAGTCTCCACTGCCTGTGAGTGCCGCACGTGCAGCAGTGTCTACTGCGCATGTCGGGCGTTACACACAACTTGGCGAATTATTATATAGGACTAGCAACATGGGACGGCGTTGCCCGTCATGTTATGACCATTGGGCGCACGTGTGTGAAATGCAGACACACTGATAAACACAGACATATGCAACACACAGGCAGACACATACCATACATCCCAAGTGTCCCTCTTTAGGAGGGACAGTCCCTCTTTGAGGGCCGGATCCCTCTGTCCCTCTTTTTAGGAGGTCAGACTGTGTGCAGGGCCGGCTCCACCTATAGGCGAGGTAAGCGCCGGCCTAGGGCGCACACGTACTGGGGGCGCGGGCATGCAGCGGAGAAGAGCTGCGCCCACACACCACGCCGGGAACCAGAACACAATCAGGTCTGCGTTGCTACAGCGCTCCCTCATTGGGTTGGATCTTTAGTAATGCAGAGCGCACTGGGAGTCATGATCTCCCGCCTCGCTCTGCATTACTGAAGAGAAGACTGCGCGGGAGATACAGGTATGTGATGGGGGGCAAGTTGGAGCTGAGGGGGCATAGTGGAGCTGGTGGGGGCAAGTTGGAGCGGATGGGGGCAAGTTGGAGCGGATGGGGGGCAAAGTGGAGCTGATGGGGGTAAGTTGGAGAGGATGGGGGGCAAAGTGGAGCTGATGGGGGTAAGTTGGAGCTGAGGGGGTAAAGTGAAGCTGAGGGGGCAAAATGGAGCTGGTGGGGGCACGTTGGAGCTGATGGGGGCAAGTTGGAGTTGATAGGGGCAAAGTGGAGCTGGTGGGCCAAAGTGAAGCTGATAAGGGGCAAGTTGGAGCTGGTGGGGGGCATCTCTTACAGGCATCTCCAGAACAGGGGCAGAGTGGCTCAGGGGGCAGAGAGAGGACAATCATGAAAAGAGGTTGGGTATAAGTAGGCAGGGTATAAAGGGGTGGGACACAAGGGGCGGAGCGAAATGGGCAGCAAAATTAGGTTTTGCCTAGGGTGGCAAAAATCCTTGCACCAGCCCTGACTGTGTGGTGTGTATTACTTTGCTGTACAGCAATAAAGCAATAAACTTAAGTATATGTGTTTATACATTAGTCTGTGCAAATAAAATACTTTGGTCTTGAACTAAATCATTTATTCAGTTACATAAATAACCAGTAATAGGTCATGAAATAACCTAAAAATTCTTACTAATGCCCCGCCCACCAGCCACACCCCCAACAATATCACCTAAAACTAACGTGTCCATCTTTGGCCATGTGAAATGTTGGGAGGTATGCACATACACACAGTGAGCGGCAGAAACATGCAAAAGACACGCACACACAGACACACTGGAGATGCACACATGGACACATATATGTAACAGAGATGTACACACACAGACACGCAACATATATGAGCAGAAACACATGTGCTCATGAGTTGTGTACCCCTCTGGCACTCAAAGGGTTAAGGTATAGAGAGGCATGTCAGAGTTAAATAGCAGTGGGAAGTGTGTTCATACCTGGGAACACTGACTTGTGAAGTCCCTAGAGGGGACTGATGTGGTGCTGATGTGGAGAGACAAATGGGGCAATCTGGGTTAAAAGTGGGCGGGGCTTAACATAAATGTGAAAAAGTGTTAGTAATAGGCTGGGGAAGGAGGAGAAGTGGGAGGGGAATGCAAGTTTACAGTGTGAGGGGTTTGAACACACTCCCTGAGGGGTAAAACTTGATATAGAACCCTATGGCAGTCAGTGGGTTAAGTGTGAATCTGATGGCTGTCTGTACTCTGTGTTGTATGGCAAATGGTGACAGTGAAGAAGTAATTCAGCAATGAGGGCCTACCTTAACCCTTTGAGTGCCATTTTGTTCCCCTGCTGATGCAGCACCGTTCAGTGGCTTTACTACAGGTCCTGCTGAGGCCACTGGGAGTCAAGGTGAGTGACTGTGTGTCAGCCATCTTTCTTTCTGGCTGTGTGTGTGTGTGTGTGTGTGTGTGTGTGTGTGTGTGTGTGTATGGGTGTTTGGTGCTGTGTGAGTGAGGCATGTATGTGTTATACCTGGGATTTTGTACTTGTGGAGTCCCTCATGTGGTGCTGATGTGGAGAGAGCAATCTGGGTTAAAAGGGGGCGGGGCTTAACATAAATATGGAAAAGTGTTAGTAATAGGCTGGGGAAGGAGGAGAAGTGGGAGAGAAATGCAAGTTTACAGTGTGAGGGGTTTGAACACACTCCCTGAGGGGTAAAACTTGATAAACAACCCTGTGGCAGTCAGTGGGTTAAGTGTGAATCTGATGGCTGTCTGTCCTGTGTCTTGCATGGCAAATGATGACAGTGAAGAAATAATTGAGCAATGAGGACCTACCTTAACCCTTTGAGTGCAATTTTGTTCCTCTAGTGCTGCACTACAGGTCCTGCTGAGGCCTCTGGGAGTCAGGGTGAGTGACTGTGTGTGTGTGTCAGCCATATGTATTTCTGGCTTTGTGTGTGTATGTGGTGCTGTGTGTGTGAGTGGGGGCATGTGTGTGTGTGTGTGTGTGGTGCTGTGTGAGTGGGGCATGTGTGTATGTGTGTGTGGTGCTGTGTGAGTGGGGCATGTGTGTGTGTTTGTGTGGTGCTGTGTGAGTGGGGCATGTGTGTGTGGTGGTCTGTGTGTGTGAGTGGGGCATGTGTGTGTGTTTGTGTGGTGCTGTGTGAGTGGGGCATGTGTGTTTGTCTGTGGTGTAGGAGCAAGTGGCGGCCATATTGTTTTTTTCTGACTTTGATAGTGGTGGGTGGGCTGCATAGTGGGGGCGGGCCAACTCCCTGCATGATTGAATCACCCAATGGGAACAGTAACTCCTCCTTAATACCACCCCTGGGTGTGTTTTGGCAGGCACAAAGTCTTCTTTTATATATATAGATATATATATATATACATATATATCTGTTGTACATTTTTCTTGACATTCATATCCATGTCTATCTGTCTCCAGATAGGTTTGTGCCGTTAGTGCTCAGAATACTGTATTTTACAGACAGGAGGCAGATATTTCTACTGTGGGGGTCATGTTACATTGTATCAGTACTCCTGCTTTCGCAGTCTGTGACAGAATGCTCTCTTGAAACAGTTATTAGCCATCTGAGTGCCAGAAAGGTATCTGATGCTCATATGAAAACCCTTTGTGTGTCAGAGGGGAACACAACGCATTGCTTTGCAATGCATTGCGTTCCCCTGGCACTCAAAGGGTTGAGGAAGGTGAATGTTAGGGACATAAGACTGTAAGCAAAGCAGGTGAAGACGACAAAGCAATAATGAAATATAAATAGGCATATTAGTCACTTTCAGTATATGTAAAGTGTAAATAGAGGTTTACTCTCACTTTAACCTGGACGGACTCACAGTATTACACTGTCTCTCAACTCGCAAGGTGTATCTCCAGAAGTAAACGTTTTAAGTTTACTAACTGACACCAGTTATGTCAGGACATGGAGCTGAACTACAACAACAACATTATGGAGACCAACGGAGACTGTTCCATTACATGAAACCAGCAAGGCATTCCACCATTCCGTGGAGACCAGTGTGTCATTGCACAATTCCACAGAGACCGCAAAAACTTTCCTTACATGAAGCCAGTAGAACATTTCACTATTACATAAAACCAGGGGAGCATTTCACTATTACATGAGACCAGCAAAAATTTTTACATTTACATAAGAACAGCAGACTATTGCACTGTTACATAAAACCAGGGGAGCATTTCACTATTACATGAGACCAGCAAAAATTTTTACATTTACATAAGAACAGCAGACTATTGCACTGTTACATAAAACCAGGGGAGCATTTCACTATTACATGAGACCAGCAAAACATTTCAACGTAAGAACAGCAAAGCATTACACTGTTACATTAAATCAGTAAACTATTTGCTATTATATATGACCAGCAAAGTATTTCACCTTTATATGAGATCAGCAAAGCAGTCACTATTACATGAGACCAGTGGAGCATTGCACTGTTACATGAAAATAGCAGAATATTGTACCTTTGCACGAGATGAGCAGAATAGCAGATTCTTACACAGTTGAATAAAACAAGGATAACACATACTAACCTCCAAACCTTGTCCCACTACACTAGTATATCCAGAACCACACAGACTGACCTCCCAGCCTTGTCCCACTGCACTAGTATATCCAGAACCACACAGACTGACCTCCCAGCCTTGTCCAACTGCACTAGTATATCCAGAACCACAAATACTGACCTTCCACACTTGTCCTACTGCACTAGTATATCCAAAACCACAAATACTGACCTCCCAGCCTTGTCCAACTGCACTAGTATATCCAGAACCACACATACTGACCTCCCAGACTTGTCCTACTGCACTAGTATATCCAGAACCACACATACTGACCTTCCAGCCTTGTCCCAGTGCACTAGTATCCCCAGAACCACACATACTGACCTCCCAGACTTGTCCTACTGCACTAGTATATCCAGAACCACACATACTGACCTCCCAGCCTTGTCCTACTGAACTAGTATATCCAGAACCACACATACTGACCACTCAGCTTTGTCCCACTGCACTAGTATATCCAGAACCACAAATACCATCCTCCCAGCCATGTCCTACTGCACTAGTGTATCCAGAACCACCCATACGACCTCTCAGCCGTGTCCTACTGCACTAGTATATCCAAAACCACACATACTGACCTCCCAGCCTTGTCCCACTGCACTAGTATATCGAGAACCACACATACCGACCTTCCAGCCATGTCCTACTGCACTAGTGTATCCAGAACCACCCATACCGACCTCTCAGCCTTGTCCTACTGCACTAGTATAGACAGAACCACACATACTGACCTCCCAGCCTTGTCCACTGCACTAGTATTTCCAGACTCACACATACTGACCTCCCAGCCTTGTCCCACTGCACTAGTATATCCAGAAACACACCTACTAACCTACCAGGCTTGTCCCACTGCACAAGTATATCCAGAACCACACATACTGACCTCCCAGCCTTGTCCCACTGCACTAGTATATCCAGAAACACACCTACTAACCTACCAGGCTTGTCCCACTACACTAGTATATCCAGAACCACACATACTGACCTCCCAGACTTGTCCTACTGCACTAGTATATCCAGAACCACACATACTGACCTCCCAGACTTGTCCTACTGCACTAGTATATCCAGAATGACACATACTGACCTCCCAGACTTGTCCTACTGCACTAGTATATCCAGAACCACACATACTGACCTCCCAGACTTGTCCTACTGCACTAGTATATCCAGAATGACACATACTGACCTCCCAGCCTTGTCCCACTGCACTAGTATATCCAGAACCACACATACTGACCTCCCAGACTTGTCCTACTGCACTAGTATATCCAGAATGACACATACTGACCTCCCAGACTTGTCCCACAGCACTAGCATATCCAGAATGACACATACTGACTTCCCAGACTTGTCCTACTGCACTAGTATATCCAGAATGACACATACTGACCTCCCAGACTTGTCCCACAGCACTAGTATATCCAGAATGACACATACTGACCTCCCAGCCTTGTCCCACTGCACTAGTATATCCAGAACCACACATACTGACCTCCCAGACTTGTCCTACTGCACTAGTATATCCAGAACCACACATAATGACCTCCCAGCCTTGTCCTACTGCACTAGTGTATCCAGAACCACACATACTAACCTCTCAGCCTTGTCCCACTGCACTAGTATATTCAGAACCACACCTACTGACCTCCCAGACTTGTCCCACTGCACTAGTATATCCAGAACCGCACATACTGACCTCCCAGCCTTGTCCTACTGCATTAGTATATCCAGAACCACAGATACTGACCTCCCAGCCTTGTCCCACTGCACTAGTATATCCAGAACCACACATACTGACCTCCCAGCCTTGTCCTACTGCACTAGTATATCCAGAACCACACATAATGACCTCCCAGCCTTGTCCTACTGCACTAGTAGATCAAGAACCACAAATACTGACCTCCCAGCCTTGTCCCACTGCACTAGTATATCCAGAACCACACATACTAACCTCTCAGCCTTGTCCCACTGCACTAGTATATCAAGAACCACAAATACTGACCTCCCAGACTTGTCCTTCTGCACTAGTAGATCCAGAACACACATATTGACCTCCCAGCATTGTCTCACTGTACTAGTATATCCAGAACCACACATATTGACCTCCCAGCCTTGTCCCACTGCACTAGTATATCCAGAACCGCACATACTGACTTCCCAGACTTGTCCCACTGCACTAGTATATCCAGAACCGCACATACTGACCTCCCAGACTTGTCCTACTGCATTAGTATATCCAGAACCACACATACTGACCTCCCAGCCTTGTCCCACTGCACTAGTATATCCAGAACCGCACATACTGACCTCCCAGCCTTGTCCCACTGCACTAGTATATCCAGAACCGCACATACTGACCTCCCAGCCTTGTCCTACTGCACTAGTATATCCAGAATGACACATACTGACCTCCCAGCCTTGTCCTACTGCACTAGTATATCCAGAATGACACATACTGACCTCCCAGACTTGTCCTACTGCACTAGTATATCCAGAATGACACATACTGACTTCCCAGACTTGTCCTACTGCACTAGTATATCCAGAACCGCACATACTGACCTCCCAGACTTGTCCCACTGCACTAGTATATCCAGATCCACACATACTGACCTCCCAGACTTGTCCTACTGCACTAGTATATCCAGAATGACACATACTGACCTCCCAGACTTGTCCTACTGCACTAGTATATCCAGAACCGCACATACTGACCTCCCAGACTTGTCCTACTGCACTAGTATATCCAGACCCACACATACTGACCTCCCAGCCTTGTCCTACTGCACTAGTATATCCAGAACCAAACATACTGACCTCCCAGCCTTGTCCTACTGCACTAGTATATCCAGACCCACACATACTGACCTCCCAGACTTGTCCTACTGCACTAGTATATCCAGAACCAGACATAATGACCTCCCAGCCTTGTCCTACTGCACTAGTATATCCAGAACCAGACATATTGACCTCCTAGCATTGTCCTACTGCACTAGTATAAACAGAACCACACATATTGACCTCCCAGCCTTGTCCTACTGCACTAGTAGATCAAGAACCACACATATTGACCTCCCAGCCTTGTCCTACTGCATTAGTATATACAGAGCCACACATACTGACCGCCCAACCTTGTCCTACTTAACAAGTATATCCAGAACCACATGTATTGACCTCTCAGCTTTGTCCCAGTGCCCTAGTATACTCAGAAACACGCATACTGACCTCCCAGCCTTGTCCTGCTGCACTAGTATATCCAGAACTACACATACTGACCTCCCAGCCTTGTCTCACTGCCCTAATATACCTAGAACCACACATACTGACCTTCCAGCCTTGTTCCGTTGCTCTAGTATACCTAGAACCACACATACTGAGTCTAACCCATAGTGGAAATCAACAAAGTTTGCATGGGAAGTTTCTTTGGTATAGAGAAAAGGTGTTCATTTTAGAACAATTCTAGTAATGAGAATTTTTGTGTGGATAAAGAGGCAAATTGCTGTTTTTCCTTGAAAATTCCCATGGGCAGTTTTAGAATATTCACCCATCTCTATCCCTCTGCCTACTACCATTTGAGCTAAGCTAATTGTTCTTTGGTTTAGATCAATCCTTTTTTTTTGCCCACTCAAGATTGACCTAAACACCAAATGAAATATGACTGATTTAATCAATAAATGAAATGAAGCTCTTGCAGTTAAAACATTGGTCATTTGCCCACAAAGCAATTGTTATTTTTGCTGGCGGTTCAAAAGGTCGGTCAGTCTAGCACATGGCCTTCACGTGATAGAGGGTCACTTTGTGTCACTCTGTGCTTGGATCATATCCTGGGGCTCATGTCCTACCAAAGTGGAGACATTTGGAGTAAACCGTCTGCACCATAGGGAACATATAACATGTTTAATTTATTTAAATGAAGGCTTTTAAACCTTGTATGCTACAAAGATCTCCAACCCAATGTGAAGCAGACAGGGTACAGGAGAAATATGTGGGAGATGAGAGTGTAAACTGCCGAGCTGGGATCTCCTTCATTTCTCTTGTTGTACATTAACCCCTTAGTGACAGCCGCGTGCGTACGTGGCTGTCACCTTAATGCCCGGCTAACATTTTTTTTTTCTAAATGATTCCGGAGTCCCAGAACGGCGTGCAGACGCACGGAGACCCGGACTTCCGGGACTTACCAGGTACGTCCTCTGTCACTAAGTGACAGTTTTTGCGGGACGTAACTGGTAAGTCCATTGTCGGGATGGGGTTAAAGCATAACTATTATCAAAATTAACCTCCCCCCCCAAATCCTTGTGAACATAGCGATACGCACATACATACTTTTATTATGCTGAATAAGCCCGGAATTAGTAAGAAATATAACTTGTTTGACAGGTATCCGTGACAGGGATCTTGCTGTAGGCGCTCTCCGTGGCTGAGCCGTCAGTTCTTCCAGTACCTTAAAGGGATAGTAATGTTTAATAATAAAAGCAGCTCTAATTAATCATCATAGTATTTGGACTTTGGAGAGTGTTATTTCAATTCTGTCAGAGTTGTAGTTCAAGAGTAATTCAATGATAAAGTATCCCCCTCCCGCCCCTTTTATTGATGTAACACTGTTCAGCCAGAGCAGAAGGGAGGTGCCCAGGTAGACTGCAGAGAGGGACAATCTTCAATTAAGATAAGGGAAAAACCTGAAAAACTTGTCAAGGGGGCAGGGATTTCATTGTTCTCATAGGAAGAAGATTGTCCCCTGCTGTTATCTGTCTGGTCTTACAACCAGATTCACATCTGAGAAGAGATGGCTTACACTAGGTAAAAGGGACAGGAGGGGAAACTTTGCTTGTGAATATCTCTCAAACCATAAAGGTTTGAGAGATAAGACTTATATCGTTTTTCATGTTTTTTTAATGCCTACAAAATAAAATAAAGATAAAACAAAGTATTACTATCCCTTTAAGGACCAAGGAACTGCACTCACCATTCCTGGAGGTGAACAAGACGGACATTGCAGACCTGCAGATGCCTTTTCTGCAAGATGTCTGCGCTGTTGCCCGCTGATGCCTGCCGAACAAATTGTATTTCTCCCTAACGCCGGACTTATTCAACATAATAGAAGTATGTATATGCGTGTCGTTATGTTAAAGGGTTAGCAATGTCCGGATATAAATTTAGGCAGTACTGTAGATTTAACAAAAATAAATTATGTGGAGCAAGCTGGATCTCTCAAACCTTTACTGTTTGAGAGATATAACGTTTTAAAGTTCCCCTCTTCCTGCTGTTAGGGGTAAAGCTGACAGCAGGCGATTCTAGTCGGCTGATTGAGGCGGCTCTTCAGCATAGCCAAAATACCCATATCTAAAAAGAAATATTTTACTGGAACTGTGTACACAGTGTGACGTTCCAATGAAGTGTTTCTTTTTAGATATTGTTGTTTCGGCTCTGCTGAAGAGCCACCAGCTGGTCCCGGACCGGAATCATCTTCTGTGTGACGTCAGCGCAAGGAGAAGGAGGGCGGTGGATCTTTAAAATCTTATATCTCTCATAAGAGAGATATAACTTGCTCTGCATAATTTATTTTTGTTAAATCTACAATACTGCCTAAATCTTTTAAGGATTTTGGGGGGGGGATTAAATTTTGATGGCTGTTCCACTTTAAACTTGAAGTTACAACTCCCAATTAAAAAATACTTAGCTTACTTTGGCCAAAAAATCTGAATGGCCCTTATGAATTATGACTTTGTCAATCAGTTTTGGATTACATGTCCATGGAGGCGGACATGACATGTGCCTGATTAAGCCTTTAAGGGCCAGAAGGGTGTGGAATGCATTGCAAAGCAATGTACACACCTCTTCTCCTTAAAGGGTTAATATTACCATGAGCAGTGGATCTGTTGTCCTGCCAGTAACTGTCATGTCTGCCTCCATGGACCTGCCATCCAGTATAGACTGAAGATGTTTTCTCTTGAACAATGGTGCAAGGGCAAAATGTATTGGGGCCATGATAATTTTCTGGCTATAGTAAGGTTAGTGTGGGGTTCTTATTAATAGAAGGTTTGATCAACTATTGGACCTCCAAGTTTTAGAGAGTAAAACTATTGGATGGATTGGATGATGAGAGTTGTAGTCCAACATTTGGCAGTCCAGCAATTGGTTGCCCCTGCACTAGACAGATAGAGCTCCACTGTAACTCTAGAATATCTACAGTAAAATCAAGGTGCCTATTACCAAACGATTTTTGCAGGCTATACCTTGTTTGCTAAACTTTTTGTGTGATCACCTGCTGAGATTGGCGTTTAGGAGGTAGGGATTAGTATAGCATTTCCCTAACGTTATTGCTAATATTTGTGTGTCTGTATAATAATGAAATATGAACGCTAAACAAGAGTGAATATTAGATTAACTCTTGTTATGATTGGATTTATGACAGCTACCTAACGTTTAATACTCATGTAGATATATAATGAGAGTTTAATACATGAAAAGTAGTACGAACAGTACATTATATACATATGTGGTTGGTAGATGTGTATGTTGAACGGACTTACACATGCACATGTGACATGGTTATGCTCTTTGATGAAATTGTGACACTCAAATATAGAAACACAGGAATCACAATTTTTATTTTAAATTCGCCTTAGTGTTTTTTACATATAGTGTAATAAAAGTTATATTTTAATATTGTTTTTTTAGTATCGTATTTCTATGCGTGTTAAGTACATCACAACATTTATCAGTGGGATTGGGAGGTGGGATTGGTGCTGTTACAGGTGTCTTTTTTCTGTATCTTTTTTGTTGCATTATATTTTGCAGCCTAGCACATTCCCTTTGCAGTAATGTCACTTCTTATACTATAATAGGCGGTGCACCATAATTTTCTGTATATATTAATAAATAAAACAATGTTGGGCACCTTGTATAATCACCATATTTTTGTTTGAACTCTCTTGCCTTACTGCATTCATCACTTACTCCACCAGTCTCCTGCTTCATGGATTATGTCTTCTAAGTGAAGGTATAATGTGAATGTACACGGATCTGTTGGTTTAGTGGGAGGGCAGGGTTACATTCTACCTGACACCTCTTCTTTGGAAATGAAAATTCAGAGAAGTGGGAAGTAAAACTAACCAATAACTAATACCTTATAATTTACTTGTTTGAACAGAAAGGTCACCATGCATTTGCATATTTAGTATGAAGTACAGCAGTATTGGAAGTATAATCTCCTTTTGATAGAATGTTTATTTATTCTTCAACCACAGGAAGAAAAGTGGAGATCATGTTTTATCTTTACTGACTAATCGTGTTATAGTGCAACATCTAAAAACAATGACGTTTCTTCTTCAGAAAAAGTTTTATGGGAGGAGGTAGGGGAATTCCTGAGAGGGCATTCCCTGAGCTCATGGACAAAGAAATGTTCATGTTCATCTGGATAGGACATCGCTCAGTAGTGGATCCAGGTGAGGTCAGGGAATTCCTGCTGTAATAGAATAGCTCAGAGTGGATGGTCCTTGTGGTGGCTGGAATAGAGGTGCTCTACCCATCACAGGAAGTCATCACAATGGTGTGTCTGTAAGTTAGAATGTGTAATTGATAAAATATACTTAATGCAGAACTGCCCTGTTAAAGGGATAGTAATGTTTAATAATAAAAGCAGCTCTAATTAATCATCATAGTATTTGGACTTTGGAGAGTGTTATTTCAATTCTGTCAGAGTTGTAGTACAAGAGTAATTCAATGACAAAGTATCCCCCTCCCGCCCCTTTTACTGATGTAACACTGCTCAGCCAGATCAGAAGGGAGGTGCCCAGGTAGTTGCAGAGAGGGACAATCTTCAGTTAAGATAAGGGAAAAACCTGAAAAACTTGTCAAGGGGGGCAGGACTTTCATTGTTCTCATAGGAAGAAGATTATCCCCTTCTGTTATCTGTCTGGTCTATGGACTGGATTCCACATCTGAGAAGAGATGGCTTACACTAGGTAAAAGGGGCGGGAGGGGAAACTTTGCTTGTGAATATCTCTCAAACCATAAAGGTCTGAGAGATAAGACTTATATCATTCTTCGTGTTTTTTTAATGACTACAAAATAAAATAAAGTTAAAATGAAGTATTACTATCCCTTTAAGCCCTCTCCTTTTTAGTAAGGATCTGTAACCCATTAAGCTCGGAATTGCTCGTCTCTCTGGAAATGATTCACCCCCCTTGCTTGATGTTTACCGTTACTCCCTCATATGATATTGTGAGGCTTTCCCGCACTCAGTATGTGCTTTATCCTCCTTCTGCTGGTGCAGTTGATGGACGACACTGAGGGTACAATCCACACTTTTGGGCTTTTGTTTCCACTCACTTTTCTGTCCTTCTCTCTTTGTCTCTCCCTTTCTTCATACCCTCCTTTTTCACAACCTACTTCCCCCTACCCCTCCCGGGAGAATCACAGTGTCCTAGACTTAGCTATGTTTACCCCTCAGGTACCTCATGCCCCTCCCTGACCTAAGATTAGTCTCTTACAATGTAAAGGGCTATAATAGTCCAGAAAAATGATCCATGATTCTAAGGGAGCTTATACGATTCCAGTCGGACATGGTCTTTATGCAGGAAACAAACTAAGTTAGGGAATCCCAACCTAAAATAACATCCAAGTACTTCCCTGCTGTCCAAACGGCCTCATTGTGGCTATCATAATTGGGAGGCATATTCCATGGGTGTGTGAGGGTTCTGGAGGACGCCCAGGGTTGAAATCTTTTTCTCTAGGGGACTTTGGCCAATACTCCTATCTGTCAGCGTTGGCAAGCAAGACAGGAGTCAGACAATATAGTAAAGTTCACCTTTATTAGAATGAAATAACAAGGAGAAATACAGTGAGCAGAGGGTAATTGAGAGGCTAGAACTCTATCAGCAATAGAAGTCGCCTCAGGTCCACCACAACTGCAGTAGACTAGGCCGGTGCCCACTAGAGTCTCAACGCCCTGGGAAAGGCTCGGATAAAAACCGGTGGTCTCCAGAAATGGATGTCAGCAGGGAGACTATTGACTCACACCTGCATTCAGTAAGATAAGGGTCCACCAAAGCCACAGGTCTGCACCAGATAGGATGTCCGCAAGTTAGAAGGTAACACGGAGGACTTAGCTGGACAGAGCCCCAGGTCAGCACCAGGATGGATAGTCAGACAGGCCAGAGTCATTCACGGAGCAGGTAGTCAGCCAAGGTCATACACAATACTCAGGAACCAAAAAGCACAAAAGCACAGGACAAAAATGTAAGGGTAACTGGATGGGAATCCAGTTCTCTTTAAATACTCAGAGCCAGGAAGAAGGAGGAGACTGACAGGATACCCTGTATAAAGTTGGAGCCTGTGTCATATAGAGATCTTGTGCAAGTAATTGACGCATCTCGCTGAGATGCGTCAAACACCTCAACCACCGTTGCGTCGTTTGGAGCCTGACACCACCTATCCAGAGGACACGTGCGGCCTCTACTGACGCCTAGCGCGCCCAGACCTAGTCCCCATAATGACGTGTTGGATGATGCCGAGGCATCATTTCGGGCTATACAACTCCAGCGCCAGCCGAAGTGGTAGTGCTGGATATAGGTAAGCTGTGACACTATCACGTTGGCTACAATCTATTCCCCTACTCTACCCAACTACCCTTCTATCGTGAGACCTTACATCTCCTGGCAGACTTTCAGTCTGGAGTGCTCATTTTGGGAGTGGAATTCAATCTCTGCTTCAACTCCTCACTTGATCACTCCTCTGCTAGATCCTACTGTATGTTGTGTACACCTTCTAGGGTTGGTAGACTCCTCAGAGAGGAAGGACTACTAGGGACTACTCCTTTTTCTCCCACCCCCATCATACCTATTCTCTCTTGGACTACTTTTTTCTTAGTCAATATTACCTGGGCATGATGTTCACTGCAGAGATAGGATCCATTACTCTCTCAGACCATGCCCCTGTCTTTCTCATGCTTTCCAACAGGTCCCATGGCCCACAGGTAGCTGGAAGCTGAAAAAATCTCTACTGTCAAACGAGCACATCCGGGAATAGATCATGAAGCACTTAACATTTTACTTTGACTCCAATACCACCTTGGACGTTTCTATGATGTCCATCTGGGAGGAGAACAAGTGCTTAATTCGGGGACATTTGATCTTGATAGGTAGTAGACAAAAGAGGTTGGCCAAGTGTGCTCTTGACCAACTCCTGTCTCATATCACGGAACTGGAGTCTTGACACAAGTTGGACCCCTCTCCTGCACTTTTATACCAGTTAACTGCCCTTATCTCAGAGGTGGAGTCGAGTCTGAGAGCCCAAACGTTCAAGTCCTGCATGTGGCACCGGTTCAACCATTATTTACGCATTGAAAAGTGCGGCAGGACGCTGGCCTCTCTGGTGCATAAAGCTCGCTCCACTATTCATGTTCATAAGATACACCAACCCTCAGGATCACATACTTACTGCTCTGACATCATTGTGAAGGAATTTGTGGCTTCTTATAGCAATCTGTATAATTTATTGGGGGGGTGATGAACCTTCCTCACGGCACTGAGTTTCGGAGGCAATATGGTCATTCATCGCAAAGGCAAACATTCCCTGGGCCTCTGCAGTGGATACCAAGCATTTGGAAGCTCCTATTACAGAGGATGAAGTCAGGAAAGCTTTACTCTGTACCCCTTCCGTCAAGAGCCCCGGTCCGGATGGCTTTTCTACACTCTATTATAGGACTTTCTTAACCTCCCTTAACCACCACATGACTGGATTCTTTAGTTGTATCTTAGGTGGAAGCCCCTGGCCGGCAAACTCTTTGCGTGCTCATATTATTGTCGTCCCCAAGCCAGGAAAAGACCAGTCTGATTGCGGTAGCTATAGGCCCATCTCCCTGCTGAACAATGACCTAAAGCTGTTTGCCAAGATTCTACCTACTAGGCTTCAGCTGCTTCTGCCAACTCTGATTGTGCCAGACCAAGCGGGATTTATACCAGGCTGGGAGACTAGGGACAATGTCATACAAACTCTCTTCCTTATCCAAACAGCTTCAGATAGGCCCACGCTTTTATTGTCCACCATATCTTATCACAGTTAGTCCCCTCAAAAAATATATATAACTAAAAAACAAAATCAACAACTTCTTTCCCCAGACTTCCCCAGTACAGAGACAATAAAAGTAAAATCAGCAAGCAATTTGGACCTCAGCTGCCTGTGTCTTGCCAGTCAGTCACACCAAATGTTGGGGTATTTTGGGTCAACCTCTTTTCTTCATTCTTCTCCTCCATTGTGCTCCCAGCCTCCCCTACTACAGAGAATAAATGTCCTACTTAAATGACTCCCTAAACTAAACTTCAATTCCTCTTTATTTGCCTATCTCCTCTGGGTCAAAAACATTCTGCTCTCTCCTCTCACAAACACAGAATGGCTGCTGTGAGAGCCTGACACCCTTTTATATGTCTGTACACAGAATGGCTGCTGTGAGAGCCTGACACCCTTTTATATGTCTGTACACAAAATGGCTGCTGTGGGAGCCTGACAGCCTTTTATATGTCTGTACACAAAATGGCTGCTGTGAGAGCCTGACAGCCTTTTATATGGCTGTAGAAAACTTTTGTGTGATGGAGAAAAATGAGCTAGGCGAAAAAAGTGGAAAAAATAGCACTTTTCGCCGCAAATTTTTCACCAAGAGGAAAGTGTCATTTTTCACCGATTTCAGTTTGAGGTGAAAATTTTTGCTCATCCCTACTCTTTATCTCCGCTTAGTGAATCTCCCCCATGGTGCTCCTCCGTGTCCAGCACAATTATACACAAATTGGCACAGAAGGATGCGTAACTCCTCCTTTTCCTTACCCCAGCTACAGATTATTCTCGTAAAACGTTGTGCACATGGTTAGTTGTGTGACAATATCTACTACTGTATCTCTATATAAGTGTGGGTTAATAAATGAACGAATATGTTAACTTATATAGCACCACAAGAGTACACAGCGCTTTACAATACACAAGTGCTTTACAGAGTGAAACAATGAAATTGGGGTTCTTGCTCTAGAGTTTACAATCTAAACTTTAGTGACTTCTATGTTTCTGTAGAAATATAAGGATAGACTAAAGGATCTGAACATGTATAGCTTGGAGGAGAGAAGAGAGAGAGGGGATATGATAGACACATTCACATACATGAAGGGATTAAACAAAGTGCAGGAGGGAAGTACATTTCAAACAAGTAAAAATGTTAGGACAAGAGGCCATAGTCTAAAACTAAAGAGACATAGGTTTAGACGTAATGTAAGAAAGTTTTACTTCACTGAGAGGGTAGTAGATAAGTGGAATAGTTCACCAGCAGAAGTGGTAGATGTAATAACAATGAGGGAATGTAAGTATGCATGAGATAGGCATAAGGTTGTCCTTAACTTAAGAAAAGACCAAGGACCAAATAAAGTTTGAGGGTTTTACAGTAGGAAAATGAGCAGACTAGATGGGACGAATGGTTCTTATCTGCAGATTCTATGTTTCTATGACTTCAGATAGGTGCAGAATATGCTTTTCTGTTCCAATTTCTAATTATATAAACAAATCCCAACTCAAGACACAAGTCATTTTTATGTTTTTTAACTGTCAAGTGTAATTATATTTTTATGTTAAGTATCATATTTCTATATCTATCCATCGGCATGTGTGTGTGTGGCATTTGCACATTAACAGCATTAATTAATATTAGCAGCAACAGCTCCTGATTTCTTGGGGAACAGATTAACATTATTGTCATAAATCTCAGGGTGGTCAGGTAGGACGTGTTTATTAGAACAGATGTGACAATATGTTATTCCGTCAGTTCCGCCGTTCAAAATCATTTCACATGTTTTTGCATAGCATTGTAGTTGATAATCTCAAAGACACTGTTCCCAGTGCAATAATGCGATATGACTAAATCATATCGCATTATTTGTAAACTAGTTGAACAGCCCGTTACACGGGCCACAGTGCCTCCGGCAGCCGGTCGCGGAGCAGTCACGCGCAGTAGAGGCTGCCCGCGCCGCTGCTGATACAGAGCTGGACGCTCCTTCAGAGCGCCCAGCTCTGTATCAGCTGCGGCGCGGGCAGTCTCTACTGCGCATGACTGCCGCACGTGCAGCAGTGTCTAACGTGCATGTCGGGCGTTACACACGATTTAGCGAATTATTATATAGGATGAGCCATCAGTTATCATAGCACTGGTCTCAACTGTCATAGATGGTGGCAACTGTGCATATCACTCCTTCTCCTCCGTGGTACCCCAACATGTGTTATATGCGTCTATGTACCGCAAAATCTCGGGTATAATACGCACAATTTTACCCCACCTCACGAGTATTATAGTCGAGAGTTTTTTATTTTAAAAAAATTAAGCCTGCCAGAACCCTTCCCTCCCTCCCCTGGCGCTATCCGATTCTAAAATGCCACTTACTTTCTTCAAAAGACAAGTCCCCGCATTTTCACCATTATCAGGAAACATGTAAATGATATGAATCTTCCCCTGCTGGCGGCACACTTGCATTCGCTGCCTGATTCCTTCAATTGGCTTTCAACCTGCGTATTATACCTGAGATTTTACAGTAATATGTTTTTTTTCCACTTCTCCTGCTTCATTTCTGAAATATAGATCTATCAAAACTGCTGCTGGATAGACATGTTCTGCAGTCATTAACTATACAGTAGCTGCCCTCTGAATGTACGCTTGATGGTGGGCAACTAAGGCTTTCCTCAGCAGTACATACGAATGTTGGCCATATACACTTCTTTGTTTGTCAGTACTCAAGTGGGACATCACAGAATATAATTATCCTGTAAGTATTCTGTAACTATCTCACATGCAGTGGGGCCACTCCTTGAAATAGACATGCATAAGTTACCAACCCATTTTCCGCCCCGTGCCACCACCATCACAAATGTTACACTGCCGCCCCTGAGATGCGTTAATTGCTTTCTGTGAAGATTACATGTGTTCTGAAAAATATTGAGATGTTGCTGTTGTTGTTGCTGATGATGATGCTGAGGATGTAATCCTTCTTGCTTACTAGTTTTTAACTATGCTGTTTATTAGTTTTACCTCTACAGTCAGGGGAGGGCTGGCAATTTGTGGCCCAGGGGGAAAATTCAGTCAAGTGGCCCATTTCTATATCGCTCAAGTCCACTGTCCCAGCCCACCCCCTTTTGTTAATTTTAAAATTGGCATTAATGTTATGAAGTAAGGCAACTGATACCACGCTTATAGCTGAAATGAGGCTACACTAGTGCGCTCCTACAAAGCTTACAATTTAAGTAATGCTACACTAGTTATACTATAGAGCTTACAAGTGAATGGGTTATGTAACTAGTGTAGCTCCATTTGGATTGTTCCTCTGTGGTGTCATTTGTGTAGCTCCATTTCAATTGTAAGCTCTATGTTATCACTAGTGTAGCTCCATTTACAGCAGCAATTGGGAGATTTAGTGAGGAGCAGTGGCCCACCAGCCCAGACATATGACCGGCCCAGGGGGCAATTGCCCCCCTGCCCCCCAGGCCAGCCCTCCCCTGTCTACAGTTTTCTCTGTATCTTCCACTAGATGTATAAGGATTTATTTATATGCTTGCACATAATTTCATTTCTCAGAGTGCTGCTGTTCATTCCTTGGCACAAGTTCAAGAAATGTTATTTTAATGCATAGGTCCAGCAATGTAGCAAGAATGTATTCTTCATTGCTTTTAGTCGAGAGGATACTATTCAAATCATGCAAACATGACTCACCGGTTGGTTCACACCTATGTTGTTATTGTAAGAATCATCAGTCATACTTGTCATTTTTTTCTTTGGAAGCTTCTCAATAAAACCAGACCATCATGAATAACCATGAAGGTGGACTCCTCTAAAAGGCTTTAGCTTCTCACGAGTCACACATTAATTGTCATTAATCAGATGACAAAGAAGCTTTCCAGTTAAGCATTGTTTAAACATGTATAGCCCTGTTCTGCTCATACAAATGCTTCAGCATGTACAATGTGGAACTCTACTCAGTAGGAATATCCATTAGAAGTTGGTGATGGGTCTGGTGCTTATGACCTTGTAAGGAATGCGTTGCCCGTACCATAGGACCTTCTAAAATGTAAACAGATTATGCAGCTGATATTTAGTATTTCTGCCACAGTCTGGCATTCTGAGAGAAACTGAATGACAATTAGATTTAGGACATGGGTGAAGCAAGGTACATGCTAATCTCCAGGAAGCCATTATATTGTTGCCATTTGTGACAGGCACAAAGCTAGCTTTTAAGGATTGCAGTACAAGCCATTAGTCAATGAACTTCTGCAGTTTGGTTAACACATCTATGGCTTGATGGGATTGTCTCTCAGAGTTATGCGTGTATAAAGTAACACGCGCTGGTGGAGTGGGCTACCCTGCTGTTGGACTTTCCTACTAATGCCAAAGGCAACACTGCTGCATGCTAATGCCCACTGATGGAAAATATACCAGTGAGGAGACATTCATATAGTCATCTGTACTCTGGCTACTTGTCCACATAGGTGGTCATACAAACTTCCTGGTCATGGGATATCCCAGTCCTTTTCCCACTACATTAATCACCTACTTGTCAGCCACCAACATTTTAGCACATTTACCATCTCACGTGTGTACTTTTGGATTTTTCTTTGTACATTTTCCAGATCTTTCTAAGAACTCATTAATTTTTGGCTCACAGCACTGAGTAACCTATTTGTTTTATCAGCATGAATAGTGTTGGTGGAGATGGTGGTAGTGGATCTGGCAAATGTGGGGACTTTATCACTTGTCACTTCCAACTAACTCAAAGTCATCCTTCCTTACTTGAATTTGCAAAACAGCAACACTGGTGTTTTTGTTACTGAGGAAAATGTTTTCCCACTGTCTGAGACATCTACCACACCACTGTTATGTCTCCTTTCACCCCATTCACTTTTAGGAGTGCTGCTACTGCTGTTAGGGATCACAACTCTGTTGTGCTGCAGGTGTCTCTCCCATCAGACTTGTGATTGTGCTTTAGGAGGGAACTCAATTAGGAGGTGATCCTGCTTTCCCACATATTGTTTTTTCAGGAACAACAGATAGTAACATTTTAGCTTTTAGACGGCGAGTGAGGGATCGGCATACTGTAGCTGTCGTAGTCTGAGGAGTTGGTGAGGGACTTCATCACTACTACATGAGCTAATAGTAGTAGGTGGCAGTGGCACTGCACCATGAACAGCAGCAGATCTATGTTTGTGGATGCTAAACTGTGTTGCTTTGTCGTCAATAATAGCAATTCTGACTGTTCATGAGTTGGACGTGGAAGCAGTGGTTATGATGACCGAGATGATAATTGCATATTTATGTTTACTTGTTCAGACTTTTTCAGCTGATCTAGCAAAGGGTTTATTAACAAGCAGGTCGCTCATTTTTAGTGGCAGAATACTGTGCCTTTTTTAACAGATACAGATAATTTTTTTAACAATATCATAATGAGTCTCTGTTTCTACTTGATCTGCATCAGAAGTATAGGGGGTGAGCATGAAGGGACATATTCTAAATCAACATCCTTATCAATAATCAGGAAAGCAGCATCAGCAGCACCATCTGAAATCTTAGTATTAAAATAATTCTTTCTTTCCCCTTACACCTGGACATAACTATTTTGTTAGTCTTGATTTTTTCTGTAAAAACTAGGTGGAAGTCCTATTTTTTCCTATGGGAATTGTCATGTAAAACCTGAAATTTGTTGGTTTTCAGAAAAACTTCATGACCATAAAACCCCATAAGATTTCTGTCTCTTCATTCACCGCAAAGAAATTTCCAGTGAGAAATTTGCTGGTTTCCTCCTAGGCCCAAGACTTCCCACCACTGGGTCAGACTTAATATGTGTAGCGATACAGCTGCCAGATCAGTGGGACAAGGCTAGGATTTGGTGGTCCATATGACTTGCTACGAATATGACACCTTTTCAAGTATCACTGCACACGTATATATGCATTTAACAATGAGTGCTTCCAGGCTTTAAGCAAAGTATAGCAATATCACAATCGACAAAACCGAGCACTTCCCAAAATTAAAATTAGCTTTATTCTATCAAATTTCTTAAAAAACAGCATACTGTTGGTTGTCATCCGACGTTTCAGTAGCCAAATCAAACAATAAGAGAGAGGCATACTAGGTAGGCTGTAATGCTGTATCCCTGAAGAAAGTCCGAGGATGGACTGAAACGTCGGATGACAACCGACAGTATGCTGTTTTTTAAGAAATTTGATAGAATAAAGCTAATTTTAATTTTGGGAAGTGCTCGGTTTTGTCGATTGTGATATTGCTACGAATATGGTCAGTGAGTCATAAAAATAGAATACATATATGTAATCAGTTTGAAAATTTCATAAATGAATCTGTACAGAATAAAGACACATAATGTCATTTGAATATGTAATAGGTGGAACTATGTATAGTGAAGATGTATTATGTTATACGTGGAGAAACAGGAGGTGAGTCCCATATATCCTCTACTGCAAAAAGTTGTCATTTCCTGTATATAATTTGGTGAATGTTTTTTGTTTCCCTGTGTTATGCACCTCTGTTGTGTATTTTGCTGTGCATTCTGTGTTCATAGTGTTATGATTTGACCGGAGCATCCGATGTAAGGTGCCTGAGAACACCTTGTGGAAGAGAAACCCCACAAAGAAGTAGCAGACTGCTGATTTGATGTGGATTTAACACACAACAACAGAAGACAATACAAAATACTTACACAGTAGGCCCCAGTGAGCCAGAGGCTAGAGTTTGCAAGCTTGTGAGCATCGCTAGCAAATGGTGGCTGTTCCCAGGATGTCTTGCTGTAGCCTAAGCCATACAGAGGTGCAGACCACAAAGCCTGATAGCAGGATGACCCCCTAGGACACAGACAACTACTCACTGAGTCTGGAATCAACATATATGACCTACCGTTAATATAGTCATCTCTGTTGAAAGCTGGAGTAGCAGTCTCACAACTGAGGGTAGTAAGGCTACTGTTCGACAGGATGCCGAACAAGGGATAGTTGACAGCGTCTAACTCAACTGGATGGTCGACAACATTGAATATGACACACCAGGCACAGGGAACCCCTTGGGGTC
The DNA here is from genome assembly GCA_037306005.1 of Rhinophrynus dorsalis. NCBI lineage: Eukaryota > Metazoa > Chordata > Amphibia > Anura > Rhinophrynidae > Rhinophrynus > Rhinophrynus dorsalis. The sequence goes on along the minus strand of CM074723.1, from coordinate 9,321,844 downwards.
GAAGGGAGAATAGTCAACAATCCGAATTGGTAACAGTCTGGCAGAGATGGTACCTGGGATGAGACAGAAGAATAGCAGCATGGTACACAATCAGCAGGCAGAAGAGTAGTCGTATAACAGGCCAGAGTCAAAACCAATACAGGAAGTCAAAACAGCATCAGGAAACAAGAGACGTAGTCGAGTAAAGCCTGGTCAAAACACTGGAATCTCTAGTAACAATATCACACTGGAACTCGATGACAGAGAACGCTTTGATCGTGCAGCAACACAAGAGCGTTGGTGCTTGATATAAGCCCAAACAAGGGCGTAACCACAGCAGGGCAGAGAAACAAGAAAAAGGAGGACAGAATACCTGGTAAAAAAGCCAGCAAAACCTAGAGAACATGACACTATTGCCCCCCCCCCCAAGAGACTACCTCCAGGAGGCCACAGAAGGCTTGGATGGGAAGGATCGGTGGAACTGGTGGACCAAGGATGGAGCATGGATGTCCGAGGCCGTCACCTAAGATTGTTCCACAGGGCCATAGCCCTTCCAATTCACCAAGTGCTGTAGAGTGTCACGGGAGATGTGGGAATCAAGCACCTTGTCAATGACATACTCATCGGAGTTGTCCACAGATACTGGAGGTTGAGGAGTAGAAAAGGGGTGAGCGGCATGAGCCGTTATGTAGGCCTTGATGAGGGAGACGTGGAACACTGGATGGATCCTCAATGTCTCTGGAACGGTCAACCGCTAAGAGACGTGGGAAAGACAGGTCTCGACCTTGAAAGGCCCTAAGTATCGTGGACCCAATTTGTCAGATGGCTGATAGAAGTTGATATTTTTGGCAGAAAGCCAAAACAGGTCTCCGGAATCAAACCTGGGCGCTAAAGAGCGATGGAAATCGACAGCTACCTTCTGCCGCACCTGGAAGGGCAACAACGTGGGACGAATGGCTTGCCAATGAGTCATCAGATCGCGTACACAGGTGTTGGCTGAGGGAACATCTGATACTGGAGGACAGAGAGAGATAGTCAGGAAATTGTGCCAGAGGCGCAAAGAACGGCAAGCATTTTAGCAAGGTCTGCAAAAGGGAATTGTAGGAGAATTCTGCTAACGGTAAGAGGCAGGACCAGTTATCCTGCTGATGGGAACAATAGCAACATAGGAAGTGTTCCATGTTCTGGTTAAGCCGCTCGGTCTGGCCGTTAGTTTGGGGGATCGTATGCAGATGAGTGTTGTAAATGTATACCCAGCCAAGAGCAAAACACTTTCCAGAAGTGTGACATGAACTGGGAGCCACGGTCGGAGGTGATGTGCTAAGGGATCCCATGCAAGGGGTAGATGTGCTCAACAAGTAGATCTGCCAGTTCTGAGGATGTTGGCAATTTGACCAAAGGGATGAAGTGCCCTTGTTTGAAAAACTGGTCTACCACCACCCATATCATGTGTTACCGGTAGAGGAAGGCAAGTCCACAACGAAGTCCATGGATACATGAGTCTTTGGTAGGGCTGGTACCGGTAACGGCTGAAGGAGACCCAAAGGTCGAGTCCTAAGCGTCTTCATACTGGCACAGACCGGGCATGATGACACAAAGGAAGGATTGTCAATTTTCATCATGGGCCACCATAAATACCTAGAGATGAGATTGTGGGTGTGAAGGAGGCCTGGATTACCAGCTGTTATAGAGCAATGTTCCCAATGGAGGACATCCTCATGGTACTGTTCTAGGAGGCATAGTGACCCCTGACAGATGGGTAGACTGAGCTTCCTGTATACGGGTGAGAAGGGTAGTGGACAAAGAGGGCACTATCCGTGTAGAGGACACAATTGGTTCAGGAGAGACGGCAGGATTTGTGGATGGATCATGTTGGAGTGAGAGTGCGTCGGCTTTTATATTCTTTGTCCCAGGTATGTAAGATATAACAAAATCAAAATGGGAAAAGAATAGGGACCAGCGCGCTTCACAGGCATTCGGTCATTTGGCTGATGCCAAATACTGGAAGTTTGGGGATCCTTCAAAATAGTCACCACGTGAGGGGAACCCTCCAAATACCTCCATTCATCCAGAGCCAACTTGGCCTCCAATAATTCCCTATTCCCTGTGTCATAATTCTTTTCCGCAGAGCAGAAGTGCCTAGAAAAGAATGAGCACTGGTGGAGAACACCTGAATTAGAGGCCCTTTGAGAGAGGACTGCTCCAGCAGCAGTCTCAGAGGCATCAACCTTGAGAGTGACCGGAGCCAGAGGCCTTCTTCGGGGTTTCAAATTGCAACATAGCCTCCGGAGTCCAACTACAAGGGTTGGCTCACTTACAGGTCATGGCCGTGATGGGAACTATGAGTGCTGAAAAGCCTTTAATAAACCGGTGGTAATAACTGGCAAAGCCAATGAATCATTGCATGGCTTTGAGATCGTGAGGCAAGGGCCAATCGGTACCCGAGGACAAGTTCTGGGGGTCCATGGCAAGACCTTGGGCAGTAATGTTATACCCTAGGAAGGACAAAGAAGAGGTCTCGATTCTTTGAGATTTTACAGAAAAGGTGGTTCTTCCTTAAGCTAGTCAATATCTGAGATACATAGACACTATGCTTTTCTAAGGTGGAAGAAAACAGCAAAATGTCATAGAGGTATAAAATGACAAAAGTTAAAAACAGATTCGGAAAATAATAAAGTTTTGGAAAATGGTTGGGGCATTACGGAGGCCAAAGGGCATAACTAGGTACTCATAATGCCCAAACCTTGTGTTAAAAGCCGTTTTCCATTCATCGCTCTCCTTCATTCTTCACAGGTTGTAGGCACCCCTCAGATTGAGTTTGGTGAAGTACCGGGCACCCCCGAGTCAATCTAATAATTCCGGTAAAAGGGGCAAAGAGTAGCAGTTCTTCCAGGTAATGTTATTTAACCCTCTGTAGTCAACGCAAAGGCAGAGACAACCAATCTTTTTGGAGACCGATCTTTTTGGAGACCACTGCCCCTTCATTCTTCTGTTATTGTCACTCATGCCTAAGTTTCCCAACTATTTATTAGCTCCCTCAGCAGCTTTCAGATGCCATTTTCCTTTTTCCTCTTGTGGAGCTCGCTCTCGCCAGAATATTAAAATTCGGCATGCTCCTGGTAAAGCTTTATTTGATCACACACGAACAACTCATTCATTCTAAAAGTTCCCAAAGTCTCGCGAGAGCTTACTCCTCCACTCCCACATTCTGCCATGCATCTACGCGTTACTTACAAATATTTATGTGTGAGTAAGTTCTTTCCCAAGTGCACGAACAATCAATACAGTACAGTACCCAGAGTCACACTGCACCACACAGGGTCAAGCAAAATCCCATCGCCGTGTAAACACTGACCCTGCAGCTATCACTATTATACAACCTCCCTCCCTCCCAGCTCTGTGTGCTTTTAAGCCTGAGTGACAGAGGTATAAACTTCTAGGTATGCGGACTAACCAGATAAACCTCTAGGTGTGCAGGCACTGCACTCGATTCCTCTCTGGCACTCAAAAGGTTAAAGAGATTCTGCAAGACTGATTTGAGATACAGCTCACTGCCCGCACTCTCGCGTTCCTAGAAGTTTATTTGGTTAGTCCGCATACCTAGAAGTTTATTTGGTTACAGTAACACGTAAGGGACAGTTTTCTGCCAGCATTGCAGGGGTTCCTATAGATTGCTGCACTCCATATGTTGTTAATTTATGTTCTCTTTTCTGTGTCATGAGTCGCTTTTTCCTGTTAATTACCTGATTGTGTGGTTTGACGGTAGTGATAAGTGAAGGGAGAGTGCGGCAGCAGGGGATATAAGGAGTGGAAGAACTGCAATATGCATATATGGAGTGGGTGGTGGTAATGTGGTACAAGCAATAATGAGAGCGTGGCAAGTGACATTTAACCCTTTGAGGGTTAAATTCAAAGGGATAAACTAGATGAGATATTTTCAGGTAGGTGAGAAAACGGCAGGGGAAGATGTGATAAAGTGGCTGGAATCAATTATAAGGGGTTAGGGTATAGGCAGAGGAAGAGAGCTGCCAGTACACAATGTATCTTGAAGTAGTTCTGGCAGAGAGTGCAGCCAAGACAAGATGAGATTTGCAGAGAGGCGTGTATCACACGGGAGTGCAGATTCATGTTTATAGCTTGGGTCTTTTGTCCTTCTCTGAGATCCTTTCTGTCGTACAACCAGATATCAGATCTGTAGGAGCTTCAGGTGACATCACAAAAAGGGGCAGGAGAGGTACGATTGAAGAGCAAATTAAACCATTGATCAGAATGGTAGTAGGAGACATCTGTTCCATACGTTACAATGTACTAAAATCAAGAAAGTAAGAAAGTATTACTATCCCTTTAATGTAGTCCTTGAGGACTTTGTTCCTGGGGATCGACAGTGGGTAACTCTGCCTTGTGGTGGTCTAGTACCGGGTAACAGATTAATGGGGCAATTGTATGGACAATGTGGAGGTAACATCTCTGCCTTGGCTTTTCAGAACACGTCTTCAAATGCATGATATGGTTTAGGAATGGAGGGCGAAACAAGTTCCACGTGTCCAGAGAGGACAATAAAACCTTAGCTGTATCCAATGGAACCTCAGGGAATAAGAGGGTCTCGATAACCCAGTCGATGTTAGGATTGTTCTTTTGGAGCCAGGGACAACCCAGAATGATCGGGTTAGCAGGACATGAGATCATTTCAAATGATAGCGCTTCTGTATGGGAGGAGCCCATCTGTAGACTAAGGGGAACAGTAGTAAAGGTAATGAGACCAGCACCCAATGGAGACCCGTCAATGGTGACGATACGGATGGGTGTCTCTTTGGACAAGAATGGAATGCCATGTACAGTGACAAAGGCTTCATCCATGAAAAGGCATGTGGCTCAGGAGACCACAAAGGCTGCAGCCCAGACGATCTTATGAGCATAGCAGATGGAGATTGGAACAACTAGTTTATTGTTGCCCTTAGAGGGCACAGAAAATAGACTTAGGATAGGTCCCTTGCCAGGCCCTAAGTCCTAGCATTTTCCTGACTTATTCTGGCAAGAATGGGCAAAATGTCCAGACTGGGCACAATAAAGGCATAGCCCTGATGTACGTCTTCTATTTTTCTCCTCTTCAGTGAGACGGAGAACCTGGCCTACTTCTATAGGTTCCTCAGTAACTGTAGTAGGGGATACTGGATTTTGGAACCTAGGAGCCAGACGAACAGGTGGTTTGAACACTGGCTGTCTGGTACAGTCTCGGTCGTGTTGAGAGCAATGCTCCTGGATTCGGTGTTCCAAGGTAGAACAGAGAGCTATAAGGCCTTCAAGGATTTTAGGAATGGGATGGGTGGTAAAATCATCCTTAAGACAGTCTGACAAGTGTCTCCTGAAGGTAGCCGTTAAGGCCTGTTTACCCCACTCTGCATCATAGGCCCAGGTACGGAACTCAACTGCGTATTGCAGGAGTGTACGGGATCCCTGCTGCATATCCAGAATAGCCACCTTTGCTCTTGCCTATCCCCCAGGGGCATCAAAGACAGAGTGAAAGGCTGATATGAATGAAGCAAAATTTGTTAAAATAGGGGACTGATGGTCCAGAAGTGGTAAAACCCAGGCCAAAGGAGGACCATGGAGTAGAGAGACGATAAACCTCACACAGGCCTGATCAGAAGCATAAACCTCAGGCTGATTCCGAAAATGCAGATAGCACTGATGAAGGAACCCACGAAGATAGTTAGACAAACCGTCATAGTGGTCCAGTAAGGCATTTTACAGGGCAGGAAGCCAGAAACAGATGATGTGACAGGAGGAGTGGCTGGAGGTGCGGCTGTGTCAAACCACTGCTGCATATGTTTAAGAACAGCTGCGATGCAGTCCAGCTTGGAGTAGATTTGGGTGATCTGTGCTGTATGTTGGTTGAGCTTGGCACCCTGATGGGCCACAACCCATGACATATTCGCAGGGTCGGTCACTGGCACGATCTACATGTAATGATGTGACAGGAGCGCCCAGTGTAAGCTGCCTGAGAACCCCTTGTGGAGGAAAAACCCCACAAAAGAAGTACCAGACTGCTGATGTGGATATAACACACAACAACAGAAGACAATACAAAATAATTACACAGTAGGCCCCATGGAGCCAGAGGCTACAGTTTGCAGGTTTGTGAGCATTGCTAGCAATCGGTGGCTGTTCCCAGGAAGTCTTGCTACGGCCTAAGCCGTATAGAGGTGCAGGCCATGAAGCCTGACAGCAGGATGACCACCTAGGACACAAACAACTACTCACCGAGTCTGGAATCAACATATATAACCTACCGTTAGTATAGTCATCTCTGTCAAAAGCTGGAGCAGCAGTCACACAGCTGAGGGTAGTAAGGCTACCATCGAACAAGGGATAGTTGACAGTGTCAAACTTGACTGGATGGTCGACAACATTGAACATGACACACCAGGCACAGGGAACCCCTCGGGGTCGAAGGGAGAATAGTTGACAATCCGAATCGGTAACAGGGGGGCAGAGATGGCACCTGGGATGAGATAGAAGAATAGTCAAGCCAGAGTAAAAAACCAGTCGAGCAGCACGGTACAAAATCAGCAGGCAGAAGAGTAGTCGTATAAACAGGCAGAAGTCAGAACCAACACAGGAAGTCAAAGCAAAATCAGGAGACAAGAGACGTAATCAAGTAAAGCCGTGTCAAAACACTGGAACCACTAGGAACAACATCACAATGGAACTCGATAACAGAGAACACTTTATCGTGCACCAATACAAGAGTCTTTGATATAGGCCCAAACAAGGGTGTAACCACAGCAGGGCAGAGAAGCAAAAGACAGATTTTAGTTGTATTAGTTCTAACATGCCCCCCAATGCATTTTGCTATCACAAACACTCATCTTTCGTGTCAAATTCAAAAAATATCCGACAAGTGCATCTGAGATTCCCTGTTTATGCATTATTTTTACTTTACATAATTAAAACACTTGAAAAATAATACAAAGTAAGGCAACACAAAGTACAATAATAAAAGAATGAATAAAGGAATTACCAACAGTAGATCCCATAGATAATTCTGACATTATGGAAAGAAATTTTGTAAACTTCCCCCACTAAAAATACCCTATAAATAATGACCATTCCTGCTGAATTTCTTGCAGTTGACCCTGTTCATGCTGAGACATAATATCTGCTACTTTTAATTGTTTCTTTAAAACTTGAAGTAAGTCTTCATCTTTATTAATTTGTTCAGCCCATTCCTCTCAAAGACATTCTTTTACCTGGGATCATATTGAATTGCATGAAAGTATGTGAGAATCTGTGAAAAATGTATTTGAGTCTCATGCAAGTATATGTCCACTGGGTTATACACAATACAATATAATCCCCAATGTGTACATAAAGGAAGTAGGCCTTTATTATTTCCTTATCAGTCGTTACCTGTACACATACTTTCCCTTTTTCTTTAGGAGTAACAAGATCATAAGCAGTTTTTACTGTTTCAACACAACCAGAGCAATAAGAAGGATTATGATTACTTAGCTTGGTGGGGAAGATGTAAACAAGCAGAAGTGGCTAATTGTTCAGGCTCTCCTGTGGTGACATCAAGGGCAAAATCAGGGAATTGTTGATTTTATAATTCTATTTGTGTATTACCAACAGGAATTCCTAATACTGTCACAGGGAGAACTCTTTGCTCTCTACCAGCCATTGGTATTAACGATGTAGCTAAATATACATCCTACATCGTACCCTTTGGTTTATCCATAGGTCAGTGTGGTTTAAAGCAAATACAAATTCTCTTGGTAAACTATTTTTTTATTCCTAAATGAATAATTCCATCTTGTAAGGCTTGTGCCATTATCTCAAAAATCTGTGGACTATTTTATCGGTACTTCCAAGCAGGATCTGACTACATACGATGATTCAGCACTGCTGGTGAGAACCACTGGATATTCCTGTAAAACTATATCTGAAGCTGAAAAAGGGATAGCAAAGAACAAACTATTCCTAAATACTGACAAAAAAGTCACAATGTTATTTGGTATAAAGCATTAACTGCATAATCTCTGCAATACCAATATACCCATTGTAACAGAGTCTAATCGTAAACTGGCCCCAGTGGACTCCTACAAATATCTTCCTATGTGGCTTGATCCCAACCTCACTTTTATATTCATATTGATAAATTAAGCTTCAAACTTTATCCCAAAATCCCACTGCTAACAACTCACTGACTATTCCACACTACCTGAGCAGTATAATCACTCCAGCTCTCCATACTAACTATAACCTCCACTACTAACAACACACTGACTATTCCACACTACCTGAGCAGTATGATCACTACAGATCTCCATACTAACTATAACCTCCACTCCACTGCTAACAACTCACTGACTGTTCCACACTACCTGAGCAGTATGATCACTCCAGATCTCCATACTAACTATAACCTCCACTACTAACAACTCACTGACTATTCCACACTACCTGAGCAGTATGATCACTCCAGATCTCCATACTAACTATAACCTCAACTGCTAACAACTCACTGACTATTCCACACTACCTGAGCAGTATGATCACTCCAGATCTCCATACTAACTATAACCTCCACTCCACTACTAACAACTCACTGACTATTCCACACTACCTGAGCAGTATGATCACTCCAGATCTCCATACTAACTATAACCTCCACTCCATTACTAACAACTCACTGACTATTCCACACTACCTGAGCAGTATGATCACTCCAGCTCTCCATACTAACTATAACCTCCACTCCACTGCTAACAACTCACTGACTGTTCTACACCACCTGAGCAGTATGATCACTCCACCTCTCCATACTAACTATAACCTCTGCTCCACTGCTAACAACTCACTGACTATTCTACACTACCTGAGCAGTTTGATCACTACAGATCTCCATACTAACTATAACCTCTGCTCCACTGCTAACAACTCATTGACTATTCCACACTACCTGAGCATTATGATCACTCCAGATCTCCGTACTAACTATAACCTCCACTACTAACAACTCACTGACTATTCCACACTACCTGAGCAGTATGATCACTCCAGATCTCCGTATTAACTATAACCTCCACTACTAACAACTCACTGACTATTCCACACTACCTAAGCAGTATGATCACTCCAGCTCTCCATACTAACTATAACCTCCGCTATTAACAACTCATTGACTATTCCACACTACCTGAGCAGTATGATCACTCCAGATCTCCATACTAACTATAACCTCCACTGCTAACAACTCACTGACTATTACACACTACCTGAGCAGTATGATCACTCCAGATCTCCATACTAACTATAACCTCCACTGCTAACAACTCACTGACTATTACACACTACCTGAGCAGTATGATCACTCCAGATCTCCATACTAACTATAACCTCCACTACTAACAACTCACTGACTATTCCACACCACCTGAGCAGTATGATCACTCCAGATCTCCATACTAACTATAACCTCCACTGCTAACAACTCACTGACTATTCCACACCACCTGAGCAGTATGATCACTCCAGATCTCCATACTAACTATAACCTCCACTGCTAACAACTCACTGACTATTACACACTACCTGAGCAGTATGATCACTCCAGATCACCATACTAACTATAACCTCCACTACTAACAACTCACTGACTATTCCACACCACCTGAGCAGTACGATCACTCCAGATCTCCATACTAACTATAACCTCCGCTCCACTACTAACAACTCACTGACTATTCCACACTACCTGAGCAGTATGATCACTCCAGATCTCCATACTAACTATAACCTCCACTACTAACAACTCGCTGACTATTCCACACTACCTGAGCAGTATGATCACTACAGATCTCCGTACTAACTATAACCTCCACTAATAACAACTCACTGACTATTACACACTACCTGAGCAGTATGATCACTCCAGATCTCCGTACTAACTATAACCTCCACTGCTAACAACTCACTGACTATTACACACTACCTGAGCAGTATGATCACTCCAGATCTCCATACTAACTATAACCTCCACTACTAACAACTCACTGACTATTCCACACTACCTGAGCAGTATGATCACTCCAGCTCTCCATACTAACTATAACCTCCACTCCACTACTAACAACTCACTGACTATTCCACACTACCTGAGCAGTATGATCACTCCAGATCTCCATACTAACTATAACCTCCACTCCACTACTAACAACTCACTGACTATTCCACACTACCTGAGCAGTATGATCACTCCAGATCTCCATACTAACTATAACCTCCACTACTAACAACTCACTGACTATTCCACACTACCTGAGCAGTATGATCACTCCAGATCTCCATACTAACTATAACCTCCACTACTAACAACTCACTGACTATTCCACACTACCTGAGCAGTATGATCACTACAGATCTCCATACTAACTATAACCTCCACTCCACTACTAACAACTCACTGACTATTCCACACTACCTGATCAGTATGATCACTCCAGATCTCTATACTAACTATACCCTCCACTACTAACAACTCACAGACTATTTCACACTACCTGAGCAGTATGATCACTCCAGATCTCCATACTAACTATACCCTCCACTACTAACAACTCACTGACTATTTCACACTACCTGAGCAGTATGATCATTCCAGATCTCCATACTAACTATAACCTCCACTGCTAACAACTCACTGACTATTCCACACTACCTGAGCAGTATGATCACTCCAGATCTCCATACTAACTATAACCTCCGGTCCACTACTAACAACTCACTGACTATTCCACACTACCTGAGCATTATGATCACTCCAGATCTCCGTACTAACTATAACCTTCACTACTAACAACTCACTGACTATTCTACACTACCTGAGCAGTATGATCACTCCAGATCTCCATACTAACTATAACCTCTGCTCCACTGCTAACAACTCACTGACTATTCCACACTACCTGAACAGTATGATCACTCCAGAGCTCCATACTAACTATAACCTCCACTACTAACAACTCACTGACTATTCCACACTACCTGAGCAGTATGATCACTCCAGCTCTCCATACTAACTATAACCTCCACTCCACTACTAACAACTCACTGACTATTCCACACTACCTGAGCAGTATGATCACTCCAGATTTCCATACTAACTATAACCTCGACTACTAACAACTCACTGACTATTCCACACTACCTGATCAGTATGATCACTCCAGATCTCCATACTAACTATACCCTCCACTACTAACAACTCACAGACTATTTCACACTACCTGAGCAGTATGATCACTCCAGATCTCCATACTAACTATACCCTCCACTACTAACAACTCACTGACAATTTCACACTACCTGAGCAGTATGATCATTCCAGATCTCCATACTAACTATAACCTCCACTGCTAACAACTCACTGACTATTCCACACTACCTGAGCAGTATGATCACTCCAGATCTCCATACTAACTATAACCTCCGGTCCACTACTAACAACTCACTGACTGTTCCACACTACCTGAGCATTATGATCACTCCAGATCTCCGTACTAACTATAACCTCCACTCCACTGCTAACAACTCACTGACTATTCCACACTACCTGAGCAGTATGATCACTCCAGATCTCCATACTAACTATAACCTCCACTACACTACTAACAACTCACTGACTACTCCACACTACCTGAGCAGTATGATCACTCCAGATCTCCATACTAACTATAACCTCCACTGCTAACAACTCACTGACTATTCCACAATACCTGAGCAGTATGATCACTCCAGATCTCCATACTAACTATAACCTCCACTGCTAACAACTCACTGACTATTCCACACTACCTGAGCAGTATAATCACTCCAGATCTCCATACTAACTATAACCTTCACTACTAACAACTCACTGACTATTCCACACTACCTGAGCAGTTTGATCACTCCAGATCTCCATACTAACTATAACCTCCACTACTAACAACTCACTGACTATTCCACACTACCTGAACAGTATGATCACTCCAGAGCTCCATACTAACTATAACCTTCACTCCACTGCTAACAACTCACTGACTATTCCTCACTACCTGAGCAGTATGATCACTCCAGAGCTCCATACTAACTATAACCTCCTCTCCACTGCTAACAACTCACTGACTATTCCACACTACCTGAGCAGTATGGATCACTCCAGATCTCCATACTAACTATAACCTCCACTCCACTACTAACAACTCACTGACTATTCCACACTACCTGAGCAGTATGATCACTCCAGATCTCTATACTAACTATAACCTCCACTACTAACAACTCACTGACTATTCCACACTACCTGAGAAGTATGATCACTCCAGATCTCCATACTAACTATAACCTCCACTACTAACAACTCACTGACTATTCCACACTACCTGAGCAGTATGATCACTACAGATCTCCATACTAACTATAACCTCCACTCCACTACTAACAACTCACTGACTATTCCACACTACCTGATCAGTATGATCACTCCAGATCTCCATACTAACTATACCCTCCACTACTAACAACTCACAGACTATTTCACACTACCTGAGCAGTATGATCACTCCAGATCTCCATACTAACTATACCCTCCACTACTAACAACTCACTGACTATTTCACACTACCTGAGCAGTATGATCATTCCAGATCTCCATACTAACTATAACCTCCACTGCTAACAACTCACTGACTATTCCACACTACCTGAGCAGTATGATCACTCCAGATCTCCATACTAACTATAACCTCCGGTCCACTACTAACAACTCACTGACTATTCCACACTACCTGAGCATTATGATCACTCCAGATCTCCGTACTAACTATAACCTTCACTACTAACAGCTCACTGACTATTCTACACTACCTGAGCAGTATGATCACTCCAGATCTCCATACTAACTATAACCTCTGCTCCACTGCTAACAACTCACTGACTATTCCACACTACCTGAACAGTATGATCACTCCAGAGCTCCATACTAACTATAACCTCCACTACTAACAACTCACTGACTATTCCACACTACCTGAGCAGTATGATCACTCCAGCTCTCCATACTAACTATAACCTCCACTCCACTACTAACAACTCACTGACTATTCCACACTACCTGAGCAGTATGATCACTCCAGATTTCCATACTAACTATAACCTCGACTACTAACAACTCACTGACTATTCCACACTACCTGATCAGTATGATCACTCCAGATCTCCATACTAACTATACCCTCCACTACTAACAACTCACAGACTATTTCACACTACCTGAGCAGTATGATCACTCCAGATCTCCATACTAACTATACCCTCCACTACTAACAACTCACTGACAATTTCACACTACCTGAGCAGTATGATCATTCCAGATCTCCATACTAACTATAACCTCCACTGCTAACAACTCACTGACTATTCCACACTACCTGAGCAGTATGATCACTCCAGATCTCCATACTAACTATAACCTCCACTACACTACTAACAACTCACTGACTACTCCACACTACCTGAGCAGTATGATCACTCCAGATCTCCATACTAACTATAACCTCCACTGCTAACAACTCACTGACTATTCCACAATACCTGAGCAGTATGATCACTCCAGATCTCCATACTAACTATAACCTCCACTGCTAACAACTCACTGACTATTCCACACTACCTGAGCAGTATAATCACTCCAGATCTCCATACTAACTATAACCTTCACTACTAACAACTCACTGACTATTCCACACTACCTGAGCAGTTTGATCACTCCAGATCTCCATACTAACTATAACCTCCACTACTAACAACTCACTGACTATTCCACACTACCTGAACAGTATGATCACTCGAGAGCTCCATACTAACTATAACCTTCACTCCACTGCTAACAACTCACTGACTATTCCTCACTACCTGAGCAGTATGATCACTCCAGAGCTCCATACTAACTATAACCTCCTCTCCACTGCTAACAACTCACTGACTATTCCACACTACCTGAGCAGTATGATCACTCCAGATCTCCATACTAACTATAACCTCCACTCCACTACTAACAACTCACTGACTATTCCACACTACCTGAGCAGTATGATCACTCCAGATCTCTATACTAACTATAACCTCCACTACTAACAACTCACTGACTATTCCACACTACCTGAGAAGTATGATCACTCCAGATCTCCATACTAACTATAACCTCCACTGCTAACAACTCACTGACTATTCCACACTACCTGAGCAGTATGATCACTCCAGCTCTCCATACTAACTATAACCTCCACTACTAACAACTCACTGACTATTCCACACTACCTGAGCAGTATGATCACTCCAGCTCTCCATACTAACTATAACCTCCACTGCTAACAACTCACTGACTATTCCACACTACCTGAGCAGTATGATCACTCCAGATCTCCATACTAACTATAACCTCTGCTCCACTGCTAACAACTCACTGACTATCCCACACTACCTGAGCAGTATGATCACTACAGATCTCCATACTAACTATAACCTCTGCTCCACTGCTAGCCAGTCACTGAGTATACCACAGTTCAAGAAAGAAGCCGGTAGATCTGCTGTTTCCTTCAGAGCTCCGAAAGTCTGGAATAAACTACCTGAAAAAATCAGATCTTCTCCCAGTCTAATATCCTTAAAAATAACTGCTTCTTTATATCTAAAACAATATGCAACCTTATATAACATTTTTAGTATGTGTGTGTGTGGGTATATACAGGGCTTATACATTGGCTAGTGGCAAGTGGAAATTTTGAGCCTGTTACATATATATATACACAGTATATTATGTCTCTGTATTTGTGCAAATATGAAACTCTGCTGTAAACACTCCAAGACATACTTAAAGAGGAGAGAGAATTCTCAATGTATTATTCCTGGAAAACATTTTCTAAATAGATATGTTATTAACTTGTCAAAGAAAGCATAGATAACATTTCTCAATTTGAATGCTAAATAGTCCTGCAGGCGATGCCAATTACGTGAAGACCATCAGGATTGGCGAGGTGTAGATGTGACTATGCCAGTTCAGCAGATTCTTCTCCTTCTTCTTAAACCTGATTAACCAATATATCTGGACTTCACTCTGACCTGTGTAACCAAATGCAGTATGAATACTAATATTTGGAAACATACATTTTACAATGGTCCAAATGAACCCCCAAATCCGTTTTGCCTACATTTGTTGTGTGTGTAACTGTGAGGCCTTTGCACTTTCAACGTTGTCTATGTATATTATATATGTTGTGACTTAGACATGATTTCCTAAACATACTAAATGAAAAGTAAATTTTTTCATAATGATAACCCAGATATCTGAATCCTCCAAATGTTGGACAGAAGCCATTTTGGGGATACACAGGCCTGAGTGTTCCTTGTACTAAATCTGCTCCAATAGGCGTAGTCTCAGAGAAACACGATAATTGCCCTTTGGGTGCCAGAGGGGTATATAAAGCAAAGCGTTGTGTTCCCCTCTGACGCTCAAAAGGTTAAGGAGGAGCACAACTTTATTATTTTTCCCAGGGACGCGCAGTTGCTCAGAGTGGCCCTGGCGCTAATATTTCCTGTGTAGAACAGACCATTAGCATGCCAACGCATTTCACTCCCTTTCAATACTGTTAGATTGACTGTGAATGTCCTGATTACTTACAAAAGCAAGTTAGGCTCTAAGTGGAGGGTGGAACACTTGATTTTTTGCTGATTTTAGTTTAATGTATAACTGGGTTTTGACTGCGGAATGTGAAAAAACAAATTCCAACATTGGAATAAAGTAAATTGACAAGAAGATTGACAGGTCAATAAATTTCTCACAAAACAAACAATACCAACAGAGAAGGTTGATTGTGATCTGCTAGGGAGTAGTCGGGTACAAGGGAAGGTATATAAGTCAGAACGAGGAAGGTATGAGAGATCTGTAACCACAACTGCAAGGTAAGAGCTAATTTCTATGACGTTGATTTTATAAGAAACGGAGCAATTTTTGGTTAAACCAACTGCTCCACACATGAGACTCTTACAAATCCCCATTAATTTAAATTTATATTGTGACCCCCTTGAATGCTACTCCAATACATCTCTTTTTAAAGCATCAGTGATCTCTCTAGCATTCAAGGGATTAAATGCCACATTTAAAGTGGACCTGTCAACCTAATATAGATTTTATAATCTATATTAGAAGGCATTTCAAGGAGCCGTTTGGCTCCAAAAGGGACTGACAGCGCAGGAACACAGACGTCACTATGGAAAGATGTCTGCGCTCCGTCCCGCCTGTCAGTCCCGGAGTAGTGGATAATTCACATTAACCAGGTAATAATTCTGGTGACTAGCGCTACTGATATTGTAGCGTCACCACTGCCGTTCTGGCACTCAAAGAGTTACTGGCACAGTCTGGCACTTTATGGTTATTAGATCTGTGCTGGGCTGATAGTATCAGACACTGTGCTATGAAGGAATCTATGAGGAACCCAAAGACTGGGGGTGTGTCTAACACAGCAAGGACTGGTCTTGAACATAAGTAATTAGCATACTGTGCATGGAATTATCATAAAGTGCCACACGTTGCCAGCAAAACATAATGGTCAATCTATCAACAACAATTTGTTTGTAATTGGATAATACAGTATATAGGCAGATATTATGTATTTTAGAATTGTATTATTTTGTTTATTTTAACTTGTCTTAGGGTGACAGATCCAGTTTAACCCTATGAGTGCATGAGTGTGGCTTGCAGGCACACTTTGTAGACCGTTCCAATAAAGTATTTCATTTAGATATCGGTATCTCAGCTATGCTGAAGAGCCTCCTCAAGTCAGCCAACACAGATCTCCTCCTGTCAGCTTTACATTACAGATGACATCAGGGCAAGATGAGTGAAGGGGAACTTTAAAACCTTATATCTCTCGGACCATAAAGGTTTGAGAGATGGAACTTGCTCCACATAATTTTTTTTTTCAATCTACATCTGCTCAGCAATGCATTGCATACCCCTCTGACAATCAAAGGGTTAAATGAAATATGCAATAGGGCTTTAGTTTCTGAGTAAGATAACCCAACTGCTGGGAGATTTTGCCGTTCAAACCTCATTACAGATCAAACATTCAGTTTTATAGATCAAACTTCGCAACAGCTCCCACTGGTGTCCAACAGACAGTGTTTTATCCTATATAATAATTCGCAAAATTGTGTGTAACGCCGCGACATGCACAGTACACACTGCTGCGCATGCTGCAGTCATGCGCAGTAGAGACTGCCTGCGTTGCGGCTGATACAGAGCTGGGCGCTCCGAAGGAGCATCCAGCTCTGTATCAGCCATGGCGCGGGCAATCTCTACTGCGCGTGACTGCCCCGCGACCGGGTGGCAGTAGCACTGTGGCCCGTGTAACGGGCTGTTCAACTAGTTTTATTATAATACACTCTGTAGAAGAGTTTGAGTCATTGGTTATGGCTCTGCATTGTAAGTAATAGGCACAGCACCACCTAGTGCCCACGATAGAAAATTGTAGCTGAATATAAAAAAAAAAGTTTTATGTGTAATAACTTTTGAAAGAAAAAATCTCCCAGCAGCACGATGCCTCTGGTCCTAGAAGGGTTAAGCAAAACATGGAAGACATTTTTCAGGAAAGCTTTAACACTTTGAGTGCCAGAGAGGTATGCAAAGTGAAGCAATGCGCTGTGTACCCCTCTGGCAATCAAATTTTTAAAAAGCCCAGAGGACCCCGGTGGAACTGTGAATGGAGACCCCCAATATAGGTTAATATTTAGGAACCTCTTAGGTTCTTAGGTTTACATCAGTAATGTAAATAATTTATAAGAGCGTTCCTTGTACAACATCAGTGCCTTCTAGCATGTTGAGATTTTATCCATGTGGTGCAGTTTTAAGTGAGATTTGAAGGTCATCAGAGAGGTGCAGTGGCACAGGTTGGATGGAAGAGCATTACATAGATATGGAGCAACGAGAAAAAAGGTTTGATACTTGAGAGGGCTGTAGACACAAAAAGAGCTGAGAGAAGACAGTCATTGGCTGAACGTAAGTGGCGGGATGGGGTATAACGGGAGATCAGAGTGGAAATGTAAGAAGGAGTAGAGGAGAGAAGTGTTTTGAAAGAGAGAAGTAAGATTTTGTAAGATATCCAGGGTTTGATAGGCAGCCATTGGAGAGTTTTGAGGAGGAGCAGGACAGGGACAAACCTAGGTGATAGAAGAGTGATTCGTGCTGCAGCATTCTATATGGATTGAAGTGGTTGGAGATGGGAGGCAGGAATGCCAGACAGAAGAATGTTGCAATAGTCCATGTGGGAAAGGATGATTGCGTGTATAAGAATTTTAGCTGTGGAGGAACAGAGGAAGGGACGGATTTTAGCAATGTTACACAAAAGAAAGTGACAGGATTTAGCAATGGCATTAATATGAAGGGAGAATGAGAGAAACATGTCAATTATCACCCGTAGACACCTCACTTCTGATACTGGATTTATGTTAGTGCCATTTACAGTCACCTGGAAGGGCGCGACAGCGCCAGGTCTAGGTGGGATGAGGAGTAGCTTTGTTTTAGACGTATTGAGTTTGAGGTGCCTATGAGCCATCAAGTCTGAGACAGCCGAGTGCAGATAAGTAAATCTGGGTGTCATCTGCATAGAGGTGATATCTGAAACCATGCAAGCTCAAATCCAAACACAGTTCGCTTCTAATGCTTGGTATCTTCAAAATAAATAATTCACTTATATGAATAAGTTGTCAAAAAGACTCACCACGTATATAGCTGCTTTGCCGGTCCGGTGCTACCCCCAACAGTCTCGGCCACAGACTTCGACAAACTTGACAACACAGGTAAGGGGTGCATGACGGTCCGGCAGAAATCATAACAGCCAACTTCAGCATGTCACTTCCATAAAATATATTTTATTGGATACAAAGTTATATAAAAAGCAATTCTATTGCCAAAGAGCAAGGCAACTCCTGTACAAACATGCGCTTGATGCTCTCCCCACCCAACGTGTTTCATGTCTCCGCACCCAATCATAGGTACAGTCACCTGGAAGGGCGCGACAGGGCCAGGTCTAGGTGGAATGAGGAGTAGCTTTGTTTTAGACATATTGAGTTTGAGGTGCCTATGAGCCATCAAGTCTGAGATAGCCGAGTGCAGATAAGTAAATCTGGGTGTCATCTGCGTAGAGGTGATATTTGAAACCAAATGAGTTAATAAGGTCACCAACTGTTATTGTGTAAAGAGAAAACAGAAGCGGTCCTAGAACAGAACCTTGAGGAACCCCAACAGAGAGTTGGACAGGAGAGGACGAAGAGGTGGCAGAGGAGACACTGAAGGATCTGTTAGATAAGAGGAGAGCCAGTCCAGTGCTGTGTTACGGATTCCTAATGAGTGAAGAATGCGGAGGAGGAGAGCATGATCAACAGTGTCAAATGCAGCTGAGAGATCAATCAGGATAAGTACTGAATAGTGACCTTGAGATTTGGCAATGTGAAGATCATTGACCACTCTTGTAACAGCAGTTTCAGTGGAGTGAGCAGTGCAAAATCCAGATTGTAAAGGGTCCAGCAGGTTGTGCGTGTTAAGGAAGTCAAGCAGGTGGGAGTAGGCTAGGTGTTCCAAGAGTTTAGAGGCAAAAGGCAGAAGAGAAATGGGTGTGTTACTGTCAGAAGAATTGTTCTTGAGGATGGGTGTTACTAAGGCATGTTTGAAGTCGTCAGGAAAGGTAGCAGTGGCAAAGGGGGAGTTAAAGATTTGTAATAGGATAGGGATTAGTGTGGGGGAGAGGGACTGGATGAGGTGAGAGGAGAGTGGATCAAATGTGCATGTAGTGGACGGAGCGGAGGATAGCAGGTTAGTCAGTTCCTCCTCCGTGACTAGTGAAAAAGAGTCCAGAGTGCCAGGAGGGGAACGAGGGAGGCCAGGAGGAGATGTACAAGGTGGTATATTATCCCGGATGGAGTCCACCTTGGTTTTGAAGTAGTCAGCAAAGTCTTTGCAATGCATTGGGGACCCCTTAGGTGCTCAAATGGTTAACACTCAGCCCCTGAAGTATCTAATGGGGCAGTTCAACCAATTTACTTGGATTGCGTGTGCACATTCGTTTGCCACTAAAAGGGATAATTTTGAAGGTAATATAATTCTGAATGTAGAAGTAAACCATATAGCAGATGAATAATATATTATAGTAAGACAACAGGCAGGAAGGAGATGATTATGAGCTGCGAGATGAAATGGACAACCCAATCTAACAGTGATCTGATGTTTCTCCCCCATTAGGATGAAGTGTCTGGTGCTTCTGTTGGCTTATGGAGTCGTTGCATGGGCTCAGACATGTGGCCCTAAGCCAGGAGGTAAGAAAATAAAGATGTCCACCACTATGAAAATGTGTTTTGTGGAACCCCTTGAACTATTTGTACTAGGTCAGAGAACTGTTCAG
Organism: Rhinophrynus dorsalis; assembly: GCA_037306005.1. Taxonomy (NCBI): domain Eukaryota; kingdom Metazoa; phylum Chordata; class Amphibia; order Anura; family Rhinophrynidae; genus Rhinophrynus; species Rhinophrynus dorsalis. The sequence goes on along the minus strand of CM074723.1, from coordinate 9,301,373 downwards.
ATACTCAAGAGGCTGAGTACTAGGGGAGGGCGAAAAGTGTGAAAAATTTCCTACATGACTTTTCGCAAAATCGTGCTGATTTTTTCCTTTTCCCGCAAAAAAATTCGCCTGTAAGAACGTCCTCCTTTTCGCCTATTTTAACAAATTTTCCGCCTACGTTAACACATTTTTTGCCTATTTTATCACATTTTTCGCCTATATTTCCTATAGGTACTACATTTCCCACTGTAATTTTACTTCTTCTGATGGCTGAAGTTTAGAAATAAGTGTCTGAAAGTCAAAGTTGTGAGTACTACAGCAACATGGCTTGAAAAATGTGTTAGCATGCAGAATGCATTTGTCCTTTGCCCACAACACTTTCTTGCTTAAGTGACACTGGCACATATTCATGATGATATCAAGTAATAAAAAAATAAAGTACATCCTACAGTGTGACAGATACGTATTGTAGTGGTGGTGGTGGGGGACTGGCATGGTGTGATTTGTGTATGTATTTTTACCATTGTCATACTCTATCCTCCTTCTCAGATTATTGACACACACTACTTATCGGTCATAGCAGTGGTCCCAAGTGGGGTATAAAGTGGCAAATATACACAAACTGGAAAACGGCTGCACTAACATAGATACTTTATGACACAATATTACCATTTAAAATTAGTTCTTTCTTTATTAAAGTTCAAAGTTTTTTCATTGTATTGAAAAATATCCAAAAATATATAAACATATACAGATCATGAGACGTCTTCGTGAGCAGGTGTGAGCAAGCAGATCAACGAGTTTCACGTATATAACGCTTAATCATGACCTCTAATTTGTCTCCACGCCTTGAACCTCCTTACGTAGCTTCTGGTCATTAATTGCCTAAGTTTGAATGGTCAGCCCTATCCAAATCTATATCCGGGCCGAGAAACAGGGCCGGATTTGCCGTAAGGCAGAGTAGGCATCTGCCTACAGGCGCACCCCACAGAGGGGTGCCTGTCATTGTTATAAAAAAAAAAAATTATATATTTTTGTACACAGCGTAAGGTCCGTGCCTTCTTCGGCTCAGACAGAAAGCACAGACCTGTAGCTGTTGTTCCTCCCTCGTCGGCTCTAATGCAGAGCGCTGGGAGATGACATCATCTCCCAGCGCCCTGAATTCCTAAAGAGACCATGCAGGAGTAACAGCAGCTACAGATGGAGGCACAGACATCTGCCATTGGACCACCAGGGAGGTAGGAAATGTATGCGGAAGGCAAAGTGGGGCAATATGAAGATGATTTGGGCAATGTGGAGGCAAGTTGGAGAGGATATAGTGGCAATGTGGAGATGATGGGGGTAATGTGAGGGCAAGCTGGAGCTGATGGGGCAATGTGGAGATGATGGGGGCAAGTTGTAAATGATGGGGCAAGTTGGAGACTATGGGGGCAAGTTGGAGATGATGGGAGCAATTTGGAGCTGATGGGGGGCAAAGTGAGGGCAATATGGAGCTGATTGGGGATAAGTTGGAGCTGATGGCAATATGGAGCTGATGGGGGATAAGTTGAGCTGATGGCAATATGGAGCTGATGGGGGGCAATGTGAGGGCTATATGGATATGGGGGGTAATGTGGAGATCTGGAGCACTGTGGAGGTGTCCAGTGGAGATGGCAAATGGGGGGGCGCTTCAGATTTCTGTGCCTACAGGCTCCTGAGATGTAAATCCGGCCCTGCCGAGAGAACAGAGCAAGCCTAAAACAATTAACCCCTTCTTATTCAGGCAGGCTACATGCCACCAATCAAGGTGTTCACTAGTATCTATAAGTAAACTATAGTTACTCGGTTCTCCAGTCTGGTCTCTCAACCTTACCGTGCCAAATCACTCCTAAATGACTCCCTAAACTAAGCTTCAGTTCCCCTTTATTTGCCTATCTCCTCTGGCTCAAAAACATGCTGTTCTCTCCTCTCACTAACACAAAATGGCTGCTGTGAGACCTGACACCCTTTTATATGGCTGTACACAAAATGATTGCTGTGAGACCTGACACCCTTTTATATGGCTGTACACAAAATGATTGCTGTGAGACCTGACACCCTTTTATATGGCTGTACACAAAATGATTGCTGTGAGACCTGACACCCTTTTATATGGCTGGAGAAAACATTCATGTGGTGTAGAAATAGTTTTCTTCCCATTGATTTCAATGTGTGGAAAAGGAGGGAAAAAGCGGAAAAACTGCACTTTTCGCGGGAAATTATTCACCAAGCGGAAAGTGCCATTATAATATTCGCCGATTTCAGTTTGAGGCAAAATTTTTCCCCCATCCCTACTGAGTACATAAAGACAGACATTTTCAGTGCCAGACACACAGAAAGAGACTGGAAGGATACTTGTCTGGTGGGTTAATTTTACTGATAAATCAGGCCTACAGGAGCAGCCTATAGAAGCAGCTTGCTCCATAATAAAGGCCTCATTGTATCACAAGCACCTCACAAATACAGAGTGAATTTATTTTCCTGTGATAGTTCAGAACCCAAATAGAACACAAACAGAACTAAAATTCCTCCCAATAAGGGAAAAGTCAAAGAGTCCTAAAGTAAACCCATTAGGTGACGCACTCAAACCACCATACGAAATGTATAACAAGAATTTTATTAATCGTAGCAAACATTTGGATAAAAAAAAACCATATACATACATAATATAGTACACTCATCTTTAACCCCTTAACGACATGTGCCATAATATGACCGTCACGGTCCTTGAAATACTCAAGGACCAATGACGGTCATAGTACGTCACATACTTTTTACTTACAGCTCTCTACCGGGAGCGCTGTAAGTAAAATTAGGGCCTGAAATTGACCGCTCCAAGATCGGAGCAATCTCTATCAGGCCCCATAGTGACGCACCGATACACGCAACAGGTCACGTATACCGGCGTGTCCACGTGGTTCAATGTGCTCCTTATGGGAAGGAAATGTCCCAGGACCGCCGGTCGTTAAGGGGTTAAAAACAAGTACAACCAAACACGCCAAATAGGGTGAGGAGATGTGGCTGCCACAAAAAATATGAAAACTTCCAATTCAAAGCAAAATATATCTGATAAACCCAGTACAGAGGAATAAACTATGTAATGTGTAAGGATCGGAAAGACACACAATGGGTTAATATAAACCCCTGCACAAAATAACTATGAAGAATGGCTATGAGAAATGCTACATATACAATGTAAAGTGCATGTGCAACAAACAAACTGATAATACAAAAGGGGTGTAAATAACATGTAACAAAATATATCTGTAGGAAATAATCATCTGAAAGTCCACAAATAACTCACAGAAAATAAAGGGGCAGGACAAGAAGGGACCACATCTCACAACCCAGAACCCAATGTGTTTCGCCTGGTATTGGCTTCTCTATGTGAGATCTTTAGTTATAGACTACAGGGGAGATGTACTAAGGTGTGATAAAGAGAATATAACTTCTCCAGTGAGATAAACTCTCCAGTACCTATGTTATTCTATGGGAGATATTTAGTTATAGACTACAGGGGAGATGTACTATGGTGTGATAAAGAGGAGATAACTTCTCCAGTGAGATAAACTCTCCAGTTCCTATGTTATTCTATGGGAGAGATTTAGTTATAGACTACAGGGGAGATGTACTAAGGTGTGATACAGAGAAGATAACTTCTCCAGTGAGATAAACTCTCCAGTACCTATGTTATTCTATGGGAGATATTTAGTTATAGACTACAGGGGAGATGTACTATGGTGTGATAAAGAGGAGATAACTTCTCCAGTGAGATAAACTCTCCAGTTCCTATGTTATTCTATGGGAGAGATTTAGTTATAGACTACAGGGGAGATGTACTAAGGTGTGATAAAGAGGAGATAACTTCTCCAGTGAGATAAACTCTCCAGTTCCTATGTTATTCTATGGGAGATATTTAGTTATAGACTACAGAGGGTGATATACTAAGGTATGATAAAGACGAGATAACTTCTCCAGCGAGATAAACGCTCCAGTTCCTATGTTATTATATGGGAGAGATTTAGTTATAGACTACAGGGGTGAGATGTACTAAGGTGTGATAAAGAGGAGATAACTTCTCCAGTGAGATAAACTCTCCAGTTCCTATGTTATTCTATGGTATAGCTTTAGTTATAGACTACAGGGGAGTTGTACTAAGGTGTGATAAAGAGGAGATAACTTCTCCAGTGAGATAAACTCCCCAGTTCCTATGTTATTCTATGGGAGAGATTTAGTTATAGACTACAGGGGTGATGTACTAAGGTGTGATAAAGAGGAGATAACTTCTCCAGTGAGATAAACTCTCCAGTTCCTATGTTATTCTATGGTATAGCTTTAGTTATAGACTACAGGGGAGTTGTACTAAGGTGTGATAAAGAGGAGATAACTTCTCCAGTGAGATAAACTCTCCAGTTCGTATGTTATTCTATGGGATAGATTTAGTTATAGACTACAGGGGAGATGTACTAAGGTGTAATACAGAGGAGATAACTTCTCCAGTGAGATAAACTCCCCAGTTCCTATGTTATTCTATGGGAGAGATTTAGTTATAGACTACAGGGGTGATGTACTAAGGTGTGATAAAGAAGAGATAACTTCTCCAGTGAGATAAACTCTCCAGTTCCTATGTTATTCTATGGAAGAGATTTAGTTATAGACTACAGGGGAGATGTACTAAGGTGTGATACAGAGGAGATAACTTCTCCAGTGAGATAAACTCTCCAGTTCCTATGTTATTCTATGGGAGATCTTTAGATATAGACTACAGGGGGAGATGTACTAAGGTGTGATAAAGAAGAGATAACTTCTCCAATGATATAAACTCTCCAGTTCCTATGTTATTCTATGGGAGAGATTTAGTTATAGACTACAGGGGAGATGTACTAAGATGTGATAAAGAGGAGATAACTTCTCCAGTGTGATAAACTCTCCAGTTCTTATGTTATTGTATGAGAGAGATTTAGTTATAGACTACAGGGGAGATGTACTAAGGTGTGATAAAGAGGAGATAACTTCTCCAGTGAGATAAACTCTCCAGTTCCTATGTTATTCTATGGGAGAGATTTAGTTATAGACTACAGGGGAGATGTACTAAAGTGTGATAAAGAGGAGATAACTTCTCCACTGTGATAAACTCTCCAGTTCCTATGTTATTCTATGGGAGAGATTTAGTTATAGACTACAGGGGGAGATGTACTAAGGTGTGATAAAGAGGCGATAATGTCTCCAGCGAGATAAACTACATTCTAAGGTACAAGAATAGATATTGCAGTTTTGCTGCAAATGGTCCCCGAAATATATTAGGTAATAAAATAGATAGTAACATAAAATACAATATAATAGAGGTATATATTATATGGGGCTAGCTGCTATCCTAAATAGTCTTCTAGCATGCAAAAGACTGGAGAAATCACAAGTACAAAAGGAGAATTGGAGAGCTCTCCCACAGTTATCAATAAAGATAAAAAACTAACTTTATATCTACTTTAATATAATATCTAAAAAATAATACTAAAGACTGTATCACTCATATACTGCGCTGTAGATATGAATGAGACAATTCTAAATAATATAATAAAATATTACTCTAAGGAGAGAGATATATACTGTATATGTAGTTAGTTATTAGATGCTAGCTGAAGAACCCGTGTACGCGGCCCACAGTGCTAGCCAGTTGCAGGGCAGTCATGCACAGTAGAGACTGACCGTGTCGCGGCTGATACTTTGGAGCTCCCCGCTTTGTATCAGCCACGTTACGGGCACTCTCTACTGCGCATGACTGTGTCATACAAACTTTTTAGCGCATTATTATATAGGATATTTAGAAGGTGTTTTAGCAGAAAGCAAACATTAAGATTTCTCTTATTTTCAAGTTTTTTGGGAAGGAGTCTGTTTCTGAGAGATCGAGTCGCAGCCAAAATAATGATTTTTAAACCAGATTCATCAGTCAGTTAGACCTTGTTCTGACTGTGGTTATTTAGATGGGTTAGTAACTAATCTCTTATACAGGAAACACTGGGAAAAAGATAAATCTAAATGTATTCTTCTTGGTAAAAAAAAGCAACTTTCTAAATAAATATATATACCTTTTTTTTCTTTTTAGCTGTCAATTTAGCAAGATTGGGAGAAGCCAGTCAGGTCTCCACTTATACAGATTCTCCAACTCCCGCTGCTAGTTTAGCAATTGATGGCGATAAAGAGACAAATTACTTTAAACATCATTGTGCCCACACCAATAACGACTTCGCCCCCTGGTGGAGGCTGAACCTAAAAAAGAGCTACCAGGTTGACTCCGTGGCCATAACAAACAGGATGGAAAGTTGCACCGATCGACTGAAAGGTGCTCAGGTTCGTGTTGGAAATTCAGAAGACAATAACAACCCAGTGTGAGTCCTAAATATCTTCTTTATTCAGTATTGGATCTGTTAAAAAAACATTTTTTTTTCTAATTAATAAAACTCTGTCTTACATGGAGATATAAACATGTGGAGTGCAAGGTGATTTTATAAGAAAAATTCAGAATTATGACAATCTTACATGCAGGGTCGTAGAAACTGGGGGGAGATGGGACGCACGCACCCCCCCCCCAGGAAATCATGCGGGGGACAGATAATATAAACCCCACCCCCAGGTGCTAGGAGCACCGGCCCGGGGAGCACAGGCTTGGATGATCAGAGGAGGGGAGCAGACTGCACAGCGCTCGCTCCTTCCGGTCACCTCCTTGTAGTAAGCAGAGAGGATCATGGGTATAGGAGCTTCTGTATCCTCTTTATCCGTGGGATATCCTCTACCCCGGTCTGACAGGAAGCTGCAGAGCGCAACGAGCAACTTCCTGTCAGACCAGGTAGAGGACAAGAAGCTACTCTACCGCAGTTCGCTCAGCCACGCTACTGAGAAGGTGCAGAGGGGCTGGGGGCAAAGTGACACACAGGGGGGCTGGGGGGTAAAGAGACACACAGGGGGGCTGGGGGGTAAAGAGACACACAGGGGGGTGGGGGTGCAAAGTGACATACAGGGGGGTTGGGGGGTAAAGAGACACACAAGGGGGCGGGGGGGCCGCAAAGTGACACACAGGGGGGCTGGGGGGTAATGAGACACACAGAGGGGCAGGGGGGAGCAAAGTGACACACAGGGGGGCTGGGGGTAAAGAGACACACAGGGGGGCTGGGGTGTAACGAGACACACAGGGGGGTGCAAAGTGACACACAGGAGAACTGTGGGGGTAAAGAGACACACGGGGGGCTGGGGGGTAAAGAGACACACAGAGGGGCAGGGGGGAGCAAAGTGACACACAGGGGGGTACAAAGTGACACACAGGGGGGCTGGGGGGTAAAGAGACACACAGAGGGGCAGGGGGGTGCAAAGTGACACACAGGGGGGCTGGGGGGGTAAAGAGACACACAGGGAGGCTGGGGTGTAACGAGACACACAGGGAGGCTGGGGGGTAAAGAGACACACAGGGGGGCTGGGGGGTAAAGTGACACACAGGGAGGCTGGGGTGTAACGAGACACACAGGGGGGCTGGGGGGTAAAGAGACACACAGGGAGGCTGGGGTGTAACGAGACACACAGGGAGGCTGGGGGTAAAGAGACACACAGGGAGGCTGGAGGTAAAGTGACACACAGGGAGGCTGGGGGGTAAAGAGACACACGGGGGGCTGGGGTGCAAAGTGACACACAGGGAGGCTGGGGGTAAAGTGACACACAGGGGGCTGGGGGGTAAAGAGACACACAGGGAGGCTGGGGGGTAAAGTGACACACAGGGGGGCTGGGGTGTAAAGAGACACACAGGGAGGCTGGGGGGTAAAGAGACACACAGGGGGGCTGGGGGGTAAAGAGACACACGGGGGGCTGGGGTGCAAAGTGACACACAGGGAGGCTGGGGGGTAAAGAGACACACAGGGGGGCTGGGGTGTAACGAGACACACAGGGGGGCTGGGGGGTAAAGAGACACACAGGGGGGCTGGGGGGTAAAGAGACACACAGGGAGGCTGGGGTGTAACGAGACACACAGGGGGGCTGGGGGGTAAAGAGACACACAGGGGGGCTGGGGGGTAAAGAGACACACAGGGAGGCTGGGGGGTAAAGAGACACACAGGGGGGCTGGGGGGTAAAGAGACACACAGGGAGGCTGGGGGGTAAAGTGACACACAGGGGGGCTGGGGTGTAACGAGACACACAGGGGGGCTGGGGGGTAAAGAGACACACAGGGAGGCTGGGGGGTAAAGAGACACACAGGGAGGCTGGGGGGTAAAGAGACACACAGGGGGGCTGGGGGGTAAAGAGACACACAGGGAGGCTGGGGGGTAAAGAGACACACAGGGAGGCTGGGGGGTAAAGAGACACACAGGGAGGCTGGGGGGTAAAGAGACACACAGGGGGGCTGGGGGGTAAAGAGACACACAGGGAGGCTGGGGGGTAAAGAGACACACAGGGAGGCTGGGGGTAAAGAGACACACAGGGGGGCTGGGGGGGTAAAGAGACACACAGGGGGCTGGGGGGTAAAGAGACACACAGGGAGGCTGGGGGGTAAAGTGACACACAGGGAGGCTGGGGGGTAAAGTGACACACAGGGAGGCTGGGGGGTAAAGAGACACACAGGGAGGCTGGGGGGTAAAGAGACACACAGGGAGGCTGGGGGTAAAGTGACACACAGGGGGGCTGGGGGGTAAAGAGACACACAGGGGGGCTGGGGGTAAAGTGACACACAGAGGGGCTGGGGGTAAAGTGACACACAGGGAGGCTGGGGGGTAAAGTGACACACAGGGAGGCTGGGGGTAAAGAGACACACAGGGGGGCTGGGGGTAAAGAGACACACAGGGGGGCTGGGGGGTAAAGAGACACACAGGGGGGCTGGGGGTAAAGTGACACACAGGGGGGCTGGGGGTAAAGTGACACACAGGGAGGCTGGGGGTAAAGAGACACACAGGGAGGCTGGGGGGTAAAGTGACACACAGGGAGGCTGGGGGGTAAAGAGACACACAGGGGGGCTGGGGGTAAAGAGACACACAGGGGGGCTGGGGGTAAAGTGACACACAGGGAGGCTGGGGGTAAAGAGACACACAGGGGGGCTGGGGGGGTAAAGAGACACACAGGGAGGCTGGGGGGTAAAGAGACACACAGGGGGGCTGGGGGTAAAGTGACACACAGGGGGGCTGGGGGGTAAAGAGACACACAGGGAGGCTGGGGGGTAAAGTGACACACAGGGGGCTGGGGGGTAAAGAGACACACAGGGGGGCTGGGGGTAAAGTGACACACAGGGAGGCTGGGGGGTAAAGAGACACACAGGGGGGCTGGGGTGTAACGAGACACACAGGGAGGCTGGGGGTAAAGTGACACACAGGGAGGCTGGGGGTAAAGAGACACACAGGGGGGCTGGGGGGTAAAGAGACACACAGGGAGGCTGGGGGGTAACGAGACACACAGGGGGGCTGGGGGTAAAGTGACACACAGGGAGGCTGGGGGTAAAGAGACACACAGGGGGGCTGGGGGGTAAAGTGACACACAGGGGGGCTGGGGGTAAAGTGACACACAGGGAGGCTGGGGGTAAAGAGACACACAGGGGGGCTGGGGGGTAAAGAGACACACGGGGGGCTGGGGGGTAACGAGACACACAGGGGGGCTGGGGGTAAAGTGACACACAGGGAGGCTGGGGTGTAACGAGACACACAGGGAGGCTGGGGGGTAACGAGACACACAGGGGGGCTGGGGGTAAAGTGACACACAGGGAGGCTGGGGGGGTAAAGTGACACACAGGGAGGCTGGGGGGTAAAGAGACACACGGGGAGGCTGGGGGTAAAGAGACACACAGGGGGGCTGGGGTGTAACGAGACACACAGGGAGGCTGGGGGGTAAAGAGACACACAGGGAGGCTGGGGGGTAAAGTGACACACAGGGAGGCTGGGGGGTAAAGAGACACACAGGGAGGCTGGGGGGTAAAGAGACACACAGGGGGGCTGGGGGTAAAGTGACACACAGGGGGGCTGGGGTGTAACGAGACACACAGGGGGGCTGGGGGTAAAGAGACACACAGGGAGGCTGGGGGGTAAAGTGACACACAGGGGGGCTGGGGGGTAAAGAGACACACAGGGAGGCTGGGGGGTAAAGAGACACACAGGGAGGCTGGGGGTAAAGTGACACACAGGGGGGCTGGGGGTAAAGTGACACACAGGGAGGCTGGGGGGTAAAGTGACACACAGGGAGGCTGGGGGTAAAGAGACACACAGGGGGGCTGGGGGTAAAGAGACACACAGGGGGGCTGGGGGGTAAAGAGACACACAGGGGGGCTGGGGTGTAACGAGACACACAGGGGGGCTGGGGGTAAAGAGACACACAGGGGGGCTGGGGGGTAAAGAGACACACAGGGGGGCTGGGGGTAAAGTGACACACAGGGAGGCTGGGGGTAAAGAGACACACAGGGGGGCTGGGGGGTAAAGAGACACACAGGGAGGCTGGGGGGTAAAGAGACACACAGGGGGGCTGGGGGGTAAAGAGACACACAGGGAGGCTGGGGGTAAAGAGACACACAGGGGGGCTGGGGGGTAAAGAGACACACAGGGAGGCTGGGGGGTAAAGAGACACACAGGGGGGCTGGGGGGTAAAGAGACACACAGGGAGGCTGGGGGGTAAAGTGACACACAGGGAGGCTGGGGGGTAAAGTGACACACAGGGGGGCTGGGGGTAAAGTGACACACAGGGAGGCTGGGGGGTAAAGTGACACACAGGGAGGCTGGGGGTAAAGAGACACACAGGGGGGCTGGGGGTAAAGAGACACACAGGGGGGCTGGGGGGTAAAGAGACACACAGGGGGGCTGGGGTGTAACGAGACACACAGGGGGGCTGGGGGTAAAGGGACACACAGGGGGGCTGGGGGTAAAGTGACACACAGGGAGGCTGGGGGTAAAGAGACACACAGGGAGGCTGGGGGGTAAAGTGACACACAGGGAGGCTGGGGTGTAACGAGACACACAGGGGGGCTGGGGGTAAAGAGACACACAGGGGGGCTGGGGGGTAAAGAGACACACAGGGGGGCTGGGGGTAAAGTGACACACAGGGAGGCTGGGGGTAAAGAGACACACAGGGGGGCTGGGGGGTAAAGAGACACACAGGGAGGCTGGGGGGTAAAGAGACACACAGGGGGGCTGGGGGGTAAAGAGACACACAGGGAGGCTGGGGGTAAAGAGACACACAGGGGGGCTGGGGGGTAAAGAGACACACAGGGAGGCTGGGGGGTAAAGAGACACACAGGGGGGCTGGGGGGTAAAGAGACACACAGGGAGGCTGGGGGGTAAAGTGACACACAGGGAGGCTGGGGGGTAAAGTGACACACAGGGAGGCTGGGTGGTAAAGTGACACACAGGGAGGCTGGGGGGTAAAGAGACACACAGGGGGCTGGGGGGTAAAGAGACACACGGGGAGGCTGGGGGTAAAGAGACACACAGGGGGGCTGGGGTGTAACGAGACACACAGGGGGGCTGGGGGTAAAGAGACACACAGGGGGGCTGGGGGGTAAAGAGACACACAGGGGGGCTGGGGGTAAAGTGACACACAGGGGGGCTGGGGGTAAAGTGACACACAGGGGGGCTGGGGGGTAAAGAGACACACAGGGAGGCTGGGGGGTAAAGTGACACACAGGGAGGCTGGGGGTAAAGTGACACACAGGGAGGCTGGGGGGTAAAGAGACACACAGGGAGGCTGGGGGGTAAAGAGACACACAGGGGGGCTGGGGGTAAAGTGACACACAGGGAGGCTGGGGGTAAAGTGACACACAGGGAGGCTGGGGGTAAAGAGACACACAGGGAGGCTGGGGGTAAAGAGACACACAGGGGGGCTGGGGGGTAAAGAGACACACAGGGAGGCTGGGGGTAAAGAGACACACAGGGGGGCTGGGGGGTAAAGAGACACACAGGGAGGCTGGGGGTAAAGAGACACACAGGGGGGCTGGGGGGTAAAGAGACACACAGGGGGGCTGGGGGGTAAAGTGACACACAGGGGGGCTGGGGGGTAAAGAGACACACAGGGGGCCTGGGGGGTAAAGAGACACACAGGGGGGCTGGGGGTAAAGAGACACACAGGGGGGCTGGGGGGTAAAGAGACACACAGGGAGGCTGGGGGGTAAAGAGACACACAGGGAGGCTGGGGGTAAAGAGACACACAGGGGGGCTGGGGGGTAAAGAGACACACAGGGAGGCTGGGGGGTAAAGAGACACACAGGGAGGCTGGGGGGTAAAGTGACACACAGGGAGGCTGGGGGGTAAAGAGACACACAGGGGGGCTGGGGGGTAAAGAGACACACAGGGGGGCTGGGGGTAAAGTGACACACAGGGAGGCTGGGGTGTAACGAGACACACAGGGGGGCTGGGGGGTAAAGTGACACACAGGGGGGCTGGGGGTAAAGAGACACACAGGGAGGCTGGGGGGTAAAGAGACACACAGGGGGGCTGGGGGGTAAAGAGACACACAGGGAGGCAGGGGGTAAAGAGACACACAGGGAGGCTGGGGGGTAAAGTGACACACAGGGAGGCTGGGGTGTAACGAGACACACAGGGGGGCTGGGGGGTAAAGAGACACACAGGGGGGCTGGGGGGTAAAGAGACACACAGGGGGGCTGGGGGGTAAAGTGACACACAGGGAGGCTGGGGGGTAAAGAGACACACAGGGAGGCTGGGGGGTAAAGAGACACACAGGGGGGCTGGGGGGTAAAGAGACACACAGGGAGGCTGGGGGTAAAGTGACACACAGGGAGGCTGGGGGTAAAGTGACACACAGGGAGGCTGGGGGGTAAAGAGACACACAGGGAGGCTGGGGGTAAAGAGACACACAGGGGGGCTGGGGGGTAAAGAGACACACAGGGAGGCTGGGGGTAAAGTGACACACAGGGAGGCTGGCGGTAAAGTGACACACAGGGAGGCTGGGGGTAAAGAGACACACAGGGGGGCTGGGGTGTAACGAGACACACAGGGGGGCTGGGGGTAAAGAGACACACAGGGAGGCTGGGGGGTAAAGAGACACACAGGGAGGCTGGGGGGGTAAAGAGACACACAGGGAGGCTGGGGGTAAAGTGACACACAGGGGGGCTGGGGGGTAAAGAGACACACAGGGGGGCTGGGGGGTAAAGAGACACACAGGGAGGCTGGGGGTAAAGTGACACACAGGGAGGCTGGGGGTAAAGTGACACACAGGGAGGCTGGGGGTAAAGTGACACACAGGGAGGCTGGGGGTAAAGTGACACACAGGGAGGCTGGGGGTAAAGAGACACACAGGGAGGCTGGGGGGTAAAGTGACACACAGGGAGGCTGGGGTGTAATGAGACACACAGGGGGGCTGGGGGTAAAGAGACACACAGGGGGGCTGGGGGGTAAAGAGACACACAGGGGGGCTGGGGGGTAAAGAGACACACAGGGAGGCTGGGGGTAAAGTGACACACAGAGAGGCTGGGGGTAAAGTGACACACAGGGAGGCTGGGGGTAAAGTGACACACAGGGGGGCTGGGGGGTAAAGAGACACACAGGGAGGCTGGGGGGTAAAGTGACACACAGGGAGGCTGGGGGGTAAAGTGACACACAGGGGGGCTGGGGGTAAAGTGACACACAGGGAGGCTGGGGTAAAGTGACACACAGGGAGGCTGGGGGTAAAGAGACACACAGGGGGGCTGGGGGGGTGTAACGAGACACACAGGGGGGCTGGGGGGTAAAGAGACACACAGGGGGGCTGGGGGTAAAGAGACACACAGGGGGGCTGGGGGGTAAAGAGACACACAGGGAGGCTGGGGGGTAAAGAGACACACAGGGAGGCTGGGGGTAAAGAGACACACAGGGGGGCTGGGGGGTAAAGAGACACACAGGGAGGCTGGGGGGTAAAGAGACACACAGGGAGGCTGGGGGTAAAGAGACACACAGGGAGGCTGGGGGTAAAGAGACACACAGGGGGGCTGGGGGGTAAAGAGACACACAGGGGGGCTGGGGGTAAAGTGACACACAGGGGGGCTGGGGGGTAAAGAGACACACAGGGAGGCTGGGGGTAAAGAGACACACAGGGGGGCTGGGGTGTAACGAGACACACAGGGAGGCTGGGGGGTAAAGAGACACACAGGGAGGCTGGGGGTAAAGTGACATACAGGGGGGCTGGGGGGTAAAGTGACACACAGGGAGGCTGGGGGTAAAGAGACACACAGGGAGGCTGGGGGTAAAGTGACACACAGGGAGGCTGGGGGGTAAAGAGACACACAGGGGGGCTGGGGGGTAAAGAGACACACAGGGGGGCTGGGGGGTAAAGAGACACACAGGGAGGCTGGGGGGTAAAGAGACACACAGGGGGGCTGGGGGTAAAGAGACACACAGGGGGGCTGGGGGGTAAAGTGACACACAGGGGGGCTGGGGGTAAAGAGACACACAGGGAGGCTGGGGGGTAAAGAGACACACAGGGGGGCTGGGGGGTAAAGTGACACACAGGGAGGGCTGGGGGGTAAAGAGACACACAGGGGGGCTGGGGGGTAAAGTGACACACAGGGGGGCTGGGGGGTAAAGTGACACACAGGGGGGCTGGGGGTAAAGAGACACACAGGGAGGCTGGGGGTAAAGAGACACACAGGGAGGCTGGGGGTAAAGTGACACACAGGGAGGCTGGGGGGTAAAGTGGACACACAGGGAGGCTGGGGGTAAAGTGACACACAGGGAGGCTGGGGGTAAAGAGACACACAGGGGGGGCTGGGGTGTAACGAGACACACAGGGGGGCTGGGGGTAAAGAGACACACAGGGAGGCTGGGGGGTAAAGAGACACACAGGGAGGCTGGGGGGGTAAAGAGACACACAGGGAGGCTGGGGGTAAAGTGACACACAGGGGGCTGGGGGGTAAAGAGACACACAGGGGGGCTGGGGGTAAAGAGACACACAGGGAGGCTGGGGGTAAAGTGACACACAGGGAGGCTGGGGGTAAAGTGACACACAGGGAGGCTGGGGGTAAAGTGACACACAGGGAGGCTGGGGGTAAAGTGACACACAGGGAGCTGGGGGGTAAAGAGACACACAGTAGGGAGGGGCTGGGGGTAAAGTGACACACAGGGAGGCTGGGGTGTAATGAGACACACAGGGGGCTGGGGGTAAAGAGACACACAGGGGGGCTGGGGGGTTAAAGAGACACACAGGGGGGCTGGGGGTAAAGAGACACACAGGGAGGCTGGGGGTAAAGTGACACACAGGGAGGCTGGGGGTAAAGTGACACACAGGGAGGGCTGGGGGTAAAGTGACACACAGGGGGGCTGGGGGTAAAGAGACACACAGGGAGGCTGGGGGGTAAAGTGACACACAGGGGAGGGCTTGGGGGTAAAGTGACACACAGGGGGGCTGGGGGTAAAGTGACACACAGGGGGCTGGGGGTAAAGTGACACACAGGGAGGCTGGGGGTAAAGAGACACACAGGGGGGCTGGGGGGGGTGTAACGAGACACACAGGAGGGGCTGGGGGTAAAGAGACACACAGGGGGCTGGGGGTAAAGAGACACACAGGGGGCTGGGGGGTAAAGAGACACACAGGGGAGGCTGGGGGGTAAAGAGACACACAGGGAGGGCTGGGGGTAAAGAGACACACAGGGGGGCTGGGGGGTAAAGAGACACACAGGGAGGCTGGGGGGTAAAGAGACACACAGGGAGGGCTGGGGGGTAAAGAGACACACAGGGAGGCTGGGGGTAAAGAGACACACAGGGGGGCTGGGGGTAAAGAGACACACAGGGGGGCTGGGGGTAAAGTGACACACAGGGGGGCTGGGGGGTAAAGAGACACACAGGGAGGCTGGGGGGTAAAGAGACACACAGGGGGGCTGGGGTGTAACGAGACACACAGGGAGGCTGGGGGTAAAGAGACACACAGGGAGGCTGGGGGGTAAAGTGAACATACAGGGGGGCTGGGGGGTAAAGTGACACACAGGGAGGCTGGGGGTTAAAGAGACACACAGGGAGGCTGGGGGGTAAAGTGACACACAGGGAGGCTGGGGGTAAAGAGACACACAGGGGGGCTGGGGGGTAAAGAGACACACAGGGGGGCTGGGGGGTAAAGAGACACACAGGGAGGCTGGGGGTAAAGAGAGACACACAGGGGGGCTGGGGGGTAAAGAGACACACAGGGAGGGGCTGGGGGGTAAAGTGACACACAGGGAGGGCTGGGGGTAAAGAGACACACAGGGAGGCTGGGGGTAAAGAGACACACAGGGGAGGCTGGGGGGTAAAGTGACACACAGGGGGCTGGGGGGTAAAGAGACACACAGGGAGGGCTGGGGTAAAGTGACACACAGGGGGGCTGGGGGGTAAAGAGACACACAGGGGGGCTGGGGGGTAAAGAGACACACAGGAGGCTGGGGGTAAAGAGGACACACAGAGGGGAGGCTGGGGGGGTAAAGTGACACACAGGGAGGCTGGGGGTGTAAAGAGACACACAGGGATGCTGTGGTGGTAAAGAGACACACAGGGGGGCTGGGGGGTAAAGAGACTACACGGGGGGCTGGGGGGTAAAGAGGACACACAGGGAGGCTGGGGGTAGGTAAAGTGACACACAGGGAGGCTGGGGGTAAAGTGACACACAGGGAGGGCTGGGGGTAAAAGTGACACACAGGGAGGCTGGGGGTAAAGTGACACACAGGGGGCTGGGGTGTAAAGAGACACACAGGGAGGCTGGGGGGTAAAAGTGACACACAGGGAGGCTGGGGGGGTAAAGAGACACACAGGGAGGCTGGGGGGTAAAGAGACACACAGGGAGGCTGGGGGGTAAAGAGACACACAGGGGGGCTGGGGTAAAGTGACACACAGGGAGGCTGGGGGTAAGTGACACACAGGGAGGCTGGGGGGTAAAGAGACACACAGGGAGGTTGGGGGTAAAGTGAAACACAGGGGGGCTTGGGGGGTAAAGAGACACACAGGGAGGCTGGGGGGTAAAGAGACACACAGGGGGCTGGGGGTAAAGAGACACACAGGAGGCTGGGGTAAAGAGAAAGAGACACACAGGGAGGCTGGGGGTAAAGAGACACACAGGGGGGCTGGGGGGTAAAGAGACACACAGGGAGGCTGGGGGTAAAGAGACACACAGGGGGGCTGGGGGGTAAAGAGACACACAGGGAGGCTGGGGGGTAAAGAGACACACAGGGGGGCTGGGGGTAAAGAGACACACAGGGGGGCTGGGGGGTAAAGAGACACACAGGGAGGCTGGGGGGTAAAGAGACACACAGGGAGGCTGGGGGTAAAGAGACACACAGGGGGGCTGGGGGGTAAAGAGACACACAGGGAGGCTGGGGGGTAAAGAGACACACAGGGAGGCTGGGGGGTAAAGTGACACACAGGGAGGCTGGGGGGTAAAGAGACACACAGGGGGGCTGGGGGGTAAAGAGACACACAGGGGGGCTGGGGGTAAAGTGACACAAAGAGGGGCTGGGGGGTAAAGAGACACACAGGGAGGCTGGGGGTAAAGAGACACACAGGGAGGCTGGGGGGTAAAGTGACACACAGGGAGGCTGGGGGGTAAAGAGACACACAGGGGGGCTGGGGGTAAAGTGACACACAGAGGGGCTGGGGGGTAAAGAGACACACAGGGAGGCTGGGGGGTAAAGAGACACACAGGGAGGCTGGGGGGTAAAGAGACACACAGGGAGGCTGGGGGGTAAAGAGACACACAGGGAGGCTGGGGGGTAAAGTGACACACAGAGGGGCTGGGGTGTAACGAGACACACAGGGGGGCTGGGGGGTAAAGAGACACACAGGGGGGCTGGGGGTAAAGTGACACACAGGGGGGCTGGGGGTAAAGTGACACACAGGGAGGCTGGGGGTAAAGAGACACACAGGGAGGCTGGGGGGTAAAGTGACACACAGGGAGGCTGGGGTGTAACGAGACACACAGGGGGGCTGGGGGTAAAGTGACACACAGGGGGGCTGGGGGGTAAAGAGACACACAGGGGGGCTGGGGGTAAAGTGACACACAGGGAGGCTGGGGGTAAAGAGACACACAGGGAGGCTGGGGGGTAAAGTGACACACAGGGAGGCTGGGGGGTAAAGAGACACACAGGTAGGCTGGGGGGTAAAGAGACACACAGGGGGGCTGGGGGGTAAAGAGACACACAGGGAGGCTGGGGGGTAACGAGACACACAGGGGGGCTGGGGGGTAAAGTGACACACAGGGGGGCTGGGGGTAAAGTGACACACAGGGAGGCTGGGGGTAAAGTGACACACAGGGGGGCTGGGGTGTAACGAGACACACAGGGGGGCTGGGGGGTAAAGAGACACACAGGGGGGCTGGGGGGTAAAGAGACACACAGGGAGGCTGGGGGTAAAGAGACACACAGGGAGGCTGGGGGGTAAAGAGACACACAGGGGGGCTGGGGGGTAAAGAGACACACAGGGGGGCTGGGGGTAAAGAGACACACAGGGGGCTGGGGGGTAAAGAGACACACAGGGAGGCTGGGGGGTAAAGAGACACACAGGGAGGCTGGGGGTAAAGAGACACACAGGGGGGCTGGGGGGTAAAGAGACACACAGGGGGGCTGGGGGTAAAGTGACACACAGGGGGGCTGGGGGGTAAAGAGACACACAGGGGGGCTGGGGGGTAAAGAGACACACAGGGGGGCTGGGGGTAAAGTGACACACAGGGGGCTGGGGGGTAAAGAGACACACAGGGGGGCTGGGGGTAAAGTGACACACAGGGGGGCTGGGGTGTAACGAGACACACAGGGGGGCTGGGGGTAAAGTGACACACAGGGAGGCTGGGGGTAAAGTGACACACAGGGAGGCTGGGAGTAAAGAGACACACAGGGGGGCTGGGGGGTAAAGAGACACACAGGGAGGCTGGGGGGTAACGAGACACACAGGGGGGCTGGGGGTAAAGTGACACACAGGGAGGCTGGGGGTAAAGAGACACACAGGGGGGCTGGGGGGTAAAGTGACACACAGGGGGGCTGGGGGTAAAGTGACACACAGGGAGGCTGGGGGTAAAGAGACACACAGGGGGGCTGGGGGGTAAAGAGACACACGGGGGGCTGGGGGGTAACGAGACACACAGGGGGGCTGGGGGTAAAGTGACACACAGGGAGGCTGGGGTGTAACGAGACACACAGGGAGGCTGGGGGGTAACGAGACACACAGGGGGGCTGGGGGTAAAGTGACACACAGGGAGGCTGGGGGGTAAAGTGACACACAGGGAGGCTGGGGGGTAAAGAGACACACGGGGAGGCTGGGGGTAAAGAGACACACAGGGGGGCTGGGGTGTAACGAGACACACAGGGAGGCTGGGGGGTAAAGAGACACACAGGGAGGCTGGGGGGTAAAGTGACACACAGGGAGGCTGGGGGGTAAAGAGACACACAGGGAGGCTGGGGGGTAAAGAGACACACAGGGGGGCTGGGGGTAAAGTGACACACAGGGGGGCTGGGGTGTAACGAGACACACAGGGGGGCTGGGGGTAAAGTGACACACAGGGAGGCTGGGGGTAAAGTGACACACAGGGAGGCTGGGGGTAAAGAGACACACAGGGGGGCTGGGGGGTAAAGAGACACACAGGGAGGCTGGGGGGTAACGAGACACACAGGGGGGCTGGGGGTAAAGTGACACACAGGGAGGCTGGGGGTAAAGAGACACACAGGGGGGCTGGGGGGTAAAGTGACACACAGGGGGGCTGGGGGTAAAGTGACACACAGGGAGGCTGGGGGTAAAGAGACACACAGGGGGGCTGGGGGGTAAAGAGACACACGGGGGGCTGGGGGGTAACGAGACACACAGGGGGGCTGGGGGTAAAGTGACACACAGGGAGGCTGGGGTGTAACGAGACACACAGGGAGGCTGGGGGGGTAACGAGACACACAGGGGGGCTGGGGGTAAAGTGACACACAGGGAGGCTGGGGGGTAAAGTGACACACAGGGAGGCTGGGGGGTAAAGAGACACACGGGGAGGCTGGGGGTAAAGAGACACACAGGGGGGCTGGGGTGTAACGAGACACACAGGGAGGCTGGGGGGTAAAGAGACACACAGGGAGGCTGGGGGGTAAAGTGACACACAGGGAGGCTGGGGGGTAAAGAGACACACAGGGAGGCTGGGGGGTAAAGAGACACACAGGGGGGCTGGGGGTAAAGTGACACACAGGGGGGCTGGGGTGTAACGAGACACACAGGGGGGCTGGGGGGTAAAGAGACACACAGGGAGGCTGGGGGGTAAAGTGACACACAGGGGGGCTGGGGGGTAAAGAGACACACAGGGAGGCTGGGGGGTAAAGAGACACACAGGGAGGCTGGGGGTAAAGTGACACACAGGGGGCTGGGGTGTAACGAGACACACAGGGGGGCTGGGGGGTAAAGAGACACACAGGGAGGCTGGGGGTAAAGTGACACACAGGGGGGCTGGGGGGTAAAGAGACACACAGGGAGGCTGGGGGGTAAAGAGACACACAGGGAGGCTGGGGGTAAAGTGACACACAGGGGGGCTGGGGGGTAAAGAGACACACAGGGAGGCTGGGGGGTAAAGAGACACACAGGGAGGCTGGGGGGTAAAGAGACACACAGGGGGGCTGGGGGTAAAGTGACATACAGGGGGGCTGGGGGGTAAAGTGACACACAGGGAGGCTGGGGGGTAAAGAGACACACAGGGAGGCTGGGGGTAAAGAGACACACAGGGGGGCTGGGGGGTAAAGAGACACACAGGGGGGCTGGGGGTAAAGTGACACACAGGGAGGCTGGGGGTAAAGAGACACACAGGGAGGCTGGGGGTAAAGAGACACACAGGGAGGCTGGGGGGTAAAGTGACACACAGGGAGGCTGGGGGGTAAAGAGACACACAGGGAGGCTGGGGGTAAAGTGACATACAGGGGGGCTGGGGGGTAAAGTGACATACAGGGGGGCTGGGGGGTAAAGTGACACACAGGGAGGCTGGGGGGTAAAGAGACACACAGGGAGGCTGGGGGGTAAAGAGACACACAGGGGGGCTGGGGGGTAAAGAGACACACAGGGAGGCTGGGGGTAAAGTGACATACAGGGGGGCTGGGGGGTAAAGTGACACACAGGGAGGCTGGGGGGTAAAGAGACACACAGGGAGGCTGGGGGTAAAGAGACACACAGGGGGGCTGGGGGGTAAAGAGACACACAGGGGGGCTGGGGGTAAAGAGACACACAGGGAGGCTGGGGGTAAAGAGACACACAGGGAGGCTGGGGGTAAAGAGACACACAGGGGGGCTGGGGGGTAAAGAGACACACAGGGAGGCTGGGGGGTAAAGAGACACACAGGGAGGCTGGGGGGTAAAGTGACACACAGGGAGGCTGGGGGGTAAAGTGACACACAGGGGGGCTGGGGGGTAAAGAGACACACAGGGAGGCTGGGGGTAAAGAGACACACAGGGGGGCTGGGGGGTAAAGAGACACACAGGGAGGCTGGGGGGTAAAGAGACACACAGGGAGGCTGGGGGGTAAAGAGACACACAGGGGGGCTGGGGGGTAAAGAGACACACAGGGAGGCTGGGGGTAAGAGACATACAGGGGGGCTGGGGGGTAAAGTGACACACAGGGAGGCTGGGGGGTAAAGAGACACACAGGGGGGCTGGGGGTAAAGAGACACACAGGGGGGCTGGGGGTAAAGTGACACACAGGGAGGCTGGGGGGTAAAGTGACACACAGGGAGGCTGGGCGGTATAGTGACACACAGGGGGGCGGCGGGGTAAAGAGACACACAGGGAGGCTGGGGGTAAAGAGACACACAGGGGTGCTGGGGGGTAAAGAGACACACAGGGAGGCTGGGGGGTAAAGAGACACACAGGGAGGCTGGGGGGTAAAGAGACACACAGGGAGGCTGGGGTGTAACGAGACACACAGGGAGGCTGGGGGTAAAGAGACACACAGGGGGGCTGGGGGTAAAGAGACACACAGGGGGGCTGGGGTGTAACGAGACACAAAGGGGGGCTGGGGGGTAAAGTGACACACAGGGGGGCTGGGGGGTAAAGAGACACACAGGGGGGCTGGGGGTAAAGTGACACACAGGGAGGCTGGGGGTAAAGTGACACACAGGGGGGCTGGGGTGTAACGAGACACACAGGGGGGCTGGGGGGTAAAGATACACACAGGGAGGCTGGGGGTAAAGAGACACACAGGGAGGCTGGGGGTAAAGTGACACACAGGGAGGCTGGGGGGTAAAGTGACACACAGGGAGGCTGGGGGGTAAAGAGACACACAGGGAGGCTGGGGGTAAAGTGACACACAGGGAGGCTGGGGGGTAAAGAGACACACAGGGAGGCTGGGGGTAAAGTGACCACACAGGGAGGCTGGGGGGTAAAGAGACACACAGGGAGGCTGGGGGGTAAAGAGACACACAGGGAGGCTGGGGGTAAAGAGACACACAGGGGGGCTGGGGGGTAAAGAGACACACAGGGGGGCTGGGGGTAAAGTGACATACAGGGGGGCTGGGGGGTAAAGTGACACACAGGGAGGCTGGGGGGTAAAGAGACACACAGGGAGGCTGGGGGTAAAGAGACACACAGGGGGGCTGGGGGGTAAAGAGACACACAGGGGGGCTGGGGGTAAAGTGACACACAGGGAGGCTGGGGGTAAAGAGACACACAGGGAGGCTGGGGGTAAAGAGACACACAGGGAGGCTGGGGGGTAAAGTGACACACAGGGAGGCTGGGGGGTAAAGAGACACACAGGGAGGCTGGGGGGTAAAGTGACATACAGGGAGGCTGGGGGTAAAGTGACATACAGGGGGGCTGGGGGGTAAAGTGACACACAGGGAGGCTGGGGGGTAAAGAGACACACAGGGAGGCTGGGGGGTAAAGAGACACACAGGGGGGCTGGGGGGTAAAGAGACACACAGGGAGGCTGGGGGTAAAGTGACATACAGGGGGGCTGGGGGGTAAAGTGACACACAGGGAGGCTGGGGGGTAAAGAGACACACAGGGAGGCTGGGGGGTAAAGAGACACACAGGGGGGCTGGGGGGTAAAGAGACACACAGGGGGGCTGGGGGTAAAGTGACACACAGGGAGGCTGGGGGTAAAGAGACACACAGGGAGGCTGGGGGTAAAGAGACACACAGGGGGGCTGGGGGGTAAAGAGACACACAGGGAGGCTGGGGGGTAAAGAGAGACACAGGGAGGCTGGGGGGTAAAGTGACACACAGGGAGGCTGGGGGGTAAAGAGACACACAGGGAGGCTGGGGGGTAAAGTGACACACAGGGGGGCTGGGGGTAAAGTGACACACAGGGAGGCTGGGGGGTAAAGAGACACACAGGGAGGCTGGGGGTAAAGTGACACACAGGGAGGCTGGGGGGTAAAGAGACACACAGGGAGGCTGGGGGTAAAGTGACACACAGGGGGGCTGGGGGGTAAAGAGACACACAGGGAGGCTGGGGGGTAAAGAGACACACAGGGAGGCTGGGGGGTAAATAGACACACAGGGAGGCTGGGGGTAAAGTGACACACAGGGAGGCTGGGGGTAAAGTGACACACAGGGAGGCTGGGGGTAAAGAGACACACAGGGGGGCTGGGGGTAAAGTGACACACAGGGAGGCTGGGGGGTAAAGAGACACACAGGGAGGCGGGGGTAAAGTGACACACAGGGAGGCTGGGGGGTAAAGAGACACACAGGGAGGCTGGGGGTAAAGTGACACACAGGGAGGCTGGGGGGTAAAGAGACACACAGGGAGGCTGGGGGTAAAGTGACACACAGGGAGGCTGGGGGGTAAAGTGACACACAGGGAGGCTGGGGGGTAAAAAGACACACAGGGAGGCTGGGGGTAAAGAGACACACAGGGGGGCTGGGGGGTAAAGAGACACTCAGGGAGGCTGGGGGGTAAAGAGACACACAGGGGGGCTGGGGGGTAAAGAGACACACAGGGAGGCTGGGGGGTAAAGAGACACACAGGGGGGCTGGGGGGTAAAGAGACACACAGGGGGGCTGGGGGGTAAAGAGACACACAGGGAGGCTGGGGGGTAAAGAGACACACAGGGAGGCTGGGGGGTAAAGTGACACACAGGGAGGCTGGGGGGTAAAGTGACACACAGGGGGGCTGGGGGGTAAAGAGACACACAGGGGGACTGGGGGGTAAAGAGACACACAGGGAGGCTGGGGGTAAAGTGACACACAGGGAGGCTGGGGGGTAAAGAGACACACAGGGAGGCTGGGGGTAAAGAGACACACAGGGGGGCTGGGGGGTAAAGAGACACACAGGGGGGCTGGGGGGTAACGAGACACACAGGGAGGCTGGGGGGTAAAGAGACACACAGGGAGGCTGGGGGGTAAAGACACACACAGGGGGGCTGGGGGGTAAAGAGACACACAGGGAGGCTGGGGGTAAAGAGACACACAGGGAGGCTGGGGGGTAACGAGACACACAGGGAGGCTGGGGGTAAAGTGACACACAGGGAGGCTGTGGGGTAAAGAGACACACAGGGGGGCTGGGGGGTTAACGAGACACACAGGGAGGCTGGGGAGTAAAGAGACACACAGGGAGGCTGGGGGGTAAAGTGACACACAGGGAGGCTGGGGGGTAAAGAGACACACAGGGAGGCTGGGGGTAAAGTGACACACAGGGAGGCTGGGGGGTAAAGAGACACACAGGGAGGCTGGGGGTAAAGAGACACACAGGGGGGCTGGGGGGTAAAGAGACACACAGGGGGGCTGGGGGTAAAGTGACACACAGGGAGGCTGGGGGTAAAGTGACACACAGGGAGGCTGGGGGGTAAAGAGACACACAGGGAGGCTGGGGGTAAAGAGATACACAGGTGGGCTGGGGGGTAAAGAGACACATAGGGAGGCTGGGGGGTAAAGTGACACACAGGGAGGCTGGGGGTAAAGAGACACACAGGGGGGCTGGGGGGTAACGAGACACACAGGGGGGCTGGGGTGTAACGAGACACACAGGGGGGCTGGGGGGTAAAGAGACACACAGGGAGGCTGGGGGTAAAGAGACACACAGGGGGGCTGGGGGGTAAAGAGACACACAGGGAGGCTGGGGGGTAAAGAGACACACAGGGAGGCTGGGGGGTAAAGAGACACACAGGGGGGCTGGGGTGTAACGAGACACACAGGGGGGCTGGGGGTAAAGTGACACACAGGGAGGCTGGGGGTAAAGTGACACACAGGGAGGCTGGGGGTAAAGAGACACACAGGGGGGCTGGGGGTAAAGAGACACACAGGGAGGCTGGGGGTAAAGAGACACACAGGGAGGCTGGGGGTAAAGAGACACACAGGGAGGCTGGGGGGTAAAGAGACACACAGGGAGGCTGGGGGGTAAAGAGACACACAGGGAGGCTGGGGGTAAAGAGACACACAGGGGGGCTGGGGGGTAAAGTGACACACAGGGAGGCTGGGGGGTAAAGAGACACACAGGGAGGCTGGGGGTAAAGTGACACACAGGGAGGCTGGGGGTAAAGTGACACACAGGGGGGCTGGGGTGTAACGAGACACACAGGGGGGCTGGGGGTAAAGAGACACACAGGGAGGCTGGGGGTAAAGTGACACACAGGGAGGCTGGGGGGTAAAGAGACACACAGGGAGGCTGGGGGTAAAGAGACACACAGGGGGGCTGGGGGGGTAAAGAGACACACAGGGAGGCTGGGGTGTAACGAGACACACAGGGGGGCTGGGGGGTAAAGAGACACACAGGGAGGCTGGGGGTAAAGTGACACACAGGGAGGCTGGGGTGTAACGAGACACACAGGGGGGCTGGGGGTAAAGAGACACACAGGGGGGCTGGGGGGTAAAGAGACACACAGGGAGGCTGGGGGTAAAGAGACACACAGGGAGGCTGGGGGTAAAGAGACACACAGGGGGGCTGGGGGGTAAAGAGACACACAGGGGGGCTGGGGGTAACGTGACACACAGGGAGGCTGGGGGGTAAAGAGACACACAGGGGGGCTGGGGGTAAAGAGACACACAGGGGGGCTGGGGGGTAAAGAGACACACAGGGGGGCTGGGGGTAAAGTGACACACAGGGGGGCTGGGGTGTAACGAGACACACAGGGGGGCTGGGGGGTAAAGAGACACACAGGGAGGCTGGGGGGTAAAGAGACACACAGGGGGGCTGGGGGTAAAGTGACACACAGGGAGGCTGGGGGTAAAGTGACACACAGGGGGGCTGGGGTGTAACGAGACACACAGGGGGGCTGGGGGGTAAAGAGACACACAGGGAGGCTGGGGGTAAAGTGACACACAGGGAGGCTGGGGGGTAAAGAGACACACAGGGAGGCTGGGGGTAAAGAGACACACAGGGGGGCTGGGGGTAAAGAGACACACAGGGGGGCTGGGGGTAAAGAGACACACAGGGAGGCTGGGGGTAAAGAGACACACAGGGGGGCTGGGGGTAAAGTGACACACAGGGAGGCTGGGGGGTAAAGAGACACACAGGGAGGCTGGGGTGTAACGAGACACACAGGGGGGCTGGGGGGTAAAGAGACACACAGGGAGGCTGAGGGTAAAGTGACACACAGGGGGGCTGGGGGGTAAAGTGACACACAGGGAGGCTGGGGGGTAAAGAGACACACAGGGGGGCTGGGGGGTAAAGTGACACACAGGGAGGCTGGGGGGTAAAGTGACACACAGGGAGGCTGGGGGGTAAAGAGACACACAGGGAGGCTGGGGGTAAAGTGACACACAGGGAGGCTGGGGGTAAAGAGACACACAGGGAGGCTGGGGGGTAAAGAGACACACAGGGAGGCTGGGGGTAAAGTGACACACAGGGAGGCTGGGGGGTAAAGAGACACACAGGGAGGCTGGGGGGTAAAGAGACACACAGGGGGGCTGGGGGGTAAAGAGACACACAGGGAGGCTGGGGGTAAAGAGACACACAGGGGTGCTGGGGGGTAAAGTGACACACAGGGAGGCTGGGGGGTAAAGAGACACACAGGGAGGCTGGGGGGTAAAGAGACACACAGGGGGGCTAGGGGTAAAGTGACACACAGGGAGGCTGGGGGGTAAAGTGACACACAGGGAGGCTGGGA